>OY856409.1:960565855-961023355 GCA_963693085.1 Alisma plantago-aquatica | reverse complement strand
ATTGATGGTGCTGGAGGCAATCAAACAGGGCACAATGTTGTCTTTCATTGGGGAGCTAGATGCTACAGTTGAGCCTCCCAAGGAACTTGTCTCCTGGAGCAAGACTTCATCACTGAAGATGAAGATGGTAGTGGTGCCTCTCTAGATGTGTCCGAGAGGATTAGCGTCGAGCCATAGACATCGTGTTTGCCTACTCCCACCGAAAACATAATAAAAAATGGACCCAGGAAATCAACTGGAATACTGGGCTATATGTGATTCACGGTTGTTGGAGCTCTCGCTGCATCACCCTAGAGGTGTTCGAGAGTGGGCATAAGAGGAAAATTTAAGGATGCTGTTTGGTTCAATGTTGGTACCCAGATATTCTCTGATGGCAACATGTATCTATCCCCTGTATTTTTCATTCTTCGTTGTCCATGAGTGGTAAGACGAACTAGTGTTTAGCTAGTTCTGGTTTTGACAATTCACTTGTATCTCTGGTGATTTGATGTGTGCTTTTTGTACTCGTGACTTTCTGGACAAAGAATTCTATCTCCAGGAGGGATAGTAACTTGAGTTAAGGACAAAAAGAATGGGAGCAAGCTTTAACGTCCGTGGACATTTTATACCGTGCATAGAGACACTGTAACATGCATCTACGAACAGTAAAGTTGGTGGATATTTTGTGATGTACATAAAGAAATTGTAACACATAGGAGCATGCTATATCGTCGGTGGACATTTTGTAATGTGCATAGAGAAACTGCAACATGTATGTAAAAATTGTAAGGTGGATAGTCATATTGTAATTAGAACGTGTCATCTGTAATATGGACAATCACATTGTAATAGGTAAGAGCCAACTGTAATGTAGGTGACAGTTTTGTAATATGGCTAGTCATATTGTAATAAGCAAGTGTCATATGTCATATGGACAATCAATTGTAATAAGCAAGAGTCAACCGTAATGCAGGTGATAATTTGTAATATGGATATTCATATTGTAATAAGCAAGTATCATCTGTAATATAGATAGTCACATTGTAATAGGCAAGAGCCAATAGTCATGTAAGTTACAGTTTTGTAATATAGATACTCATATTATAATAAGAAAGTGTCATCTGTAATATGGACAATCACATTATAATAGGCAAGAGCCAACTGTAATGTAGGTGACAGTTTTGTAATATGGATATTCATATTATAATAAGCAAGTGTCATCTGTAATATGGTCAGTCACATTGTAATGGGAAAGAGGCAATTGTAATGTAGGTGAAAATTTTGTAATATGGATAGTCATGTTGTAATAAGGATGTGTCGTATGTCATAAGGATAGTCACATTGTAATAGGCAAGAAACAACTGTAAGGTAGGAGACAATTTTGCAATCATTGTGTCCTTCTACGCCCCTTTTACAATCATTCAAGACTGGAATAACAACAGCCCCTCCTCGACATCTCCATCCCCAATCTTCTTAATCAAACCATACAACCTCCAAAGCTCATCAATAGGGTACCCTTTTCCAGCATTAATCCTAAGCCATGACTTGCCTTTTCCACTCCGATGCAACAAATTATCCTTCCCAGGATCCTATGATCAAGATGGCAATACAAGATTTACCAAGACTTATACTTGTGACCAACTTTCTATTCGTACTTATTTATTTGCAACATTTAATTTATTTGAATTGAAAGGTAAGACAGCTTTAAGCCAAGTAACATGCCACCGTATGTACTCAACTATATGCCCTGAAATCAAAGGACACCGAACCTCAATTATACTGTATATTTAATTGAGCATGTATTGGAACTTGTATACCACATGATTTGAGATGAATCAAATGTGGGTGTTAATGACGATCTCCAAGAGTTCTTCAAGCAGAATCACAAGGAAGCACCGGTCTGCCTCCAAGATGTTATAAAAAAGGACATCTGCTAGTAATAAAATCAAACACTTTATAGACATGTTGTTTCCGTAAGAATTCAATTCATTAAAAATCTGAGATTGTGTACTCATGTTAGTAGTGATTCATAATATTAGTAATGCACATCGTTGCTTTCCATGCAGCTGCTAGTTCCAGCCTTCTTTTTCTATGTTGTTGTATGCCTTCGCCACTATAGCAACAGCAGGAGAGGGTGTAGGTTCACATGCCAGGTAGTAGGGACATGAGGGGATGGAGGTTCGGCCCCTGCCTTCTGAGCCATCAGAACAATATCTTCAGATATCGCATGGCCAATTCAACCAAGAACAGATAATTATCCATCTACAATTTTCTTCTTCAACGAGTAACTTCACAATTGTAATAATATAGAGAAACATTAGTTTGCCCAATACTAACAACACCATTCTAAAAAGAATGCCGGAAATTAAAGTAATAGCAATCTCATTTCGTTCTCCTCTCATATCTCCATTCCTAAAACCATAGCAGCTTAATTGTTTCCTTCTTGCTTTGCTCGACCCGTTTCACCTCAAGAAAAATGTCCTCCAATCCTCAGAGCAAATCAGCCATGAGTCATGCAACTCTCACACGATCACACCCACTTCTTCTGCCTCATTATGGCCTTCCTTATCTCCAAGAAGTTCCCAACTTTCTCTCCCACAGACCAACGTCCTCCACCGCAGCAGTAGTGCAAGCCTCTGCCCAGAGGTCATACAGCCAGAGGGACTGGAAGACGACCTCCACCTGGGACCAGACGGATCGCCCGTCACCTGTTGCCTCCACATAAAGTCTGTCGCAGAGCGATCCTTCTCCTCCTCCTCCCCCTTGGTGTCGGTCCCAGCCATGCCAAGGAAGCCGTGCTCCACGGGATCCACCACTGTAAGCGCGCCCACCCGTTCCGGGAGGCCCAACAAACGCATCTCGCCTTCCTATCTTACGAGGTAGCAGCATCCATCGTGCAAGCCTCTACCCAGTGGTCATACAGTCGGAGGGGGGGGGGATGGAAGACGGCCTCCACCCGGACCAGACGGATCGCCCATCACCTTTTTCCTCCACATAAAGTCTGCCGCATAGCGATTCTTCTCCTCATCCTCCCCCCCCCCGGTGCCGGTCCCGGCCCCTTCCAAGGAAGTCGTGCTCCGCCGGATCTGTCACCACAAGCACACCCACCAGATCCGAGATGTCATGCGGACGCATCTCGCCTTCCTATCTGATGAGGCAGTGGTATCCATCGCGCCCCATAACAGTTGGATCGATGGCGTCGACTCGGATGTTTTCTCACCCTGATAAATTGATGCAGCCATCCGAAGTGTGACCATCAGACAAGATCAGAAAGGTTGCAAGGGGAGGCAACATGGAGACCATTTCATCACCGAGACTAACATACGCCGATGGCAAGCAAAGAGCAGAGACCGGCGGGGTTATAATTACGACTTTTGCCACACGTTCCCAAGCACGG
Organism: Alisma plantago-aquatica; assembly: GCA_963693085.1. Taxonomy (NCBI): domain Eukaryota; kingdom Viridiplantae; phylum Streptophyta; class Magnoliopsida; order Alismatales; family Alismataceae; genus Alisma; species Alisma plantago-aquatica. The sequence continues at coordinate 961,019,979 of OY856409.1, read as the reverse complement.
GTAGTCTAACCAAAATACCCGCGCGGGTATTGAATAAACTCCCATATATATATATATATATATATATATATATATATATATATATATATTAGCCTTGCACACTTGAATAATAGGTTCGCTTAAGTTGATGATATATAATAGTGTAATACCTTTTTTTCAGGAACATGTTGTAGAGGCAAATTTTGAACAAAAAATGTGTTACAAATGCTTTTATGTTTGTATCTTCTATAACAAAAAGTTGTGTTAGGATTTTTATTGAAAAAATATAAAAAAACTCCAAAAACGACTCAAAAACCCATGCTTAAAAAGAAAAAGAATGATAATGGCATTTAGGAATATGTACAAAACAAAGCATTCAATTTTAATGTTTATGTATTGTAAACGATGGGCACATTCTTTCCTAACGTCAAAAGTTGGTACATCTTTAAAAATTCAAGGCTGCAATCAGACACTATTACATGTGAACGCTTTCATGTAGTTGTTGTTTCATCAATTGAATAATAATCAATCCATGAAACACTTTTGAATATGATTACCGGAAAGAAGTATAAAGTTGTCAAGAAAAGCAATCACAACTTATCTTCTGCCATAGTGGTGAATTAACTCTCCTCCGTGGCTTAAATTGTATTGAATGACAAACAAAGACGTTTAAAGGAGAATAAAAAAGAATTATGTTTGATCTGTTTGGAAGTCAGCTATAAGGACAATTATAAGGAAAGCATATATCACAAAGTTATACAGAGAAAATAATAAACTGTTAGTTTTTCTAAATAGATACATACTCGCCACTCGTAAATATAATATACAAGGGATTGTATGTGTTTTCGTTGTCTCCAAGAAGAATTCCACCAACTAATCCCTGATCCTTTGAAAGTACTTGTTTATTGTCAATCGTATATATAGCTCACCATGTTCGTCTTCCTTTACCTTATGCGCACAGGGCAATCCTCCTAGAAACCAGTAAGGATTGTGATTCTAACCAGCGAGTGATTTTTTGTGATTGTCAAAAACCAAGAATTAATTAGTTGTGTGAACTATTCCTAGTTCTCTGTCAAGCATAGAGTAGTTTAGCTACATGTTATTATAGACCCAAACTGATTTTCTTGCTCAGTTCTGCCCTCCAATGAATTCTCCTCGTTACAACATGCACACACATGCAGAGTGAATATAATGCATGTTGACCCCTTCGATGTTATGACTTGCTTACCAAGATCGCGAGCATTTGCTTTATATGGTCTGCAACACATATGCTCAGGCCTTCACACGAATCTACATGTGCAATCTGTGATAACTCAGCAATCCATATTAGCATAGTGTCTGTAATATGCTCTTCAACAACCACACTGGAAATATACTATTCGGACTCCCTGCGATTTGTTATTTGTAACCAAGATTTAGTTAATAGACAGAACCTGAAATCAACATTGTGATTGTTTTCAGGGGTAGTAGACATTAGTGGCGCGAGGCGAGAAGGATCAAAAGGGCTCGTGAGGCAGCGCCGTGGGGCAGCTGGAGTGCCTAGCATTCTGGCTGTGACGGTCCTGGCGGAGTCTGTAAGATCGATTCATTGCACACTTGCACAATTGAAGGGGAATATGAAATCTGTATATTCGTGTTAATCGTGAAGAAAACCCATCAAACAGTAGAAGCACATAATAATGCATATTTCCCCTATCATGGTGAAGATTAACTCTGGATCAACCCACGTACTGGATTTAAAAAGTTGGGAAACTACTGGCAGTGGTATGTACGATTAAAAGCACTTCCCTTTACATCAAGGCTACGCACCAGCGGCACCGCTTGAAGATGCCGATCCCCTCCCAACTGCACAACACGACAACGACAGGCGGGATGCAGGCAGCTGAGTGCTGCCTTAGTTACTTAGAGACTCATCCACACGCCCATCCCAGGTTGACCTCACCGCCACCGTAACAAAGCTCGTCGATGGGTACCTCGAAGTGGACAGTAGGAGAACTTGGCAGCCTTCTCGAAGGCCTCCGCATCGCCGGGCACGCTCGTGAGGGTGATTCCGCCCAACTTTATGGCAGAAAAACTAAAATGGCATTTTGGCCACTTTAATTCTCAGAAAAGCAGGATCTAGAACTTAATTTCCAAAATTACACATTTTGGAGCAATGAGTCTCCAGATGCGGAGCAATGCGTCAATACCAGGGACGCATTCACCCCACCGAAGGACAATGCGTCCAGGATCAGGACACATTGCTCTACGACAAAGCAATGCATCTCGAGACAAGACGTATTGGTCCCACCGCAGAGCAATGTGTCCCGGTGCTGGATGCATTGTCATGTTCTGGGACCAATGCGTCCGAAGCTACGGCGCATTACGAGCAATGCACCCCACATGGGGATGTATTGCTCTCTCGCAGAGCAATGCGTCCCCATGCAGGACATATTGCAGTTTTACAAAAAAAAATTTACATTCATTATTATTCTTTCATGCATATTGTTTTTATATTAACAACACTGATTATATTTGCACATTTACTATTCGTTCACTTGTATTTGAACGTCTATAATATAGTCAATTTATAAATTTGTTAATTTCAATAGCTCGAACATGCATATGGATCATAGAAATGGTATTGCAACTAACACTAGTTGGTTCCTAGTTGATTATATAAGAAGTAATTAATCTAAAAAAATGACATATCGTTAAAAATAAGGTTAAAACGTGAACCAACTTGACGAAAAAATAATACACAACAAAATAATCTCATAGATCCAAAATGAACCAATATGATATCGTAATATGATAGATCCACATACATGTCAAATAATGTCTGAACAAAGACATATATACAACACTACACAATATGTACAAAATTATGAAAATCTAAGAACGTCCTCCACGCCCACAACGTCCTCACCCACCTCACTATACATCTAGCTCCTGAGTACCGAAGTCATCTGGAGATGCCTCAATGGGGGACAACTGCGTAGCAGTAGGCTGATGAGGACGAGAGAAATAATAAAAAGCTGAAGGTAGGGTGAGGGGTCTCTGAATACTAAGATGCGGGGCATCATGTGGGGTGTATCCTGAGAAATCAAATGGAGTTGGTGAGTATGTGACATAAGATGGTGGTCGACTATCATGAATAACTAGTGGTGGGAATGGAGTGTATAGAACAGAAGAACCTGCTCCATAGTAGGATGCTGGTGGAGGTGGGGTGATGTATGAAGAAAATGAACCAACTCCTGAAAAGTATGGCCCTGTTGGTCCCCATGCCATGAACTAAAAAGTGGGAGTGGGAGTGGGCTCAGCAGTAGTAAGCATAGGAGTAGGAGTAGGAGTAGGAATAGGAGTAGGAGTAGGCTCGGGGACTGTGGTATGAGTGGGTATGAGATCATATGGGCGAGCGTAGTCAGGAAGACTGTCAAAATAAGTCTCATGTATGCCATAGATGTCATCTCTGATATGTGCAGGGGCATACTGTAAAGCCGATCGGATCCGCACATGTGATTCTACCTGTTCAAACAAAGTATGTACAAATAATAAAGACCAATTGTATATATTATAAATAATAAAAGATAAATAATAATAATTTATAAAAGAAATATAAATGATACTCACAAATTGACGTTGACGATAACTTTGTGGGTAGTATGTGGTCGGAGGCTGAGCTGGAGGGGGCAGTATATACTGGTGATGATACCATTCGTAGTACGTATGTGGACTGAAGACTGTCTCTGCTAGTGGAGGGGGGACTAAGCTCTCACGTTTGTTGTTCCACAGTTTCACCTCTCTCCTATAATGATGCAACCAGTCCTCAGCTGCATGACCCCTTCCATCTATCCTACTAAGGTGTGGCAACTCCAGAATAGGTTGTACTTGAACAAATTTCAATTGTCCAAGTACTCTGTCAGGGAGGCGCCACTCTACTACTGTGTAGCACTGTAAAGGGATTCGTGCCAACTAAATATCTTGACCCTCTCGACACAAGGCTGGAAGTCTCTCCAGAATATCGACAGTGTAAGGAGTTAATTGTATCTATTATTCAAATAAATACACCATGTATCATATAAAATAGAGTAAATTTCATAAAAAATACAACATATATCATACAACATGTTAGTAGAAATAAGTAAGTTAAACCTGAGAGGGCAAAATCTGGTCAAATTTTAAATCATAAAACTAGACCAATCATCTCATAGTATCACTCCTTTGAACAAATGTAGGCCACCTATTAAAATTGACAAAATAAATTTAGATAACATTATAAAATGTTTGGACAAATGTATAAATAAATTGTGTAAATCTTCACCTGTAACCCAAGGGAACATCTTTTGGCCGCTCCCCAGTTCATAATCAGTGAACTTGGGCATCTAATTCCTAACCTCTCCCAACACCACATCTACAATAGACATACACAACCAAACAGGTGGGCAATTTTCCTAGAACGGGTGGTAGCCTTGTACAACTCCCTATACAAGTATGCTAAAGTTGCAGCACCCCAAGATAGAGTGCTACAACTTGCAAATTCAGACAGAAGCGCGAGGTACCGTAAATGAACCCTGTCCCCGGTACTAATAGGAATAAGGTAACTACCTAAAAAGTATAGGAGATATGCTCTAGTATACCTTATCCTCATTTTTATTTGCTATTCTTCATCTCCCAAAGTGAAATCCATATCCCTAAAGATCTCACGCAATAATATCAAGGAGATATGCCCCTTAGACATCCCATCTGGTGCATCTCCTAAGAAACTCTCACAAAGGTGAGACCACATCTACGCCTAAAGGATATGAAGCTATAAGTGGTGGCCCATCAATCCTAAGGCCTAAAAGAACTGCAACATCCTGAAGGGTTACACTCATCTCAAAAGGGGGTAACCTAAAAGTATTGCTAGATTTGTCCCACTGGTTAACTAAGGTAGTGATTGAATTGGGATCAAGGTGGATAGGTCGTAGCCTATGAACAAGCCCAAAACCAGCTAAAGAAATGTTTTCCAAAACACCCAAGTCAGTAATAGGCCACTGTGGCAACATAAAGTGGTGTTGGGTGAGTCGCAAGGGTGTTTGTGTAGGAGCCATATCTAAGAAAAGTGCAAATATTACATTAAATGAAAAGTGCAAATATTACATTAAATAAAAAATGTAAATATTGTACAACATATATGTTTCTCATTAGATAAGATGAAATTAATTCAAATACATGAACTATCAAACAATATTAAAAGTAAAACATAAACTACTAAAAGAGAAATATTACAATATATTAATTACTACATTTGATTCAATATCTCATCTAGAGGTTCATAAAATGGCCACATTTGATGTGCAACTCGATGTATCTATGGATGTGATACAACTAACTAATTTTTATCTTGTGCATTGACTGCCATTTCTTTCTGATTCGTGTGATCCCATTACCAATCAGGTAGCTCAAGAAGTTCTTCATACATGTGAAACATTTGCTTTAAAGTGAAGCATGGACTCCTTTGAGTTGTCATGATGTCTTGAAGTTCAGGTCAAAAAGTTTCAAAAGAAGGTGTTATACAAAATAAGAGAGTACTTTGTGTCTTGCGACACATCCTTCTACATGCATTATATCATCTCAAAAGTAAAAAAACTTCCCCATATATCTAAGAGATTTAAAAAATGATACTCCTAATGGTTTCATTGTCAGGTTCCTACCTCGAGTATCACTAGTAGTTTGATTATCACTGGAAACATGATGTATAATGGTGGTGGGAACCCATACAGTCCTACAATGTATGGATTGTACCAAGACTATAGTAGTGGATAGAATGAGTTTAGGTTGGGGAACAATCTTTTTATTACTCATATATTGTGTCTCACCCATGTTTGTAGTATTGGTTGTCTCTACTACATTAGGATCTTCTTCACTAACTTCATTTTTAGCCTCCTCATTTTCCTCAACCTTGTCATGAGAATCTAGTATGTATATCACCACTTAAGGATTTTTCAGACTGCCCTAGTATTTGCATATGGTCAATATGAGTATGGCCTCACAAAAAGGGCTCTGACATATGGTGATAGGGATTCGACTGACCATATGGGAATAAGGTTTGGTTGAACCAACATACATAACTCCTTTTTCAGTGAACCTTGGATGAGGCCACCCTTCCATGTAATATTTACCATGCGGGTGAACGAAGGGGACACTTGTTGATTTTTTTGGTATGTATCACAACATAACTTCATGAGAGATTGAAGCATGTGGTACCGACATGGTTGGCTTGGGCTTCTCCCCTCTAGTTGGCTTGTCTTGCTTGTTGTTATCAGTATCTCCCTTGATATTTCTATTAGACATCCACTCCATGTTGCTACTTTCGGTCATTTGGTTCGATCACCTAGTGGGACTAGGTGAATTGTGGTCTCCTTCAAGTTCTTCTGATACCTTAAAATTTAGACACATTAGATGAAAAAGTAGGTGTAATACAAAATAAGAGAGCTTTTTCTGTCTAAGGACACATCCTTCCACATGCATTATATCAATTTGAAAAGTATTGTACTTCCCCATCCATTTAAGAGATTCAAAAAAGGATAATACTTGGTCTTCCATGGTTCTCCTCGAATGAGGGCTACATGTAGTGTCACTTTTTGTGATCAAATTTTAGGTGGTTGTGGTTGCCTCTAGCTTTGGCGAGATATATGGTAACATAAAATGTACCTACCAATTCTATGGATGGGTGGAATAAAAGTGGAATGTAGGAAGATGCATCGTATTGTGAGGATGGTTAGGTTTGATGTTCCTCAGTGGGGTGTTCTAAGAGGTTTATTCAAAATAGGGGGAATTTAGGGACTGAGTGATTAATCAGTAGTAAGGTATCCCCTTCTAGTCTGGTGACTATTCTCCATCAATTGCTTTTTTCCCTAAGGCGTCCTAGTCCAACGGGGTACCTAGGATGAAAGCATTGGAAACATACATGACACCATGTCTCCCATTTCATTTGATGAGGTTCTCATAGATATTTTATTCCTTTGAAAGGGGTGGGAGGTCCAAAAGAGAAGGAACCTTGTTATGGCATCACCCAATTGGTGATGAAATTCCAATTTGGTCGTGCTCTAGTTATAGGTCATGGTTTAGGACCATGAAATTGAACATGAAGGAAGCGTTATGGTCTAGCTTTTATTCATTATCCAGGACTATGGATAATGGGTGAACCATTCCTTGACAAGTGACATCTCGTTGTCATTTTCATAACCATCTGGCTTGATAGGGTTTTTAAGCAGGTTATTGGAAGGAGTTTGTTAAACATTTATACATTGTTTGATTTGAAAAAAGAATGTTAATATATATATGTTTTTTTTATTTCAGAAAAAGTAATTGAATAATTATTGATTTTGAAAAGATTGTTAATATTTTAAAAAATTATTTAGTTTTGAAAAAAAAATCTTTAAAGATTGTTTGGTTTAAAAATGGATTCTCAATCTTTGAAAAAGTGTTTCATATTGAATTAGATGGCTAATATTTGAGAGATTGTTTTGTTTTTAAAGATTATTAATTTCTAAAATATTATTAACATGTACATGAATATGCCAATAAACCATGCAAAAGTAAAGCAACACACTTTAAACTACACATCAAGATACAATCCAAAGGTTCAACATTTAATCAATATGCATATACACAAGGAATAGGACCCTCCTCATTTTAGTCAATGACCTTATATTTATCTTTTGTACTCACTCAAGCATGAGCTGCATAGGAGGGGTTGGTCCTTATCTTCTCTATGGCATGATTCCACTAATCATGTCCATTAATCGGGTTCAACAAATATGGATAATGCACCCAACACACCTCATGACCACAAAGATCACAATTAGTCATGAGTTCTAGGAGAGGGGTGTCCTCAAGGTCTTTAAATGTTCAACTTAACGTTGCATGTGTACCTTTACTAACACCCTTGCACCACATCTAGGGATCTAGCATGAGTGTTGGAACTTGTTACATTGATAGATGGGTTTATAGTTGTGTAGAGTGTAAGTGTGAGTTTCTTATATTTTTCTAGAACAAGACCATAACAATAAAGTGTGGAGGATAAATAATAATCACACAAGCAAAAAAATGAAATTATAAAGAAAATATGTTGCCCACAACATGTATCTTTTCTTATCCTATATCTTTTCCTAGGATTTTTTATATTTTTTGTATGTTTTTTCTATATTTAAAGGGAGGCAAAAGGGTAAACATAACTAAAATCATAAAAAGGGAAGATAATCTAGAACTATAAAATAATAGAAGGAAATCATGATTATCAAAACATAAAAAACAAAGAAGAGAATATATCAAAATATAAAAGAAAAAGAACATAACTGAATAGACACCAAATCAGATAAGGGGAACAAAGAATGTCGAAATGGCATATCACCTCATTTTGTGGCCCAATAGGCTGGAAGAATGCAGTGATGCACATATGTCTTTTTGATCTACCTACATATGTAAGGCCCATGCACATCATACATCATAAATAGGAAAAAAGAAAATAAATTTAAAACTAATTAGCCCTAATTGAACTATCAAGAAACAAGAACAAATACAAAAATCACCTTAGATTATCTGAAGTCCCCAAGAAAGTCACCAAGATGTCGCACCCTGCCCTAGAAAATATATCTTCTATAAAGATTTGGTTATGAATAATATTATAGATGTCAAGTAGGAAAACAAAAAATGAGAATGGAGTCACAACTTGACTTATATGAGGAAACAAGATAAACACTTTGAATCCACAACGAAAAATCCATAGCTTTTAGCATTTGAATGTTGAATAAATAAAAAGGTAGAAAACATAACTAGAAATCAGATCCCATGATCTTTGTAAGGTGGGGAAGTATTAGCACCCCTATTTTTCCTAATAACCCAGTAATGAATATTTTCTAAAACATCCTTGAGATAAGGCAGTTTTAGGACGCTTTTAATGGAACAAAATTTTGAACATATTAAAAAGGTATTTTTTTATTGTTTAAGAACCTTTGGGGATGAAGATGGTCATTTCTTTCCCAACATAGTGCTAACAGTCCAAACTTTTAGATGTTGTGGTCAGCATCACGTCAGGATCTCCCAATATGGAGATCCCTCTGGGGAAGTTAGGACTAATTCATTCGAAGAATTAGAGGACAATGAAGAGATATAAGTAAGAAACAAGATGGAATGTATCTATGTTTAATTAAATCGTTCATTTGTAGAAATGACTTACTAACCCTTGAAACATACTACAGCCCCAGGTGGAAAAGAGCCAACACTCAAGGTGCCAAACCATCCCATCGATGTGAACTCTTGGGGAAGATCATCCTGTTACACCTAGATTTCAGGTTTCAAACTTGTTAAAATTTGAATTTTTGATTCTCTATAAAAGATATATGAGTATATCACATGATAGTGGATAAGCAATTAGTTAAGTAGATAGACCATTGTACACAATTAAGAGGCATAGTTTGAGCACTAAAAAGATATTATAATTTTCATTGTGCCGTCTAACAATGCTAAAAAAGTAGGTGGTGTTAAAGGAAGGATCCTCTGAACATGAACAATATAAAAAATAATAGGGAGATAGTTGATCCACTACCTTTAAGAGGATCAAAAGGGACAAGAATACATTGGATATGTATGATATTTATAGCATAGATTTAGTGTTTAAGGTCTTTAGATGGAAGACTCTAGAAGAGGTGACGGAACATGGCAATGTGCCACACATGCCTAGTACACAAATTGAGGTGATCTACCATGTGTCACATGGTGGATGACGCTGATCCACCTGGTGGATAGGGTTGGAAAAAGCACGCCTCCCAATTTTCTTGGATACTTCTGGGACAATCTAGAGAAAATTGCATAAATGCATATTGTTAATAAAATTCAAAATAATTCAACTGGAAAATTTATGAAAAGTACTTATGAAAATTGAATTGATGAGAAAGGTACTTATAGTTTAGAACAAAATGTTTCTATACATGAAGCCTCAAAATTGGGTAAAATTGGATGAAAATGAAATGATTAGATAGGACGAAAATATGAAAAAATATAGAAGAAGTTTGAAGAAATGAATGAAGTCCATTATTACAGAGAGAATTAACATTTATCAAGAAATTCTACTAAATGAGAAAAAATGGGGTGTCTATGGTACCTAATTGTTATTTAATATTTTAGGGTTTTAGGATAGTTACTTTTTTTTGAAATATAGTTTTTAAAATAAGTTTTATATCTTAAACTTATTTTCGACCCAACTTTAGTTTGACTTGGAATGATGGTTGGTACACTACAATTTGAATAGGAGATAGAATAAGGACTATTCTAACCCAAGTTGCCTCTTGCTCAGTACACAATGGGTTGTTTTTAACCCAAACAATTTATCATATAACAATAGTTGGAGCACTTAGTACATCCTTTAGATTCCTAATAGATACTCAAAGTTTTGTAATCTTTTTTTGCAAAGAAGATACCCTAAGGATCTTACAAGTATACTTGATCATTACATAACTATAGTACTTTCAGATCAAACTATCTAACTACCATTACCCACTTGTTTTCATGTTATTATATTTATCTCCACTCAAGTGCCCAAATCCACATAGAAGTCATGTCCTAGTCCTCGTAGAAGTTGAGACATACAACAATGAGCAAGAATTGGGCTCTCTCTTTTTGCAATCTTGTTCATCAGTTATTCTTGTTCTTGGAAATGCTTTTCATGAGAAGAATATTTGGAGGATGCAAGGAGAAAATGTGGTCTTCTCCGGGGTGTTCTTCTATGGCTTAGTAAATAAGAGGTGGTTGTGGATTCTCTTATACAACCCTATAAAGTAGAGGAATAAGACATTGTACTTTGTATTTGTATTTATCAGTATAATAAAGGTACTTGTCGTAGATACCAATACATAAATACTAGGGGCATATGTGAAAACATTTTGTGCTCAAACCACCATAATTTATTACGTAAAACTTTGGTGATTATTTTTCTACTTGATATATCATTTATCACTTGCATTGCCCAAAGCTTTCAGTTGAGAAATCAATTTTCTCTATTCAACCTTCTCTAGAACTTTTAGATCTATTTGCTATCATGTTCACTAGTGTATTCACTTGTGAGTAATGGCTCTCTAAAGCATTACAGACTTGTTGAATTATGAAATAATCTAAAGGTGAATTGAAAGTTGAGGAACATATTAATAAGAATGAAGCAAAGTACCTAAAAGCAATAATGAAGCATATTCAAGGATTTAGAGTAGACAAATGCCTCTTTCTATTTCTCTTAGATGGTTTAATTTTTCATTTCCTAGTAATTTATAGGACATAGTCTATCCTATTTACTTTTCTTCTTTCAACAGTTACAAATTTCTTTCCAAATAAATTTAAACTCTAATTCTCCACTTATGAATGATGAGTTTTGTATGGTAACATATGATTTTTGTGAACATGATCTGGCTTCTGTGTATACTAGATTACAATCATGAATCCTTGTGTTTTCACTCTTTACATCTTATTGATGTGAGTGCACGCATATCAATGGAATGTCACCATGGAATGTATGTTGGATTTGGCATTGTCACAATTATAGTAATCTTAAGCATAATTGGAAAAAGCAAATATGATTTTAGCATGCATCTCAGGTCGCACTCGGGTATCTTTAATAAGTGTCAATCCATTACATTACCCAATTAAGACCTTAACACAAATATTATGAATGTATAATTGGTTCAGTGCTAGCAGGTGATAACTCTCAAGATCATCAATTTCATGTTTTTTGAATGAGGATTGTGTAAGGGTGTTCATGGACTTCAAATGCAAGTAAAGTTGTAAATAACATGTATAAATTTTCCTTAATGTATGCAAGTGGATTGATTTTTCTCTTAAACTTAACTCACAGAATTGTTTATATGAAATATATGTGTGTCTCGTAAGCACATCACGTATAAACAACTATGTTATTCAAACTACTTTTCTATATTTTAGAATGATGCATGGGCACAAAAGTCATATAACTTGATTTTCAATGACAATCTAAGTTGAATTATTTCCCCAATTTAATAATAGCAAACTAAAAGTAGAATGAGGGTTCATTATGTGGAAAGTTTGGGTTATTTTTTGGGGGTATGGTTGATACTTTGTGGAAATTTTCAATTAGTCACTAGGTAATTGGAAATGGTTTTGGAAACAACACTTTTGTTATTAGTTCCATTACGGTATGCATATACCCAACACACAAAAAGGGATTTCTTACCAACATTTTGTGATTTTTATTATACCAACTTTGTATCCACCACATTAACATCTAATTAATCAAGGTTATGAGCTAATAGACAAAATTCATATTCAAACTTGGAATATTCTTAGTATTCTTAAGCTATGTGTCATTATTCTCCTTATCCATATAGACGACTTTCAAAATTCATATGGATATGAGATTGAGTTAGCAATTCATTTGAATTATGAATGGAGTAGACAAAATAACTTTGCTTTCTTAACCATAATTCACACACCACTGATGATCTTCAACAACTTGTGTAAATTATTTACTTTATTATTCTTCTAGCACTCTGTACTCAAATTCACTTTTTACATGTCTAAACTAGTGTTATGAATGGAATGTCTGAAAATATTATTTTCTTTCAATAGACATGTAAACAATGGGAAAATTGTGAATTAGATGATGTGGGTTATTTTATGAAAATTCTTATGGAACGCTTGAGGATCTACATTTGCTGATTAGTACATGGAATTGATATGAAAGCTACATTTACATCATCTGTTAAATAAATATTTCTACAATTATTCTGAAGATCCTCATCAAAATATTATTTTTTGTAGTGTTGTAGTTCTAATCATAGGAAACTTATCATACTCTATTACCCATAAAAGTAAATTCCAAACCTCAAGATAGATTTTGATTCAAATGATGTAACATCCAAAAATTCAGGACCTTATCTTATTCCAATGATTAGAAGACTTGAATGTTTGGTTCCTTGATTTGATCAAACACGGATAAAATAGTACCTTAATGAATAATGTAAATGCATATAACATAATATGTGGCAATTGGTTCTATAAACAACATCACACATATACATAATAACTTAATTATGTGCCGTTATTCATGAAATAAGTAACACATATTTTCTTTCCTAACTAATATTCACAAAATGGTCAAATAAGAGAAATAATGAACTGTAAACATGTATTATGATAACAATTGGAATTTTAATGTACAATCATCTAAAATAAATTGAAATTAATGGATTAGATAGTTAACTGAATAAATTTTGGAATTTCATGCATAATAATAAATTATAACTATTCTTGTAACAATGTGAAATTAATGCGATTCTAATTGAAGATTATCAATATATGTGAAGATTAACTTGTCTAAATTATAATGGTGATATAGCTCAAAAAAGGAAATTCCAAAATGCAAATATATTGACAATATTGTGTTCCTTAGGTTCCATTTAACTTGGCAGCAAAGTTTCACATTGTTTGAAGAATAATGACTGTCTTATTCACTAAGAAAAGAAAATATGAGATTAGGCCAACATATTAAATAATATATATGAATTCAAAAGTGGAAACAAATACCAAAATCATATTCTACATGCCAAAATTAGTCTATGTGTCAATATTCACAATAATTTAACAATTTTTATCTATCCTATTTTTATTTAGGAGAGAGAATATAGCTTCAGATCAAATTACTAGTTAAAATAGTAAATTACCCTAAAAGTGAAAATTGATTTCCAAATGGGGATCTACACGTATTAAATTGCATGAGTGTCAAATTTGTTAGATTTTGATACATCCAGATATGTTAACCAAAATTGGAAAGAAAGGAATCAGTACTATATTAAAATGACTGATATTTAACTGACTGTAGTTGATTTCCAAAAGTTTGCAAAGAACTAGTGTCACATCCTCTTTTACTATCTTTCTGTATTTTGAACTTTATAGTAAGAAACTCTTTGATTCTTCATTTTATTGCATTGACAAGCCCATCCAATGACTTTGAAATCCTCTCCTACCTCGATTCCCATTCTTCTCGCTTGTGACTTGGAAAACTAGTTTTCCTCTAATTTTTCTTTGTGGTCTCCCTGGTTTCTTAATCTTTCCTCACAATTTCTTCTCCTTTCAATTCTTTGTTCAATTTTGCACACACCTATATCAACTATACATATCTTCTAATCTCTTTGTCAAAAACCCCCAATCTCCCCAACCTCTTGATGTGTTTGGGAGTATTCTTCTACCCTTCCTGCAGGTTCAAGACTAACCCAAAATCTTTGTCAAGCTTTATATATGTTGTCTTCTGTCAATTGATATCCTCATCGTGTGAATGTGCCAACCAGACACAACTTTTCTCTTGAATCACCGAAGACCCCTTTGCCTATACCAAACACTTCTATGTGATTCCCTATCAGGAGATTTTTTTCTGCATCATATCAATTCCTCCCATCCACTTGCCCCCCTCTGGGTTTGACTAGCTAGACTCCTATACTTGACCTATTGATATGTGTTGAAGCACCTCCTCCTTGGTGTTATTGACCGGATCCTATCCTAAGAAACTCCATCTATCTTCCAAATCTTCACACACACTAAGATGCCACATTATCTTGGAAAAACCCTATCTTCTATCTCTCTTCCTCCTCTTGGAAGTTTTAGTTTTCTCTAGCCTTTTTATCGATAGTTATGCTTCCTTCTTGTTTCCTTGGTTTTAGGATGATTAATTAGATTCATGACATCAGATTCCACATAGGTTGTGAATGTGTATCACTCTCCACTCTCCTAGGAGCAGGACTAGCAAGTTATGGCCATGATTATTGCTGCCTCACTCTAAGTCATGTGGGGTGAGGGTCGGGGACCATTGTACCAATATTGTCCTTATCACTCTATGGAGGGGTATTTTAGTTTGTTCTCTCTTTTATCTTGTTTCATCACACTTAGTTGTGCTCCTAGACAGATGATGGCCCCTTCCATATGGTCGATCCCCAATGGGCCATGTCATTTTTTTCTTTCAAAAATAGATAACAAGATCTACAATGATTTATGAAAATCACTTATTGGTTAGAAACTCAAAAATTTATAGTCAAATATTTACATATCAAACATATTAGAGAAAATGTGTTTTGGAATTAGTGTTTTAGTCTCTATCTGGATTGTGTAGTTTTCATCACATAATTCCCAAATGATTTTTAATGGCTTTTCCTAATTGGTTAGAAAATATAAAATTCATAAATAATAATCTGTAACTCATAAAAATAAAGTAAAATATGTTAGGAACTTAGTAAAATATTATTTATAAGATGGATAAGTTCCGATAATCTAACTCATCAACCATAAATAAGTGATTTTTTGGTTTATCAATTAATGTAAACCTAACCCTACTTTTACATATATGTTTAATATGTACTTTGAAGACCTGGGACTACTTATGTATATTATATTCAAGGCATGTTGCATCCGTTTGCATCTATATTGAGAAATTGAACTATTTCTCTCTCCCACTCTTGACATATGTTGCATCCCTATTATTCATATTGAGCAATCACCCACATTTTACGTTTCTCTGGGTCATATGTATAAACTAGCCTACACAATTTCTTTCTATCTTCTAAGAATTTGTATCATGTGAATGATTTTATGTTGATTATAATATTGTGATCATATTACCCTATTGGATATTCTTGTTTACTCTAAATTGTAGTTTACCTCATGGTGGATATTTATATTGTCCATTTATGTGATGAAAATTTCATTTATTCTATTCGTATGACTATAATTTTACTTGCCTTAACATTTTGAATGTTGTGTGATTCAGTAGCCCTAGAGTTATGTAATTAGTTTGGTTTTTATGGAGTTATGTGACCTTTGTTTTTGGGATGGAGGTTATGTGCCCCATACTCGAGTTCTGTGCCCATTATACATATATGTATGTATGTTTGCATGCATATATATATATATATATATATATATATATGTCTGTGTGTGTATGTCCGTGTATATATACATACATGCATACATACATACATGTATGTATACATATAGCCGGTAAGGGAATAGCCCGGTTGGCAAATTTTGCTGGTCCCCAATGAAGGGACACGGGTTCGAAACCACACGTAGAAACATCTCTTGATTTATCACCCTCCCGGGCATCCAGCCTCCGCCATGGGTTATGGGAGAGGGGGAGAGAAATCTTTCTCTCTTAATCCCATATATGTATACATATGTATACATATATTTATATATATGCATATATATTTATATATTTGGTAGATTGGTAGATGAATTATGTTCCTTACTCTATCCTTTTTTAAGATTGTGAGCCATAGACATTTTTATTTATGTTTATCTAGAGCTATTTTTTCTCACATGCAACGTGTGGATATTGTGGATGATGAATTTTGTTCCCTAATCTCTTTTTCCCTTATATTTCTCAGTTCCCAATTAATAATGTTCATACTAGCTTGCATGTTGGTAATTTCCATTTTTATCTTCTCCTTTGGGGTATTCTTCCAACCTCATGTGTAAAATAAGCAGGACATGACATGCAAACGTGGACCTAGCTTATGGAGATGACTCGTACTAGGAGATAGACTTCAGATAGTTGGATATCCCTGTACTTAGATCTTTCGTAGTTACATTCAAGTAAGACCCTTAATGGGAAAATATTTGTGATATTGTATTTATAGAACATGGTCTTGAAGTATTACTCCACTGCAATACTTTGGTCTTTGTAAATATCATTTTCTTGAGAAGTGAAAAATTTATATTCCAACATAAATTTTTGGTATGCGTGAAATGGATGAATTTTTCCTCAAATTAAGTAGGGAGTGGATCCCCTCTCACGTACCACTCCTTACAAGATGGTATCAAATTCATTGGTGGTTGGAATCTAACTATTTCATTTCTTCCTCCCAAATTAGAACCCCTACATGACATAGTTACATTCAAAGTGAGATGTTTACTATAGAATTGACCTATAATATGCATGAGATGAAGAATGGTCAATTTATGATCATATGAGGTACACATAATCATGATTAGTAAACCCTAAAGTGATAAAGCTCTAATTTCTTGACCCCTATGATGTAGGTTAGTTGTGACATGTATCTATGAATTTGTTGAGGTCTGATTTGATGATGGAGTTAGGTTATGAGTATATGGAGGTAGTCAGATAAGGAGATCTTAAATGAAAATTGTGACTTAGTTTTTACTTTAATTTTGGTCCCTATATTAATTTTTATATCACAAAGTTTTGTAGTTATACTACTATCTACAAAGAAAATGTTTTATGGATTTTATTGAGGTTTTTCTTAAATAAGTCACAATGAAGAGATGTAAGAAGTTTTCTATATAAACCCTAAATTTATTTAGAGTTGAATATTAAACCTCAATTTTGAGTTTAAGTTATAGTGGTTTAGTTGACCTACCCTTCTGCACCCAATGACTTTTTGGTTTCTCATATGAACCTTAGGAATGAGAGGTAACACAAGGACCTAAAATTCAACCATAGGTGGTATGACCCATTAGTTGGATGCATAATCTATGAACAACATAAACTCCTAAAATATTCATATGTAACCCTAATATATTTAAGAGTTGTTTAGTTTGGCTTACTAACTTAAACATTTGAAGGGGTGGAGAGTATTGGTGGGAGGATGAAATCCTTTTAAGGGGTGGAGTGTTGTGACATCCCAAAATCTAGACCTTATCCCATTCCCATGATAAGGAGATCTGAATGTTCGGTTCCTTAGATTTGATCAAACAAGGATACCATTTTACCCTAATGAACAATGTTAACGCATGTAGCATATTATTTGGCAATCGATTCTATAAACAAATTCACATATTTACATAACTTAATTATGTGCTAAAATTCATGAAATAAGTAAAATATATTTTCTTTGTTAAGTTGTATTCACATAATTGTCAAATAAGAGGAATAATGTACTTAAAACATGTATTAGAATAACATTTGAAATTTTCATGTACAATCATATAAATTAGAGTGAAATTAATGGACTAAATATGTTCAATGAGTAGAATGTGGAATTTCATGCATAATAATCAAATATCACTTTCTGTAACAATTTGAAATCAATGGGACTCTGATTGAATATTATCAATATATATGAAGATAAATTTGTCTAAACCATAATGGTGATATAGCACACAAAAGGAAATTCTTAAACTCAGATATGATGATATATTTATGTTCCTTGGGTCCCATTTAGCTTGTGGGCCATGTTTCACATTGCTTGAACAATAACAACTATCATAATTTCATTTAGAAAAGAAAATATGAGATGAAGACAAAAATATTATATAATAAATTAAATGACTTCAAAAGTGGAAACAAATTCCATAATCATACTATACATACCAAAATTAGTTTGTGCATGAATTGTCACGTAATTGAACAATCTTATATATCCTAATATTATGTAGGAGAGATAATATGTATTACTAATAAAATATTAGATAAAATAGTAAATGGCCCTAAAAGTAAAAATTGATGCCAAAATTAGAATCTACACATATGAATTGGAAATAAGTGTCAAATTTTAATAGATTTTGATACTTCTAGATACGTAAACCAAATTGGGAAAGAAAAGGAATCAATAATACTTTAAAATGACTGGTGTTTAAGTGATTACAGTCGATTCCCTTAAGTTCACAAATAATTAATGTCATAGACTCTTTTAATGTCTTTCCACATTATCAAATTGATTGAAAGACCCTCTTTGCAAATGATTGCAAAATCCTCTCCTACCTCCAATAACTACAAAATCCTCTCCTACTCCCACTCCCATTCTTCTCTCTTGTGACTTGGGAAACAAATTTCCTCCAATGTTTTGTTATGGTTTCCTCCCAGGTTTCTTAATCATTCCACATGATTTCTTCTCCTTTGAAGTCTTTGTTCGGTTTTTCAGATGCCTATTTTAGCTTTCCATCTTTTGATCCCTTTATCAAAAACCCAAAAATCCCCAATATCTTGACGTGTTCGAGAGTCTTCTTCTACCATTCTTACACGCCCAATCCTGACCCAAAATCTTTGCCAATTTATATATATAAGTTGTCTCCTGTCAATTTGTCACTGCATCGTGTTAACTTGCTCAACCAACCACATCTTTGATCTTGAATTGTTGAAGATTCCTTTTCCTATACCAAACTCTTCTCAACAATTCCCCATCGGGAGACCCTTTTTGTATCATCTTGATTTTTCATATCCACTTGGATCACTCTGGGTTTGGATGAGGTGGTATACCCTTCTTTACATGTTGATACATTTTTAAGCACATCCTCCTTGGTGTTTTCAACCTACTCATGAACCACGATCCTATTCTACGAGACTCTATGGGTCTTCTAAATCTTCACACGCTCTCAGATGCCACATTCCCTGGTTAAATCCAATCTTCTATCTCTTTTTATCCTCCTACAAGTTGCACTTTGCTCTAGCCTTTTTCAACACAATTCTCTTTCCTTCTTGTTTCCTTGGCTTTGATATGATCAATAAAATTAATGATGTTGAATATAGCATAGGCTGTAAATGTGTGTTGATCTCCACTCTCTTGGGGGTAGGACTAGAATGTCATGGCCATGCTTGTTGGTGCCTCACTCCGAGTTGTGCGGGGTGAGGATTAGGGAAAGGTTCTTGTCTTGGAAAAACCTAGATCACCATTATACCAATTTTATCCTTATAGCTCTAGGGAGGGTGTTATAGTCTTTTTTTATCTTTTACCTTATTTCATCAAGCATAGTTGTGATCTTGGAATGCTGAGGGCCTATGCATGATGGTCAATCCCCATTGGGCCATGCAATTTTGTTTTCAAAAATGGATAACAAGATCTATGTGGATTTATGAAAATCTCTTATTGTTCATATATTGGAAAATCATAATAAATTATTAATACATAAAAAGTCAAATAAATTGAGTTTGTTATATTCTCTATCTTTGATGTAGTCATCATCACAAAATTCCAATCTAATAAATATATAATTTTAATGGATTTCATTATTGATTAGAAATTCTAAAATTAATAACTAAGAATTTATAAGTAAAAAAAGTAAAATATGTATGAAGTCACCAAAATATAAATATAAGATGGTGAAGTTTGAATGACCTAATTCATTAACAAATAAAAAGGTGACCTTTTAGGGTTTAGACAATTAGTTTAAAACTAATCCTAATTCTACATATATGTTTAATAGGTGCTTTGGAGTCTTGGTCTTGGACCTAGGAATGACATTGGACTTATATACTATATTTGAGGTTTGTTGCACCTATTTTCATATATATTCTATAATTTAACTATTTCTCTCTCTATCTCTTGATGTATGTTGCATCCCCATTATTCATGTTGAGCAATCACCCATTTCTTATCTTTCTCTATGTCCTATGGAAAAATCAACCTACACTGTTTCTGCCTCTTATGAGAATTTATTTCGTGTAAAAGATATTATGATGATTCTGATCTTGTGATCATCTTACTTTGTTGATATTCTTATATATTCTAAATTCTACTTTCGTTCATGACAAAATCCTAGTTGTGAATATGAACTATTTTGTCTATTTTTTGGAGGATATTTTATATTGTCCATTTATGGGACAAAAATTTCATTCATTCTATTCATATGACTAAATTCTTACTTTCCTATATATTTTGTATTCTTTGTGATTCAGTAGCCCTAGAGTTGTGTTAGTACTTTGGTTTTTATGGGTTATGTGGGTTTTATTTATAGGATGGAGGTTATGTGCCCTATACCTAGGTTTTGTTCCATATATATAGGAGTTTGTGTATGTGCCTTACTCTATTAGGTTTTAAAGTTATGAGCCTTAGCCACCATTGTTTTTTATATTTTTCTAGTGTGATATTTATCTCACATGCTACAGGTTGATATTGCTGATGGTGGGTTTTGGGCCCTAATTTCTTTGTATGGTGTTGGGACACAACTCATATAATTATTAATAATAAATATTCTTTTAAATTATCATCTTCTTGAAATTCATATCCTCTTGATATCCACTTGGATAGTACTCTTTCACTTCTATGGGAAGCCTTGTTATATTTGATGCCCTTTTTCCCCTATATTGCTCAATCCTGGATTAATATGCTCATACCAACTTATATGCTGACAATTTCTATCTTTTGTCTTTTCTTTAGCGGTATGCTTCTAACCCCAAGTGTAGTACATGGAGGATCTAACATGAAGACGTGGGCCTAGCTTATGAAAATAAGTCTTAATGGGAGATACACTTGAGATAGTCAGATATCCCTCTACTTAGATCATGATGTCGTTTCTTTCATGTAAGCCCCTTAATGGGACAATATTTTTGTAATACTATATTAATACTATTTATTTCCATTAATTTGGTCTTTTAAATACCATTATTTGAAAAGAAAAAAATTACACTTATTCCAAAATAAATTTTTAGTGTGTTTGGAGTGGATGAATTTGTTCCTCAATTTATTAATGTTTCAGGTCATCTGGTATCACAGGGTTCAAAGAAGGTGGTATGCCATACTACGTCCATGTCCCAAGTACTATCTTTTTAAGTACTCTACTCCTATTTCCACCTCATGCAAGTACAAAATCTACTTTTCACATGCTTCTTACATGACCAAATCATATGCGCATAACCATAAACATTAGTTGGAAATGGTTGACATGTATGAACAGACACAACATCTAAATGTCCCTATAGACTTAATGTACCTAAGATCTAACACCAATACTTGTGAATACCAATAAGAAAAGTGTGAGTTTACTCAAAACAAAAAGTGATCAATTACTAAACAACATCATTACCAAAAATTTACAAAAAAAACTCCAAAATAAAGATTTTGATTTTATCAACAATTTTTTTAAAATGGTGCTTAACTTTTTGTTCAATGACCATTTGTAACAATGAAAGATAGTTAAGTGACTTAGTTCACAATTTGACTAAAGACACACCTTCCATCTAGTTACAACACAATGATATTGACATATGACATACTAAACATAAGCACAAGTTGTAGATACAATTGAATCAAATCAACCTGTGTAGACCAAATAGTAATTAGATACCTCTAACACACTACTCCCAAATGGATCCATCAGTCTCCAACATACTACTAATCACCATAGAAAAAAGAAGTGATCATTCAAATAATTTGGTAGGTTACGAGTAATTTAGTTCTGTAAAAATTGTAATTTGCAATATGAGATTTTAGTTATTAACCTAACCAATCTAGAGTTAGTTAATTCAATTATAATTATTCAGTTAATGTTTGATTTTGTTTCTTAATTTGGTTAAGTATATAAAATACATGTAATGAAATTTTTTAGATATAATTATAAGTTTTGAACATTATAATTCTATAGTAGTATTACATATAAACATAGCACCATATATTTCAAAAAAACTTGATTGGTTTGTAAATGGGGAGGTTTTTTGAAATAAGATTACATATATATATGAATATTTATATGTAAGACATCTTCTTATACATAAATTGTTTCACATCAGTTAATTTGGTTAAACAAATAGATATTATTACAATATAAATATTGATCTTATAACCAATACCCAAAATAAATTAATCAAATTAAACTACTTAACCAAATTGTCCACAAAAAATTAACTATTCAAAATGAACCATTTGTTTAATTTGTTGTTAACAAAAAAATTCTCCCCTATAATGGAAAGACTCCTATAAACTCATGCCATAGTCACCCAATAGATAACCCTAAAAAATGTGGTTACACCCATGTCCCACAAGTATCATGTATCAAAACATAGTGCTCTTATTTGCTTACAAGGCATATGGAGATCAGATTTATTTCAACAGATTATTAAATAATTAATATCCTCAACATAGTATTTAATAGAAAGATATGTATTATAATATAAACAAATTTGTAATAGACAAAACCAAGAAAAAATTAAAGGAATTTGATACCATTGACTTAGGTTAGTGGCACCAACAAGAAAATAAGGGGAACTATCTACAGAAGAAGTGTCAAAAAAATTATTAGTACTACAAACCCACATTGGTGGTTGTAACATAATAAATCTTAGATATAATCTCCATGTAAAACTTTTTCCTAAGTTTCCCTTTCATTTATGTCCTTTATGTCATTCATGTTTAATTAGTGGAATTTATAGTTGTTTAGTGAACATTTATTCACTAATCGTACCAATATAAGGGTTTATGGACAAATACCTCAATGAAAGCTTAATTACCATAATTAGGTGTTGTAAACCTTAATATAATTTTTTTATGTGATTTGAAAACATAAAATGATCCTAAGGTTTAAATTTGGTTCGATTTGGATGTTGTTTGTGCAAATTATGCAATTTTAGGTACATTCTAGACTTTTATGCAATTTACCCAATTGGGATGTTTTCTCTGTAAATTATCACCTTAATTTTAATGTTTAGATATTCCCTTACCATTATTGAGATTTTGAACCTTGGAGAACATGGTTCGACCTTGTTTTGAAGGTGCCAAGTGCATTATAGGGATTACCCTCTTTATAAATGAGCTTATTTTTAAAAGCTATCAACCAATGGGTTATTTCTTTGATTGGAAGACAGTGGGGATGGCCTAGAAGCCTCCATGAACTTTTAGGACCGACCTTTGATATAAAATAAGAGTATATGATCTGTCCTCTTGCATGGTCATGAATCCCTAGCCTAAGGACACATGGAAAGTCCCATTGACACCTCATACTTGCCCCCTTTTTATAGAACCATGCCTACCCCTTTCCACCTCCCAATCCAAGAAGAAATTCTCTCCTTCTCTTTACCATAGCTTATATCATTGTCCCTTGTCTGTTTGTACATGAAGTTGTTGTCCCAAGGTAAAAGAGGGTGCCAACCTTGGTGAAGAAGGCTCCTAGGGTTCCAAATTTCTCTATTTAGGATTTCATAAGATACTCCTTGGTGATTTTGACAAAAACTAGTAAGAATCCTCCTTTCCTTCCCTATTTTCATGCTTTTAGTATTGCTCCCACCTTCTTCTAGGTCATAACCATGACCTTCCATGGTAAAACTCCACCTAGAACCCTAAAACATCTCACCTCCATGCTCTTTTGCTAGGGTTTGCACCTCTAAAGTGGAGAAGGTGATCTTTGCTCAAGAAAGGAGTTTGGATTGGAGAAACTACACCTTCTAATCTAGGGATCCTTGCTGTTTGGACCTTCTTTTCTTCCTAGAGGCAATTTTTGTTAACCCGCTTCTCATATATTGCTTAGTATATCCTTTAAACTCATGCTTCTATGTTTAAAATCGACGATTTCCATCTCATTTTACCATGTTCTTCTAGGGTTTTGGTTTCTTGCTATTTTACTTTCTCTAGAAGCTCTAGTTTGGTTACCTGTGCAACTTCAAACCTGATATTTGGTCAAATGGTGTTTTCTCCCTCTCCTTGTCTTCAATTATCTCGATCGATTTGATGATGCAGCAATTTCCTACTCGTCAATATTGAAAAAATCATATCTTCTAATTTGCTTATCCAAATTTGACAAATAAATATGTTTTAGAATTGGAAAATTAATCTTCATCTAATAAAAATATTTTCATGGTCCCATTTTCATGGTTTGACGAAGAGTGATTTTTGTAAAATGAATATAATGCATAAAATATATGAAAATTACATCTTAATAATCATAACTCCAAAATCAACATAAAAATATGTTTTCTTGATTAGGAGAACTTAATTAGTTTATTGGTGATGTTTCAAGTGTCTAAATTGGAGTTTTTTCTTAAAAGGTCTAAAATTAGGGTTTCTTACATTAATGTGCGCTATGTACTCTAATACATGTTAATACATTGAAAATAGGCAAAGTGGAACTTGGACTCAATTAAAGTGGTGAAAGTTAGTAATTGATATCGGTAAGAAAGGTATGTGCATTCCTTAAACCCTGTGTTGGGATAATAGCAACCAAACCCTATACTCCCCTAATGAGGCTTAAATTGTAAGGCCCCTGAACTTACTTAATGATTTGAATGAGCTTAATTACCATTATTGAATGTTTAGAATCCTAATCTAACCTTTTTATATGTTTTTAAATCATAAGATAAACTTAAGTTTCAAATTTGATCCAATTTGGACACTGTTTGAGAAAGTTATGCAATTTTCTGTACATTTCAGACTTTTCTGTAATTTACCCAATTGAGGGGTTTTCTTTGCAATTTTTAACATACATTATGTTCCTTAGTTGTTATATTATCATGCTTGAGATTTTTGAGCCATGGGGATCCTATTTGAGCCCTGGTTTGAAGGTGTTTTTATCAAGGGCATTTTAGGGTTTTCCCCTTCATTGATGAGCTACCTTTAGTAGCTATCAACTAAGGAATTATGTGATTGGCTGAGAATTTCGTCAAAGGCAAGCCAAGCAGGTATAGAGGGACGGTGGGAGAGCTGTGTGTGTGTGTGCTTATGTATTTTTAATAATATAAAGCCATGGATACTTGGATATATACTAGAATTTCAATTTTTTTCTTTTTCTTAATATTAAAGAGTCATATACTTATCCAAAAGCCCCCAAACGAGCCATTTGCTCTCAATTCTCTCTCTCCTTCTCCCAGAATCGTCCTCCCTCTGTTCAGCTGCGAAAATTGCTGCCCAAGGAAGAAGAGAGTGGGGTTCTTCTTGGAAAAAAATTCTAGAATTGCAATTGACTCCCTTTTTGGGTCTATAAAGCTTCCCCCTAGTGATATTGACCTAAAAGTGTACGTTTTTCATTATTTCCTCCGTTTAATTATTTTTCCTTCTTCCTCCTACATCTCTCCAGGTCGGAACCATGGTTTTCCATGGTGAAAGTTCCCCTAGAACTCAAAACTCCTTCCTTCTTGTTTCTTTTCTAGGGTTTTGCTTGTTTGTGGAGAGAATTGCATAGTTGGCCAAGTTCAAATCTGAATCCAAGGTTTCCTTGCCCTATTTGCTCGATATTATTGCTGTTTGGAATCTGACCTACTCTATAGAGGCAAGTTTTATAACTTGCTCCATGTTTATTGCTTACCATAAGCATTCCAGATCATGTTCTTGCTTGAAAATGATGATCCATGCACTAAAAAGCTATGCTTGACTTGGATTTCGATTTTTATAATGTTTCCTGTTATGATTTCAGTTATATATGAACTTGTGATCATGTGTATGTTATTCCTAAGGTCTTACATGACTTGGATCAGGTTGTTTTGATAACCTATGGTCCTAAGCACCTATCAAACTAAGGTCAAGTTTAGGGTTTAAAGTTGATTTCTTCTATAAATCATGACCCGATTATGGTGCCATTGCAATAACCCTATGTTGTTGTCTTCATAAGAAATGATGTTCGTGATCAAGGGTGTCAAATGATGGTGATAACCTATGGTAATCCCCTTAGGTCAGGTTTGGGATCAATTAGAAGTTTAATTATTAATCATTAAGTACCCAACTGATGTTATCAATCAATGTTGACATTAGCTTAATATTTGATGTTGATTAATGAATTAGTGTTGATCCAACAACCTATGGTGACTTAATGGTCACTAATGATGGTGGATTAGGTCTCTACAACCTATAGTTAGTTAAGCATTGTAGTTGTAGCATCAATTAAGCCTTAGACCAATGGTTTCTTGGGTCACTTGATGCAATGGTCATACCTATACTGTAATTGATGGTTTTAACATATGAACTTGACCCTATGGTCAAGATATAATGTTTATTCCTCCAATAAGGTGGAATGATGGATAATTAATATGTTGGTCCTAATGATGTAATTTATATGGTTTCCTTTATATGATCAACCTAAGGAGCTTATTTGTTGATAATGGATGTCTTGTTTTAAATGAACAGTCGATTGTCGGTTTTACCCTACTCTTAATGGAACTTTTTGTGTTGTTAATCAAGAGATGTCTAGGGTTAGATGGTGACTCTTTCTAGAGCAAAAATCAAGGACTTCATTTGTGGTTTATCCAAGGTGTTTACTAATGTAAACAAACAATAGTCTTACCTTTTAAACATCCAATGGTTTTGGGTGACATTGTGATATAGTGATATGGGTTGAATAATAGTGGAACAAATGGAGGGTTACCCTTAATAAGGTAGTATTACCTATTCACTCATATGAATAGAAGGGATAATAACCGTATTGTGCTGATATGTAACCCTAATTAGGTATAGCCTATTATACCTAGCTTTAATATAAATAAATGATGGTAAATGGATATGAATAGTCCTTGAATGACTAATACAATCATGGAGTACTCTATTATTGTTGAAACCCTAGTATGTTATAACCTGATGGTTACACCTTTATTTAGGTGTGCGCTCAAACTTGAGAATAGTATGAAATGTGATGGTGATGTTTCACCTTATGCATCCATGATCCAATGGGGATGTCGTGAGTTAGGGTTTGGGTATAAGTGTTGATTAGTAACATTGATATAATTTATCATGCTGAACCTAACTCTATTGCAATCAGATAAAGATGAGCATTCATGTTTAACATTCTTATATGATGGAATGATGGTAGAATAACTTCCTTATTATGATCATAACTTTGATATGTTAATTGGTGGTTTTATAGCCACATGATTGATACTTTCTTATGCTAAACATGTATATAATGAATATGATGAGAGTTAATCATATCTAGATTCCTTGCATGTTGATGTAATAATAGAATGTTCTTAATGTTAATATAACCCTACTATGATTGTTTATGAATATATCTTAGCTCATGAATGCAATATTGTATTGATCTGGTGTATGATATATAATTGATGTTGTTGAGCATTATTATAAGTCATGCAAAGATAATGATGATCTTGCAGGGAATAAAATGATGGTCTTAATGACCTTTGGGCATGATTGAGCCCTGAATGAGGTGTAATCCTCTTATGTTGATAAGGGTTGATACCCTGTGATATAGTGGAAATGATTTCTATCTTATGATAGTATAATGACTAGTGTGGTCTCATGAATGGCAAGTGAATGGTACCATGTGATGATGAGATGAGAAATTATATTTCACACATTTTATATCTTTTCAAGTGTTGATATTTATATGCTTGCTAGAAGTGAATTAGGGTTTCTATGTCCACTTGTTTGATGCAGCCTTAATTCACCCAATTGGAATAACTAATCAAGTGTAACTTTAATCATGTAGTGCCCTGTGCCGTAGAACCATCTTTAGTGTCAGAACTTGCAGGATGGTGAAACGAGTATTCTTAAGGGAAACTCGGAGCGCATATTGTTGAATATGCGAGGGTGGCAGGTTGAGGATATATCCTTGTCATCCACAATACAGATTGTGGAGGTTGGCTATGGTCATGCCTCATACATCTGATGTGATTGAGAACGGCTGTGGTTGTGTCTCGATGATTATAATATGATGTGATTAGAGGACAATTGTGGTTGTACCTCAGTGATTGGGTTTGAATACCCTGGTTTCTAGTGTTGTGACCTGTACCAAGGTCGGACTAGTGGTTTTCAGCTTGACTATATGTCGCTGTGGTGGCAGCTTTGACTGATATATCACTGCCTTTCTCGTACTGACCGAGGGGAAGAGATCTTAGGATACCGGAACTCCTAGATCTTGTACGGAACCGAATAGCCCTTCGCAGGGGTCGATTGGACTTTGAATGGTACGATTCAAATTCCTCAGGGCGTAATAAAAGATTTAATACAGCCGTGTAACATATTTGTTTAGGCTTATACATGACGCTTCACATTGGATGATAACCCTTATTTGTTCTCTTTACATAAAGTTGATCCTTAGTGCAATTAAGTGATAATAATTCTACTTATGTTGTGTATCATAAGATGGTAAATGTGTACATACAGTAGTCATGCTTATGTTTGTTTCTATACTGCTACGGCTGATTATACTCATGATGTTAGATATCCCATGTTGTTAGTTATATTTAGCATGATAGTCTTGCTTTTGTAACTAGAGATGCATATACTTCTAATCATGCTTATCTAGATAGTTGTGCTTATGTTGTTAGCTCTTCTTATAATGTTGATATATTCAACCAATTAGACATGCTCATGTTGTTAGCTATGCTATGTTATTAGACTTGCTCATGATGCTAGAACTGCATATGCTACTGAACTTTTTATATTATCAACAAGATAAAGGATGATAGTCTGTTAATAATGATAGTTGTTATCTGCTCCTTTATGTATTTTGTTAATCATCAGTACTATTGATCGTATTTTTTATAACTAATTAAACTTATAAATTGTTCAATTACATAAAAATGTTGTAATCAATAAACGTTGTTGATGGTTATATCTCTTGCTGGGACTGGGTCTCACCCTTGTGGTTTGCCACATTTTTTTAGGTAATCGGAAGTGATGAAAACAAACATGTGGCAGAAAAGAGGAGCTATAGTAATGAATATTTGAAAAAGTTGTTTAGATGTCTAGTGTGTCCTAGAGTCGTCCCTGTACTCTCAGGTCTGGGCGAGATAAAGTTTGTATACAATGTTTCAAATGAATCGAACTTTTGTTAGCATATTAATGTTTGTTTGTGTGACATAGTATGGATACAAGAAAGATGTCAGGATCCTTCAAACGTTTTTAAGCTGGTGTTGATGTTGAAATCGGTTTTAATTTATCCATATTTTTGGGTATGTGGTTAATTAGTGATTGATTGTGTTTTATTTTTGAGAAATCTCGTTTAGCATGATGGGTCGTGACAGAGTTGGTATCAGAGCTTTAGGTTCACTGAGTCTATAGAGGCACTAGGACTTAAGACTAGGATGATGTCTAATTTAAGAATATGACAGAAAAACATGGTGCATACTACCTAATCTCAGTATTTGGGTGCCCTGGCCAGGTATTCAATTATTGAAGAAAAGGTAAGTATGGAAGTCTTAGATTGTTATCTTTTTGATTACTCTGATCAAGTAGTCATTTTGAGACAATCTAAACAGCATAATGAATAAGAAATCATGGTGTGAATATCACAATCCTACCTTAAAGTAGATGAGAATTACATCATTATCTATCAAAACTTGAATGTTTGGTTAATATAAGATAATGTTACAACACCATGAAATCTAAATCTGAATAAAGTAAGGAAAAGAGGAGTTCTTGAAGATGTGATTCAAGAAAATAATAAAGTAATAGACAAACAAGTCTATGCTTATAAAGTGAATCAAGGTATGAAATCCACATAAGATAGAGAGAACTCCTATAACAAGTACAAATGAGAAGATGAATGGGAACAATGACAAAGAAATAAGGTGGAACCTGAGTTAATCTCAGACCAACCTATGTATGTAAGAAAATTTTAATAAAAAAATTAGCATGGCATGTGAAAGAAATTAAGGGAGATGATCCCGATTTAATGAAGAAAATATGGAATATGATAATTTACTTGTTGACAAGTGGTTGAAAAACATAATAAAATAAGACAACATACCCAACTGTGATAAATAGTCATCAAAGAAGGAGTAATGAAATATGCTAATCACGATGATTCCTATGCTAATGGCAAGGAACCCGAAATGAAAAAGGTAAAATGATACATAAGAAGTTGTAACATGCATAATGAAAATAGAATTGATTACCTTTTTGCTAGTGAACTTGAACAATGTTGCTATGATGTGGGAAGTGTGTTTCCCTTTGTGTCTTTTCTTTACAGGGCACAACTTTCAAGTGGATCATTATCACTTGGTATGTATGGATTCACTACAAACATAAGGGTGGATAGATTATTATATCATAAAGTTGCTTGGACTATGGTTCCAAGATCATAACGTTTGTAATGAGTTTGCTTTTGAGACTTCCAATAATTAGGAAGACTCCTCTTATATGTTTTGAAATTTGTTATGTTGGTAAAAGTAGATAAGGATGTGATTTTCTTATAGCGCATGAGGTGGATACCAAGGTAATGAATACTAGTATCCAAGATGTATCAATAATATGAGAAATATGTGAAGGTTGGAGATGATTATTAAATGAGCATTCCAAGTATTCCTCTCCCTTATAGAGAGAGAGTTGATGATGATGCTATAAATGTTATTTGAAAAAAAAATGATTCTATAATGTTGTGTATGGTTTAGTGATAGCTAAACAAGACCACTATCAAGGATAGATGGTTTGTTGGTCAATAGATATGTGATACTATGTTCCTTTAAGATAAACCTATGATCAAATATCAATGGTAATAATTAGATTGGATGACATAATCCACATTACCATGATGAGTTTAGAGTTATGTTCTGTATACTAACCAATGTACCAATAGAATTTATGAATAGGAGGAACAGAGTGTTCCAGTCATGTCATACAAGTTATATCCAGCTTTGAATGATGACATGTCAAAGTATTTCAAATATGGTCAAAAATATGATCAATATTTCTTCAAAAACCTTAGGGTTGCCGAAGCAGCAATAGCTATAAGACAAATCAAACAAGAGTGAGATGAGGTTTATTAAATTTCTTTATGGGATCATGATATGTATTCTAAGTAGGTTCTGTAAATCTTAGTAAGGAGAAGATGGTGTTGTTGTTTCACCCCTTTTCAAGGTTGAATAGGAATGATGTTTCCTTGTATGGAATGACAGCTGCTAGCGTCAGCATTTGTTTTGATGCTGAAAAAGAACTGACAAGAGTTCTAGTGTCAATGTATATAATAATAAAAAAGAGGATGGATACATTGTTTTTTTATGCTTCAAGGAATGGTATGGGACACATGGCATGATTGATAAAAAGCTAGCAAGTATGACTTTTGAGTAATGTGTTGATACAATAAATATAATTTTTGGATGATTGCTATAATTTAATGTTGAACATTACTACTAGAGTAGTACAGATGACACAACAAGGTTTTATGTACCATATTTGCAAATGTTTTCTTAGGTGGGGATTTTTGTGCTGACCTAAGATGAGATATGTATGACTGATCTGACATCACCATGATATGTAAATAACCATGTGAAGGTAATAGGATGAGGTGCAAAGGAAGTACCCATCTTTGTTTACCATGGATTTCGGGGGCGAAATCCCTGTTAGGGGTTTATAGTTGTAAGGGCCCTAAACTTACTTAATGAGTTGAATGAGCTTAATTACCATTATTGAATGTTTAGAATCCTAATATAACCTTTTTATATGTTTTGAAATCATAAGACAAGCTTAAGTTTCAAATTTGATCCAATTTGGACACTGTTTGAGAAAGTTATGTAATTTTTTGTACATTTCGGACTTTTCTGCAATTTACCCAATTGAGGGGTTTTCTTTGCAATTTGTCACATACATTATGTTCCTCAGTTGTTATATTATCATTCTTGAGATTTTTGAGCCATGGGGATCCTATTTGAGCCATGGTTTGAAGGTGTTTTTATCAAGGGCATTTTAGGGTTTTCCCCTTCACGGATGAGCTACCTTTAGTAGCTATCAACTAAGGAATTATGTGATTGGCAGCGAATTTCGTCAAAGGCAAGCCAAGAAGGTCTATAGGGACGGTGGGAGAGCTGTGTGTGTGTGTGCTTATGTATTTTTAATAATATAAAGCCATGGATACTTGGATATATACTGGAATTTTTTTTTTCTTTTTCTGAATATTAAAGTGTCATATACTTATCCAAAAGCCTCCAAACGAGCCATTTGCTCTCCATTCTCTCTCTCCTTCTCCCAGAATCGTCCTCTCTCTGTTCATCTGCGAAAATTTCTGCCCAAGGAAGAAGAGAGTGGGGTTCTTCTTGGAAAAAAATTCTAGAGTTGCAATTGATTCCCTTTTTAGGTCTATAAAGCTTCCCCCTAGTGATATTGACCTAAAAGTGTAGGTTTTTCATTATTTCCTCCATTTAATTATTTGTCCTTCTTCCTCCTACATCTCTCCAGTTCGGAACCATGGTTTTCCATGGTGAAAGTTCCCCTAGAAATCAAAATTCCTTCCTTCTTGTTTCTTTTCTAGGGTTTTGCTTGTTTGTGGAGAGAATTGCATAGTTGGCCAAGTTCAAATCTGAATCCAAGGTTTCCTTGCCCTATTTGCTCGATATTATTTCTGTTTGGGATCTGACCTACTCTATAGAGGCAAGTTTTATAACTTGCTCCATGTTTATTTCTTACCATAAGCATTCTAGATCATGTTCTTGCTTGAAAATGATGATCCATGCACTAAAAAGCTATGCTTGACTTGGATTTCGATTTTTATAATGTTTCCTATTATGATTTCAGTTATATATGAACCTGTGATCATGTGTATGTTATTCCTAAGGTCTTACATGACTTGGATCAGGTTGTTTTGATAACCTATGGTGCTAAGCACCTATCAAACTAAGGTCAAGTTTAGAGTTTAAAGTTGATTTCTTCTATAAATCATGACCCGATTATGGTGCCATTGCAATAACCCTATGTTGTTGTCTTCATAAGAAATGATGTTCGTGATCAAGGGTGTCAAATGATGGTGATAACCTATGGTAATCCCCTTAGGTCAGGTTTGGGATCAATTAGAAGTTTAATTATTAATCATTAAGTACCCTACTGATGTTATCAATCAATGTTGACATTAGCTTAATATTTGATGTTGATTAATGAATTAGTGTTGATCCAACAACCTATGGTGACTTAATGGTCACTAATGATGGTGGATTATGTCTCTACAACCTATATTTAGTTAAGCATTGTAGTTGTAGCATCAATTAAGCCTTAGACCAATGGTTTCTTGGGTCACTTGATGCAATGGTCAGACCTATATTGTAATTGATGGTTTTAACATATGAACTTGACCCTATGGTCAAGATATAATGTTTATTCCTCCAATAAGGTGGAATGATGGATAATTAATGTTTTGGTCCTAATGATGTAATTTATATGGTTTCCTTTATATGATCAACCTAAGGAGCTTATTTGTTGATAATGGATGTCTTGTTTTAAATGAAAAATCGATTGTGGGTTTTACCCTACTCTTAATGGAACTTTTTGTGTTGTTAATCAAGAGATGTCTAGGGTTAGATGGTGACTCTTTCTAGAGCACAAATCAAGGACTTCATATGTGGTTTATCCAAGGTGTTTACTTATGTAAACAAACAATAGTCTTACCTTTTAAACATCCAATGGTTTTGGGTGACATTGTGATATAGTGATATGGGTTGAATAATAGTGGAACAAATGGAGGGTTACCCTTAATAAGGTAGTATTACCTATTCACTCATATGAATAGAAGGGATAATAACCATATTGTGCTGATATGTAACCCTAATTAGGTATAGCCTATTATACCTAGCTTTAATATAAATAAATGATGGTAATTGGATATGAATAGTCCTTGAATGACTAATACAATCATGGAGTACTCTATTATTGTTGAAACCCTAGTATGTTATAACCTGATGGTTACACCTTGATTTAGGTGTGCGCTCATACTTGAGAATAGTATGAATTGTGATGGTGATGTTTCACCTTATGCATCCATGATCCAAAGGGGATGTCGTGAGTTAGGGTTTGGGTATAAGTGATGATTAGTAACATTGATATAATTTATCATGCTGAACCTAACTCTATTGCAATGAGATAAAGATGAGCATTCATGTTTAACATTCTTATATGATGGAATGATGGTAGAATAACTTCCTTACTATGATCATAACTTTGATATGTTAATTGGTGGTTTTATAGCCACATGATTGATACTTTCTTATGCTAAACATGTATATAATGAAAATGATGATTGTTAATAATATCTAGATTCCTTGCATGTTGATGTAATAAAGGAATGTTCTTAATGTTAATATAACCCTGCTATGATTGTTTATGAATATATCCTATCTCATGAATGCAATATTGTATTGATCTGGTGTATTATATATAATTGATGTTGTTGAGCATTGTTATAAGACATGGAAAGATAATGATGATCTTGCAGGGAATAAAATGATGGTCTTATTGACCTTTGGGCATGATTGAGCCCTGAATGAGGTGTAATCCTCTTATGTTGATAAGGGTTGATACCCTGTGATATAGTGGAAATGATTTCTATCTTATGATAGTATAATGACTAGTGTGGTCTCGTGAATGGCAAGTGAATAGTACCATGTGATGATGAGATGAGAAATTATATTTCACACATTTTATATCTTTTCAAGTGTTGATATTTATATGCTTGCTAGAAGTGAATTAGGGTTTGTATGTCCACTTGTTTGATGCAGCCTTAATTCACCCAATTGGCATAACTAATCAAGTGTAACTTTAATCATGTAGTGCCATGTGCCGTAGAACCATCTTCAGTGTCAGAACTTGCTGGATGGTGAAATGAGTATTCTTAAGGGAAACTCGGAGCACATATTGTTGAATGTGCGAGGGTGGAAGGTTGAGGATATATCCTTGTCATCCACAATACAGATTGTGGAGGTTGGATATGGTCATGCCTCATACATCTGATGTGATTCAGAACGGATGCGGTCGTGTCTCGGTGATTATAATATGATGTGATTAGAGGACAATTTTGGTTGTACCTCAGTGATTGGGTTTGAATACCCTAGTTTCTATGCCGTGACCTGTACCACGGTCGGACTAGTGGTTTTCAGCTTGACTATATGTCACTGTGGTGGCAGCTTTGACTGATATGTCACTGCCTTTTTACTCGTACTGACCGAGGGGAAGAGATCTTAGGATACCGGAACTCCTAGATCTTGTACGGAACCGAATAGCCCTTCGCAGGGGTCGGTTGGACTTTGAATGGTACAATTCAAATTCCCCAGGGCATAATAAAAGATTTAATACAACCGTGTAACATATTTGTTTAGGGTTATACACGACGCTTCACATTGGATATAACCCTTGTTTGTTCTCTTTACATAAAGTTGATCTTGAGTGAAATTAAGTGATAATAATTCTACTTATGTTGTGTATCATAAGATGGTAAATGTGTACATACAGTAGTCATGCTTATGTTGGTTTCTATACTGCTACGGCTAATTATACTCATGATGTTAGATATCCCATGTTGTTAGTTATATTTAGCATGATAGTCTTGCCTTTGTAACTAGAGATGCCTATACTGCTAATCATGCTTATCTAGATAGTTGTGCTTATGTTGTTAGCTCTTCTTATAATGTTGATATATTCAACCAATTAGACATGCTCATGTTGTTATCTATGCTATTTTATTAGTCTTGCTCATGATGCTAGAACTGCATATGCTACTGAACTACTTATATTATCAACAAGATAAAGGATGATAGTCTGGTTAATATTGATAGTTGTTATTTGCTCCTTTATGTATTTTGTTAATCATCAGTACTATTGATCTTATTTGTTTTATCTAATTAAACTTAAAAACTGTTCAATTACATAAAAATATTGTAATCAATAAACGTTGTTGATGGTTATATCTCTTACTGGGACTGGGTCTCACCCTTGTGGTTCGCCACATTTCTTTTTAGGTAATCGGAAGTGATGAAAACAAACATGTGGCAGCAAAGAGGAGCTATAGTAATGAATATTTGAGAAAGTTGTTTAGATGTCTAGTGTGTCCTAGAGTCGTCCCTGTACTCTCAGGTCCGGGCGAGATAAAGTTTGTATACAATGTTTCAAATGAATCGAACTTTTGTTAGCATATTAATGTTTGTTTGTGTGACATAGTATGGATACAAGAAAGATGTCAGGATCCTTCAAACGTTTTTAAGTTGGTGTTGATGTTGAAATCGGTTTTAATTTATCCATATTTTTGGGTATGTGGTTAATTAGTGATTGATTGTGTTTTATTTTTGAGAAATCTCCTTTAGCATGATGGGTCGTGACATAAATGAACCCTAAATCTTCTATTCTTGAATCCTAATGTTGTTCATGCCTCAAACCAGATTGTGATTTCTTCTTGTTTGGGTCTTATACCCCACTACCATGCTTATTGAATATTATGACTACTCTTGCCATGATTACTTTTCTAGAATGTAGATTTGTGTTCTTTTTAATTAAAGGTAGCAATACTTATGTACAACCAACCACAAAGGGCATGTATTTAATCTCCCTGGGGAATATTTTTTACTCCCCTATATAATTGTGCAGATGATATGGAATGTCTTATTATCCCTCACCTATAGGTTAGAGGTCAGGTAGGTGCGTCAACTCTACTTAGTTAGGTATACATAATTATCTTACTTTTAAATCCTTTTAATATAATTTTTAATGGAAAGTTTCTTTTGAATATAGCCTCATACTCTTGTTATCTTCGTCTTATGATGAAACCTAGCCTATTCTTATTTGCTTTACTTTTTTTGTTATCCTAGATTAGTTTTGTGACACATACCTTGCTTTCTTTCCCATTTTGCTGGGTGCTTTCCCACCCACCCAAGTGCTGGTGGTATGTAAGGAGAAGGACAAGTTTGAAGGAAGTCATCTCAGGAGTTTGATCTCAAGCTATCTAAAAGGATGTCTAGGTTGCTATGGCTAGATCCTTTTCTCTTATTATTTTCTTTTGGGAACCATCATGTAATGAATAATGAAAGCAATGTAATAGGCTTAGTACTTTTATTTCTACTGCTATTGACATTTTATAATGTATCTGGTGCATGCTTATTTACTTGAAATATTATACATGCATCCTTCAATATCTTTTGTCTTTCAAAAAGATGGATATTTTGTACTTCCTTTAAATTTTAATAAGGAGGTGCCTCTTTAAAACATGGTATCATAGCCTTTAGGAAACTATTAGGACATGATGGATCAGGGTTTTAGGGGCTGGCAATATTTTTCTCCGCACTACTAGCTTGGTTTATGAAGACTCCCGTGCCCATATGATACCGACCTTGCCTGAGATGATATGAATTGTCCAAAATAGTATGCTTTTAGGAAGTAGCATTCTTGATATTCTTTTGTCATCTATGCTTCTATTATTTTCTCATCTATGATTCAAGTACTCATGGAAACTTATTATGTTAACCCTACCTTTCAGGATAGGTGACTTGTTTGATAATAGGAACAAGGGAAAGGAGTCAAACCCTGATGACTTCAATGTAGGAAACACTCATGTGACTCCTACCAGCCATAGTGTGGTCAACCCTACTACTCCGAGAAGCCCAACCTTCACACTAGAGCAATAGTTGGAAACGTTGTGCCAGTTGCTCTCCACCATGATGGGGAAGATGCACACAGTGGCCGCCAATGCCAAAAAGCCAAGGGAGTTCACCCTTACTGACTTCATGAAGATGCAACCACCCTACTTCAAGGGTGAAAATGAACATGAAATGGTGGATAAAGCCAACAACTAGGTGTTGGCTTAGTATTGGACCTTTGAGGGTATTTCATGCCCTCCTCACCAGAAGGTTCGATTCTCAACATATGTGCTAGACAGACCAACACATGTCTGGTGGAATGGTGTTGCCCACACTCGAGACACCTCTACTATGGAGTGGGACCAGTTCCTGAAACTCTTCAGGGAGAAGTACATCTATCCTACCTTCTTGAGAAAGAAGGAAGATGAGTTCTACATCCCCAAGTAGGGAGGCATGAGTGTGGCTGACTATATCCAATGGTTCCTACTTTTGGAATGCTATGCCACTGACCTTGGACTCGAGAGAAGGGAAATGTTGATCTTCGAGGGCTTGAACTACCAAGTGGGCCAAAGTCTTGTTCCACAACTTCCACTCACCTTCCAATAGATGGATAAGGCCCTGGTCATCTAGTCCTACCCAAGATTCTAATCCTATAGACACTATAATGGCTACAACAACAAGAAGATGAAGAACCCTACCCAAAATGTGAATTGCAGATGTGATTGGTGCAATAGGTTCTCTCGCCACCATCCTCCAGGGAGATGTCCTGCCAACAATGCACCTACTCATAGAGACAACCAGCCTCCTCTTACCTACCACAAGTGTGGCCAAGTTGGGCATATACGGCCACTCTACCCCTGTTTCCAGTAGGGACAGAATAATGACCAGCAGTCACAGCAGCCAAGGTAGAATCTGCCTCCACAAAATAATAATAACAACAACAACAATTAAAACCCGAGGTGATTTCTAGTGGAGAGGCGGAATGGGAGAGTGTTTGCTCTCAATGTTGAGGAAGTAGGTTAATATAATGAAGTTACTAAAGGTACCTTGCATCTTAATATGCATCCTATAAAGGCACTATTTAATTTTGGCTCATCCACTACCTTCATATCTTGCCAGCTTGCTTCTATGTTAGAAATAGAGTCTGAGTATATGAATCATATATTAGATGTAAAAACCCCTAGTGGTAAGATCTGCTCTTTGTATATCCAAACTCTGACCATGGACCTATGTATATCTGGTATAATGTTTTTCTTGGATTTCATCTTACTCGACATGACTGCCTTTGATGTCATCCTAGGAATGGATTGATTGAAGAGGTACAAAGCTATATTGTTTTGTGTAGAATCAAAGGTTAATATGTCACATCCTATTGAGGGAAGATCGTGTGTCAAGGGTAGGAAGTGAGAGTATTGGCAATTTGTTATCTCCACCATCAATGATGAAAATTTAGTCTCGTAAGGGTGTAGAGATTTCTTATCCTCTATAGTCCTTGAGGCTACACCTCCTTCTCTTGACCACATAGATGTGGTGAAGGACATTCCAGACGTCTTTCCCAAGGAGTTTCCCAGTTTTCCACCAACTCAAGAGGTGGAGTTCTCCATCAAGATTGCACCAAAAACTTCACCAATATTGAAGTTGCCTTACCGCTTGGTCCCTGCCGAGCTTTTCGAACTGAAGAAGCAACTAGAAGAGCTTCTGGACATGGCATTCATCTACCCCAATGTTTCACCATGGGGAGCCCCTGTCCTATTCATGAAGAATAAGGATGGTTTGATGTGGATGTGTATGGACTACCACATGCTTAACCAAGTGACGGTGAAGAACCGTTATCCTTTGCCTCGCATCCACGACTTGTTTGACCAGTTGAAGTAAGCCATTGTGTTCTCCAAGATGGATCTGCAAAGTGGCTACTACCAGATGTGTGTGAAGGATGATGATGTCTCGAAGAAAACATTCAAAAATCACTATGGGAATTAAAAATTCATGGTCATGCCTTTCATCTTGACAAATGCCCCTGTTGCCTTCATGGACTTGATGAACTGAGTGTTCCGCCCATACCTTGATAAGTTTGTGGTGGTGTTTATCGAAGATGCTTTGGTTTATTCTGAGATGTTAGAACAACATCGTGAGCATCTGTGGATTGTACTCAACACACTACAAGAAAATAAATTCTATGAAAAATTCTCAAAGTGTGAGTTCTGGATAAAGGAAGTGATGTTTTTGGGTCATGTGATTTCTATCAGACATATAGATTTTGATCCTGCAAAGGTAGAATTTGTGACCAAGTGTAAATCTCTAAATAATCCCTCAGAGATCCATAGTTTCCTCATCTTAGCAGGTTATTATCGAAGATTTATCAAGATATTCTCTAAGTTGGCCTTGCCTTTATCAGGCTGATGTGAAAGGAGGTCAAGTTCTCTTTGACACCAGAATGTGAGAACAATTTCTAAGAGCTGAAGGAGTGTTTGACTTCTACTCCCAATCTTGCATTTCCTATTGAAGGCATACCCTATGTCATCTACGTTGATGCTTCTAAACAAGGCTTAGGATGTGTTTTGATGCAAGACAGAAAGGTGATTGCCTATGCTTCCCGCCAATTGAAAGCGAATGAAGCAATTGGCCTACACATGATTTAGAGCTTGTTTCCATCATTCATTCTTTGAAAATATGGTGACACTATCTCTATGTTGTGAAGTTTGAAGTTTTCTCTGACCATAAAAGCTTGAGGTACCTGTTGAGATAGAAGGATCTAAATCTACGACAGCGAATGTGGACGGAATATCTCAAAGATTATGACTTCACCATCACCTATCATCTCGATAAAGCAAACATCATAGATGATGCTTTAAGTCGCAAGAAGGATGTTGTTTGTGCTGCTCTGAGATGTTTGTTGTGGGAAAATCTCAAATGTGTGACTAGTTGGCGACCTTAACCTGTCGATTTAGTGTACAAAGACAAGTTGTGTGTCCATATGGCTAGTTTGACTATTACACTGACTTGGATCTCAGAAGTCGTTGATGCACAGTTGGAAAACTCTAAGATGGAAGAGATGAAGGCCTTGACCAAGAAATTGCAACTTGACTTCTCTATCGGAGTGGATGGTGTTGTCTGCTTCAAACAAAGGTTTTGGATTCCTAACGAGCATGATCTGAGATAGAAGGTGCTGAGTGAAGCGCATGGGTCCAAGTACAATATTCATCCTGGCACAACAAAAATGTACAAGGACTTACAATGATGTTTCTAGTGGAAGAACATGAAGAATGATATAGCTCTGTTCTTCGTGAAGTTCTTGACCTGTCAGCAAGTCAAGATTGAACATGAATGAACTACTGGTCTTCTTCACCCTCTTGAAATTCTAGAATGGAAGTGAGAGAAGATCACAATGGACTTCGTTACTGGTTTCCCCAAGTCCAAGAAAGGTTATGATGTTGTTCGGGTGGTTATTGATCAGCTTACAAAATTTATTCATTTCTTGCCTTTCAAAACCAATTACATATTTCCAGACATGGCTCAGTTGTACATTGAGTGGATCGTACACCTGCATGGAGTACCTGAGGTAATAGTTTCTAATTGTGTCCCAAAGTTTACTTATTGTTTATGGGGCCAGATTTAGGAGGAGATGGGTACTGACTTGCATTTCAGTACTACTTACCACCCACAGACTAATGCTCAATCTGAGAGAGCAGTTCAGATTCTTGAGGACTTTCTTCATGCTTGTGTGATGGATTGGGGTGGTGCATGAGATCAGTATCTGCCATTAGTTGAGTTTTCTTACAATAATAGCTACCAAGCTAGTATTGGTATGCCACCTTTTGAAGCTCTCTATGGTAGACCATGTCGTTCACCTTTGCATTGGGATGATGTCGGTGAAAGTTCTCTAGTGAAGACTGATGACATGAAAATGATGACACAAAAGGTACAGTTGATAAAGAAATGCATGAAAGATGCTCAAAATTGACAGAAGATGTATGCTGACAAGAAAAGCTCTGATGTTAATTTCCTAGTGGGTGATTATGCATTTCTAAAAATCAAGCCTACCCATTCTATTGCTAGATCTAAAGTTAAAGGCAATTTGAGTCCCCGCTATGTTGGACCATTTGAAATATTATATAAGGTTGGAGAATGTGCATACCACTTAGCTTTACCTCCTTCCTATGATAAGATTCATAATGTGTTCCATGTATCTATACTGAAGAAGTATGTGAAGGACTCTTCTCATGTGCTTACTATTGAGCATTTAGAGATACATGACAATCTGACCTATGAAGATATGCCTATGAAGATTCTTGACTCTCGAGTAAAGCAGTTGAAGAACAAAGAGATTGAGCTGGTAAAAGTTTTGTGGAAATATCATGGTCTGGAAGAAACCACTTGGGAGTTGAGAGATGAAATGTTACGTACTCACCCTTCTCTTTTTGCTTGAAATTTCAAGGATGAAATCCTTTTAAAGGGGGGAGTGTTGTAAAATAATGAATCTTAGATATAATCTCAATGTAAATCTTTTTCCCATGTTCCCTTTCATTTCTGTCCTTTATGTCGTTCATCTTTAATTAATGGAATTTATAGTGGTTTAGTGAATATTTATTCACCAATCGTACCAATATAAGGGTTTATGCACAAATACCTCAGTGAAAGCTTAATTACCATAATTAAGTACCCTAAAACTTAATATAACTTTTTGATGTGATTTGAAAACATAAAATGCGTCTAAGTTTCAAATTTGGTTCGATTTGGATGTTGTTTGTGCAAGTTATTCAATTTTAGGCACATTTTGGACTTTTATTCAATTTACCCAATTGGGAGGTTTTCTTTCCAAATTATCACTTGAAATTTAAAGCTTAGATATTCCCTTACCATTATCAAGATTTTGAACCTTGGGGAACCTGGTTACGCCTTGGTTTGAAGGTGTTTCTCTCCAAGGGCATTATAGGGATTACCCTCTTTATAAATGAGCTTATCTTTAAAAGCTATCAACCAATGGGGTTATTTCTTTGATTGGAGGATGGTGGGGATGGCCTAGAAGCCTCCATGGGCTTTTAGGACCAACCTTTTATATGCAAGAAGAGTCTATGAGTTGTCCTCTTGCATGGCCATGAAGCCTTAGCCTAAGGACACATGGAAAGTCCCATAGACACCTCATACTTGCCCCCTTCTTTATAAAGCCATGTCTACCCCTTCCCACCTTCCAGTCTAAGAAGCAATCCACTCCTTCTATTTCCCACATCTTATATCATTGTCCCTTCTATGTTTGGCCACGAAGTTGTTGTTCCAAGGTAAAAGAGGGTGCCTACCTTGGTGAAGAAGGCTCCTAGGGTTCCAAATTTCTCTATTTGGGATTTCTTAAGGTCCTCCTTGGTGATTTTGACCAAAACTAGTAATAATAACCCTTTCCTTCCCTATTTTCATGCTATTAATATTCCTCCCACCTTGTTTCAGGTCAAAACCATGACCTTTCATGATAAAACTCCACCTAGAACACTAAAACATCTCATTTCCATGCTCTTTTGCTAGGGTTTGCACCTCTAAAGTGGATAAGGTAATCTTTTCTCAAGAAAGGAGTTTGGCTTGGAGAAACTAAACCTTATAATCTTGGGATCCTTGCTGCTTAAAACTCATGATTCTATGTTTAAAATTGATGATTTCCATCTCTTTTTATCATGTTCTTCTAGGGTTTTGGTTTCTTGCTATTTTACCTTCTCTAGAATCTCTAGTTTGGTTACCTATGCAACTTAAAACATGATATTGTGTCAAATGGTAGTTTCTTCCTCTCCCTCTCGCCTCAATTATCTCGATTGGTTTGATGATTTCGCAATTTCCTACTAGTCAGTATTAAAAAATTCATATCTTCTAATATGCTTATCCAAATTTGACAAATAAATATGTTTTGGAATTGGAAAATTAATCTCTATCTAAAAAATATATTTTTAAGGTCTTATTTAATGGTTTGACAAAGGGCGATTTTGTAAAATGGATTTAATGCATAAAATCCATAAAAAATACATCTTAATCATCATAATTCCAAAATCAATAGAAAAATATGTTTTCTTGATTAGGAGAAATTAATAAGTTTATTGGTGATGTTTTAATGGTCTAATTGGAGTCTTTTCTAAAAAGGTCTAAAATTAGTGTTTCTATACATTAATGTGCACTATGTACTCTAATACATGTTAATACATTGAAAATAGGAAAAGTGGAACTTGGACTCAATTAAAGTGGTGAAAATTAGTAGTTGATATCAGTAAGAGAGGTATGTGCATTCCTTACACCCTACATTGGGATAATTGCAACCAAACCCTATATTCCACTAATGAGGCTTAAATGAACCCTAAATCTTCTATTCTTGAATCCTAATGTTGTTTATGCCTCAAATCAGATTATGATTTCTTCTTATTTGAGTCTTATACCCCACTACCATGCTTATTGAATATTATAACTACTCTTTCCATTATTACTTTTCTAGAATGTAGATTTATGTTCTATTTACTTAAAAGCATAGGTACTTATGTACAACCACCCATTGAGGGCATATTTGTAATCACCCTGGGGAATGTTATTTTCTCCCCTGTATAATTGTGTAGGTGACAGGAATGTCTTATTCTCCCCTATCCCTATAGGTTAGAGGGCCGGTTGGTTCCTCAACCGTACTTAGTTAGGTAGACATAATTATCTTACATGCAAATCCTTTTTAATATAATTGTTAATGACAAGTTTCTTTTGAATAAAGCCTCATACTCTAGTTATCTTCATCTTATGATGAACACTATCCTATTCTCATTTGCTTTACTTATCTTGTTATCCTAGACTAGTTTTGTGACACAAAACTTGTTTTCTTTCCCCTTTTGCTGGGTGCTTTCCCAACCTCCCATGTGCTGGTGCTAAGCAAGGAGAAGGACAAGTTTGAAGGAAGTTATCTTAGGAGTTGATCTCAAGCTATCTGAAAGGATGTCTAGGTTGCTATGGCTAGATCCTTTTCTCTT
The DNA here is from genome assembly GCA_963693085.1 of Alisma plantago-aquatica. Lineage (NCBI taxonomy): Eukaryota > Viridiplantae > Streptophyta > Magnoliopsida > Alismatales > Alismataceae > Alisma > Alisma plantago-aquatica. Next base: position 960,975,057 of record OY856409.1, on the reverse strand, counting down.
ATCTTTTTCTTTAGGGAACAATCATGTAATGAACAATGAAAACCATATAATAGGCTTAGTACTTTTATTTCTGCTGCTATTGATATTTTATAATGTATTTGTGCATATCGTGTGTAAGTTGCTGCAAAACATGTATTACATATGTATTAATATATAAGAAACCACGTCACCGTATATAAAACAAGGTATATGGATGTATAAACAAGTTCTCACCATATGCATAGCTCTATCATAGATGTATTCAGCAAATCATAACGAAACAACTCCAAAATATCTTGTATAAATAGATAGTTATCGTATGATTGACCTGTAGCATCCTCCGGAATAGAAACATTTATAGGGTAATTTGGATCATGTTCGCCTATCCATACTACCATACCCCTACAATTAGGACCTAACAAGGCATGTAGGTCCCTTGGAATCCAACTTGGTACTTCAAGAGGTGGAGGTGGAGGCTGAGATGTAGCGGGTGTCTTCCTTTTGACATGTATATATAATTTTAGATCAATTGACTCATATATACATACTAACAAATTAACGTAATGTAAATTTACTATACAATATTAGTATAGACGACATCTGCTTTAGGCCAAAATATCACTCCGCCTACTGCCTCACCAAGCGTTTCAGAATTTGGGTGGGCATATGGCAATGGAAGATCCCCCCAATTGGGGAGTACATGTATCGAGCTCACAAGAACCACACCATCGGGTACTAGAGTCCCATGAAACATTTCTCCTGGAAGGGGTGGGTAAGCCGACGCCTCTACAATGACATATTCTTGACTTTTCAGACTTCATCGCTTCAACCCCTACAAATTTAAGTAAAGAATGTTATATACATATATAAATAAACATATCGCTTCATGACATGACTTTTGATTTTGTCACCAGTGCTGACTTTCAAGTTGTTACCGCAATGCCTACATGGATAGTAGAACCTCTCTCCAGGTTGTTTCCTATGTTCCTCGACAAATCTAATAAACTGATCAAGACCATAAATAAACTCTGGGGTGCAGTGATTTGGAATGGACATCCATGATCTATCCATTCTACGATCAAACAGAAAACAAGTATATATTAGGGTTTAGGGTTAAAAGATTAGGGTCTAGGGTTAAAATATTAGTGTTTATGGTTAAAAGTTTATGGTTTAAGGTCTTGTATATAATAAATGTGTACCACCTATCCCATTCTTGAACACCTAATCTCACTAGTAAGTGTATAATGAGTATTATGCTTTCAAGAAAATTTTGGGAGCATTTCCCTGTTGTTCTCCAAGTACATATGTACTTAGAGAACAAACGAGGAAATGCTATCAAACTTTTCTTAAAAACCCAATACACATTATACACTTACATCATAAGTGAGATTAAGTGTTCAAGAACAGTCCCAAACTGGGGACTATCCAAGATTTAGTCTAGGCCAACAAATACGTATTTGTTGTCATTCTTATACCTACAATCCTAGTTTCATCATTCATATCCTAAGTTTTGAGTAACATCATTTAATCATGTTTGTCAATAAATACTAAACAGTAAATAAACCATGATTCTATATATCAAATATTTGAATCAAAATGAAGCCTAATGGCACATTGGGAGAGTGAGAATATTATACCTCACTTTAAGGCTGAAGAAGAAATATATGCAAATCAACATCACAAATGGATGACACAACAACTCAATTCAGCCCCAAGAGCACAAGCACATCAACTCAATTCAACACCTGCAACAACACAAATGCACAATTCAATTCTGTTATAATTTATTAATTAGGGGTCAATATACATCAATTTTAAAGGAGCAGGAAGAATTAACAGCATTGCATAAACATGTACCCAATATCCAATTAGGGGTCAAATGGGCAACTAGCGTAACGGTCCTCTCATCAGATTCCTCAAATCTGAGGTAGTAACACAACCCAGAGGAGAAAATTTACCAATGGTCCAGACACCACAAAGCAATTAAGAGTTGCACAACTTACAACATAAACTCATGCCAAACAAATAGGCATAGAAGCCACCACATATGAAATGATTCCACTACCTCAAATCACTAACAGAAATAATCAAGTGTATGTACATAAATAGCACGAATGCCTTCAATAGCACAAGTTCACAACCAAGAGAGGATAAACAACAAAAAAACAAAACGAAGTGCAATGGCTACCACCCAAACAAGCAAAGAGACCCACACGAATGCAGAGCGCATCATCAACAAAGCCATCCCAATATCCTCGCATACACTACTCGCCGCTAACACCACCAAACAAACCCTATCTTGTGGTATAGGAAGAGGAGTAGGATGAACAGGGAGGAGTAGGAAGAAGAGTGAAAGAAGAAGAGGAGTAGGCCAAATTGTAGGAAGATGAGTGGAGGAAGAAGAGGAATAGGAAGAAGAAGAGCAGGAAGTACCTGTAGGCAGTAGTGTGAGCTCGTGGCTCCTCAGTGCAGTGTCAGTAGAGGTTGTGTGGTAGCGCAGTAGCGGTGGCAGTTGTGTGGTTTCTGACAGCGAGTGTAGCTCTTCACCGGCGGCGGGGGCATGCGGAAGGTAAGCAGGCGGCTAGAGAAGTAGGCAACAGGCAAGCGGCGGCGGCAGCAGACGTGGCAGAGGTGAGCAGCGGCGGCAGAGCACTAGGCGAGTAGTGGAATCACATATACCTAAACTTAATCAGGAATGAAACAGAGAAAGGGGAAGAGTCTGGTTCACGTGAGTACTATTAAGTTAACAATAGACGTCAGTTATTAGAAATAATAGACGTCAGTTATTAAAAATGACCAACGCTTAAAATAAAAGGCATCGGTCACCACAAAAAAATCGACACCTATGTTCAATGATAGTCATCGGTTTCAACTAGGAAAATCGACATCTATCAACAAATGTCGACAAATAAATGTTCTTGAATTATGCTTATAGTCATCGGTTGCCGTAAAAAATCGACGCCAAAGGGGGCTAAAAAATTTCATGGGGGCAGCGCGCGAAAACACATCGGCGTCGGTTGTTGTAAGAAAACCGACGACAAAAATGGGCCCGATTTCTATCTTGCAAAAAACCTTTAGTCATCTGTTGTTTGGTAAACAACCGACACCGTATGTGAAATTTTGGAGGTAATTTTTTGCAATGAAAAAATTGGATTTGGCGGGTGATTTTAGGCATCGATTTCTTACTGAGAAACTGACGCTAAATAAAAAGTGATACCCGTGTCTGGCCGGTCTTCACATATAGATGTCGATTTGTGCTTTCATCCGACGTTGAGGGTATATGCATCAATTTTTTGGATACAACCGGCACCTCTAAATGTGACGTTATAAGACATTTTTGTAGTAGTGGATCTTTCTCAATCAAGTAACCTCTAAGACCCGTCGAACCTCAATATCATAGGCAAATGCTCCACTGCAACCTATCAACTGACTTCTAATGGTTATTAGCAATCAAGCACTCAATGATTGATTATATACCTATTGACATTTACTCATGTTACTTTTATTCCAAGAAATGATCTAAATCATCCACGTGGTGTGAATCCAATGAATATAACATCCATGTATGGAGGCCTATATATACCCATTGTACAACCACAAAAAAGATCTCTCAGACCCAAAATTAGCAAGATGTACTTTTTCTCTATTAGAGGATGAGTGTGGGACTTACTTTTGATGAGAGAAATCGACCACTCTAGAGTCATCTATCGACCTCTTGAGGTTCATTTTCTATTAACCTCCCTTCTCCCCTAGCTAGATCTATTAACCTCTCCACTAAAAGAGCAATAGACCTCCGACATTTCAGCCACCATTGATTGGTCAACAAATATGCAATGGTCAACCTCTTAACAATCGAACATTTCAAGGTCGATAGCTTGGTGATCGAGCTCTCCACCAAGTTGTTGTTTATTCACCTTCTCTAGCTGAATGTCAGGTATAATACCTACAAGAGATAGAAAGAAGGGAGTCTACCTCCACACACAACATTGAGATACCGTCACTACAATCATAACCATGATTATGCCCTCTTCCTGTACTAATTGTATTGATCTTGTCATGCCACGTGAATATTATTTCTACTAGTGTGCAGGGACTAGCCCCACTACCCATTTCTTGCAATTTCATTTTTTTTCATATCTTGTATGAGGTCATTAAGTTCATTGAAAATTGTTTAACCAGTGTTTTGTTGATTGATCAACCACTTTATTTGATTTACTATGATCTTAGGCTGTAAGAACTTCAATATTTAAGTTTTAAACACCAGTTAGATTTGGTTGACACAACGAAGAGAGCCTCTAACGGAAGTCTACAGAGTAGTAGGTATATGATTTGTAGGTACCGAGACATAGATCTTATGTGGAATCCACTCATGCAAGTTTCAAACACTGAAAGGGGAAACTTGCATAACTCCAATTATCTCTTTGTATAATTTGGGTTTGAATGAATGTGCAAATTCAAGTGTCGACAATGAAAATTAATTCCACCCTAGTATCTCTATCCAGTGATAACTAGAACCTCAATCTAAGAAAAGATCTTTTATTTCTTATAATCCTAGTGAATTAAACCAAACTCAATCTTGAGATAAATATTAATTCTGACTTGGTTACTTTGGTTAATGAGTTATAAAATATATTATCCTTTGTGTTTGACTGAAATTGCACTATGAAAAAATTTGTCCTATTGCAAGTGAGATCATTGTACGTTATGTTAAGGTAAACTCTAGGGATTTATCCCTAGTGAACGTGTGATAAATCACAATGTAGAAGTCTATAGTAGTTCCATTTCGATAAGTTCAACATTCAACCCTCTTTAAGTTCATTCACTACTCTAACATGTATACTTGTGTTTTACACGTGCACGTAAGTCATATTAAGTTTTTTGGCCCATTGTTGGGGAATTGCAATTCTAGAACTATGTGTGCTAAAATCACACACTAAAGGTCAATTGTTGTTTGCCCTTAGATTTCATTGTTAAATCATTTGTAAAAATTTTAGAATATTGTTTTGAAATTAATTGCTACATCTTTTTTTGGAATTTTATTTGTCATAATTGTTTAGTACCTTCGTTCTATAAGACTATTGTTAGTCCATATACTTGGGCACTATGCAGGCACATGGAATGAGTATATTGTTGATTAAGAAATTAGAGTGAATGAAGGACTTGACAATGCAATTGGGAACCTATACTTTAAAAAAAGAACTAGATTATGAAGATTGTAGGCATTAAGGGAAACAAATTTATTATAGACATAGTGATCAACCATGTCTAGGAGATTCATGTTTACCTTGGAGTGGCCCAAAATGTTTCCAGCAGGACCCAAAAGAGGTGTGACAACCTTTGGCGCACCAAAAAACATAGTTCTTGGCTCAACCAGCATGACAAGCATCCAACAAAGATGATCGTCTGTAAGACCTTTTTAGGAAATTTATGACCAAGACGAATCCATATTTTGATCAATCTAAGAGGATAAGTAAGATTAATGGTAAATCAAAAGTTTAGTGACTATAATCTTAGATATGACAACTTAATTGTTAGTCTTGAGAGAGTCAACACACTAGTACTACTAGCCCAAGAGTATTTCATTTAATAGTGAAAAGGGGTATGCCATTGAAGATACCCCAGATCCACTTGTTCCCCTTGTGGTTATAGGACAACAAAAGTGTGTTTTCTTATGTAGTATGAAGGCTAGTTCCACCAAAGATACTCTATATTCATGTAATCTTGATGCATGCAATTCTTCCTGTCATGGATTCCTTTTTCCAACATCTTATACAGAAGACTTGGAAAAATATGGAAACCTGAAATTCTACACTTATGAGCGCTTCAGTCAATGTAACAACAACTTTATGGAGCGACAAAGAAATTCCAGCCACACCCATTTTGAAAGGGGATGCACTGCAAGATTCCACCACCACTATACCTACTCCTCTAATTCTAGAGGAGGTTATCATGTAGAAAGAGTAGGTGAAGTTTCTACTGCATGGTGGTATACTCATAGTTAAGAAGATGACACGAGAAAGTCGAGTCAGGGCATATTCTATTATGGAGGGTGGTTTTGATTCAAGCTTAGGGAAGAAGGCCCCTAAGGATATATATGTTCCCCTATATTGAAACACCACCACTCCACATCCAACCATAGATTCTTGCATGTATGCACATCTATCTAGTGTAAAAGTAGATTTTAGAAAAAAAATCTTACATCAATAAATTTTATTAATGGTCATTGTGTACTGCTATCCTTAAAAATTTTCTTTGTTTGCTTGAGAGTAGATTGCAGGAGGAATGGAGTGGATTAGTCAGTCCAAAGACTTATGTGAATAATGTAACACCAAATTTTTTCCTTGGATTTTAAATGAAGATCATGTTTTAGTTCAATCTAATCAAGCATTATCTTGAGCTTTTGTGTTAATACAAGAAGAGATTTTGAATTACCCATATATATATATATACATGATTTAATAATAGGGAAAATGTGATAACTTGGGTTTTTATCTTTCATTCAATTTATGTACATCTTGACTCATTCAATACCATTTTTACTCAACAACCTCCCTCACCTACACTGGATGACTTTAACTCAGTTTATTCTCAGTTGATAAATTGATTTTGATCAAATATCACTTTGTACGTATATGTGACTCCAATTTGAGTTTAAAAATGTGTCATACTTATTATGTATCATCAATTTGCAATAAAAATTGAGCCTATTAAATGAACTTACCTTGCAATGAAACTAATTTCATGATGTAGATGATTAAATTACCAATCCAAAGGTCTAAAAATTTCCTTAAAGCAATAAATCATAAGATGTTGCCTTTTGAACTTTGGTATTTTAATGTCTATTTTAACATTGATTTAGCTTGTTTTGAGCCTAATTGGGCCCAATGTGGGGCACGTTCCCGCCAAGGTGGGCACCCCCTTCGCCCCAGTACACATCAATGATCTATCACTTACTATTTTGACAAATCTCAGGCTTTGGACTGTGAACACCAATTTCCCCCCTAATCTGACAATGACCAGTCATCCTCAAGCTATGTGCATACCACTATAGTAGTAGCTTTAGGAGAAAGTAATATCACTTCTTCTTAATTCTATTGGATGAAATTATCTTGACAAATTCTTATATACATCATTATAAGTCTTTTCCCCTTGGTTTCCCTCTTTTTAGTTCCCTAAATGCTAATCTCCAAGCTTCTTCTCCATCTTCTTTCACAGTGGCCACCACACTTGACCCTTTGGGGGGCACCTCCCCAAGCTCCTTTGAGTCCCTTTTTTCACCCCTTCAAGTCTATAGAGTAGACTGCATAGAACTGGTCCCTTGGATCTCGACCTTGAGGTCTCCTACCTCACATTGTTGTGTCTCCGACGAGCTTTCCCGCTTGTTTGTTGCGGCATTAGAAAATATGGGAGACAAACCAGGCCCTTGGATCTAGGGCTCCCAGTCTTGGACATCTCGATCGTGACTCCATGGCTTCCCGCTAGGGCATTGACCTAGTTCAATGGAGCATGACAATAGCATCCCACTCCCATCCAGGCATTTGTAGAACGCTGGGAACCGCCCGTGGAGCGGTAGAATGTGCCAACTAGTCTCAAGAAACTACGAGCAGCGGCCAAGACTCAGTCACTTTTCCCAATGATCGTGGGCCAACCTTGGTGGCCAGAAGCCCAAGTGAGGAGGGATCCAGCCCTAGTTCTAACCCTTGGATCATGATCCAAGGGTCCAGATCTCCTAATTTATAAACAATTAATTCTCAAACCACAATAAATAATTTCGTTGGCCTTTAAAGGCATGCTAAATATAAATTTGTACCAAAAGAATGAAATCTATGCAATGATACTAGTTCCAAGACCTAATTCTACTCACAATTCTACTGATTTTTTAAAAAAATGTCTTTTGATATCTTTCTACATGTTTTATTCCATATAATTCTCAAGTGTGCTCCTTTATGCACCAAAACTTGATGTTATCCATATATCAGTAACTTGAGAAACATTGGGTTATATCATTTGAAATCTATTTATTTTTCTTGACCCTATTAATGATCTATTGACACATAATGTGTCTTAATATGAACTTATATGCACATTTGTGATGAATGATAAAACATTATACTTCTATTGACCTCTAGTGACTCAAGTCATTTATGTTCCACTGAAATTAGTAACTTCTCATGCCTTGTACTTCTAAATTCCATATGAATCATTCATGTGTCCTAATGTTATCAAATGTCATAATCTTGACTTGAATGTGATCTAGTATGTATGTTGATAACCAAATCTCCAATCTTATACAATTCTCATCCTAATGATCTCCCATGTTATATAATTACCTCAAAAAGTAACATGATGATGTCTATGACATCAAGTATCAATCTACCTAACTTATACTGTAATATTGACTATCTTGCATTATGATGACTCAAAATGACTAGTATGCCAATGTTTCTCATGTTGACTATATTCTCAAATCATATGTTTAATTTGTCTAAGACCATGAAGCATTAATCTTATGATCCCGAATATTAGTTGGGATGTGTCACCCTAAGTTATAGATGAACCCATGATGTATAATGCAACTCAATAATGAACTTGCATGAGTTGTCATGATGTTGTAACCTATGTTGAACATATGAAACCTAGATCTAGGTAACACATCCAACTACCATGATAATGATTAATGAGACATAATCTTGTTGATGTTTATCAAGTTACACTCTTTGCTTATCCCAATATCTCTTTCTGACTCTATATCTATAATCTAGTCAAGCTTTCTATTTAAGGGTTTTCTAAATCAAGTTGTTAATCTTGTGCTCTATTGAAGCCACACTTTATCCCCCTATCAGCTAGACTAGTAGCATTAAACTTGCTTGTATGTATGTATGCTTAAATTTCTTGACTTTATACACTTGTTTGAGCCACTCATTCCCTATGATTACTATGTTCATTTTTCTTGAAATATGTTGCACAAACCTTGATCATAATTGAACTTGTCCATTATAGAAACCTTGCATACCTGCCTAAATTCTCGAGGTAAGGTCACAAGGTATGTTGAAATAGGGTTAGCTCATTGACTTTGGTCTTGAGATCCCTCACGTATAAAGAAAAGGGATAGCTAATCTTGAGCACCGTTATGGACCCTTCCTTTGAGGAAGTTGGTCAATGGCCATATATTGTTGTTTGAGTATAATGTAAATGTGTCCAAAACACAATTATCTATTAATAAGAAAATATCTAATGTTATTGATTTCATTATTTCTATTACATTATGATTTGCAAATCATATATGCTCTCTTAAACTTGGGAGTTTATATGTTTTATAGCATACTCAACACAGTTGTGTTTATGTGTACCCCTTTTTATGATTTTGGGTAACATGTACAATATGACTGTTGCAACAATATTTGCTTCTTCTCTATGGTTATAATTTAATCCTCTTACTCTAGTGGTCTCTAATGTCATTAAAATGGGTTTCAAATGGGATGATATGGGTTTAAGATCTTATCTTAGGTACTAGTTTAGTTCCTTTTGATGTGCCATTTTGTCTCTTATCTTGTTATTGTTTGTGGTTTTATTCATGAATATGTTATGTGATCCATTCTAGGGATGAATGCCCACATCCATTTGCCTTTGGTTGTGTAGCCATTAGGAGCGTGGACTTAGGGTAATAAATGGTTCTATGAAAGAAACATATCATGTTCATGTAGAGTTTGTCTCATAGTCACTTGATCTCATCCAAATCTACTACATCTACTTGCCACAAAGATTTAATACTTCATTCAGGTCGATTTTCTCTTTGATTGTATCTCATAATTATAGGAAGCATGTAGTTTAGCTTTTCATCAGAAAATAAAAATATAGTCACATGAATAGATCATTCACCATGGCTAGTTTGCATATCTGGTATACTGCATTCTTTAATGCATGATCTATGAGGGTGTAATATATGTTTAACATCTTTCCTTTATATAAGAATCAAGGAAGTTCTATATATCCTTATTCCTTCTCCAAGTTGTAAAGTTCCTTAGCTACATATAAATTTTTTATAGATAATAATGGAAGAAAAAGAAATAGAAAAACGGGAAAAAACGAATGGAGGAAAAAGGATGATAAATAAAAGAATCATCTTTCTTCTATAAGGAATAAGGTTGTGAAACTCTATGATAATCTCCTTCCACCTCCACTCATCATTAGCATGAAGCATTAATTACATTCATGGTTGCACCAAACGTTGTAGGTCGCAGGGCATGTTCATTTTTATTCCATCTATCATATAGGTACATCTTTTTAGTCACTTACATAAACAACTTGGATTATGTGTGATTTATATTTCTAGCGATTCAATCCACCCAGTATTTTACATGGTGCATCACCAATAGATTTGTATTCCCTTTTTACAATCTTATTGGGGAACTACATCCATGATATAAGAAAATTTTGAATAAGAGAAGTGTAGATAGGGAGATTTAACATAGATTGGACTTTCCATGATATATATCTACTTTGGCTTACTTACATAGTAAGCGGTCTGATTTTGAAGTTTTGCTTTTCATTAATGGTCTTTTGTATAATAGTTATTTGTTTAGTGATTGAAGAGGAGAACTTTGGGTTCGTTGAGGCAAGGATGATTAGAATGATCTATTTCACATATATGTCTCTCTTTTGGTTTCTTCAATAAAATACAAAGAATGTGTTTCTCAAGGGCAAAAAACATTCAAGCTTAGGGAATTTTGATGCATATGATTTCTCTATCAAATTATGGGCTAATTTAGACATGCTATTATGAGTATTTCTCTCATATTTATGTATTTTATGTAGATTTTGCCTAAAATAGATATTGTCTATCCATTTTTATTTATGTTTCGTGTATCTAGTTCAAAAATATTGCAATTTCTTATTTTCCAAATACATTGTTGCTTAGTTATAGATAAAACCAAGCATAAACTAAAGGAAGTCATTATCACTACCTCAAGTTGGTGGAACCAACTTTAAAAGAAGGGGAACCAACTACATAAGAAGAAGAATCAAGAAGAAATTAGAAGAGGTGCCAAACGAATTTTTGGTCCACCAACCCAAGGTGGTGGCACCAAGATCACAAGCCCTAACAACATTAAGTTGAAGAAGTCGGTGGAACCAACTCCCCAGTCAGTGGCATTGAGATTTTCTTGACAACCCTGATTGAACAAAGCAAATCTAAGATCTAAAATGATAAGTTGTGCCCTTCCTCTTCCTTTAGAAACTCAAGGTGGGGAAGCCACAAGAAGTCATCTCATATGGGAGAGATCTCATATCTCATCCCAAGGACTCCCATCCAGCTGTTCTAGGAGAGACTTGAGCCCAAGAAGAAGGATACATGGAGCAAGGTACATCTAAAGGAGTAGTTTAAGAGTTGTAATGTCATTAGGATACAACAGTCTTCTGCTCAACCAAGCACGTTGTCATAGGATTTTTCATATTTTTCTCTTATTTCTCCCCTTCCTTCAATTTCATGTTTATCATGAGGGGCTAACCGCCCGTTATTTAGGACCCAGGAGTAGCTGAGTTTTGGCTCTGTGTGTTTATTTTTATTCAATAAAATATATATTTTGCTACATATTTTGATAGTAGAAAATTTTACTTCCTTATTTATGCTTGATCACCATGAATATGGGATATAGTATTAATTTCTTTGGAGCAAGGGTAATAACTAGATAATACATTCTGATCACAGTGAATAATGTGCAGGGAAGTGGGCTAACGACTATGAAGTATTTTTACGAGAGAGATATTCTATCATTTAGCCTTTTGTAATAATGTTGTGAAAGCATATTAGTAGTTACACTAAATATTATGCTAAAATGCATAATTGGTAGTACAACCTACAAACACTTAATCCAAAGAAGCAAGATAAGGTTTATTAATGGTAAAAATGTAGGATTAGATTGACATCGTGGTGAATTTGGTATCTTAAAGAAAAAATCAATATGATCATCCATCCACTTCACTTTTTTCAATTTTAATTCATATTCTTAATCTAAACAACTCAATCAAGTCTTTTCCCATGCCTAGTTGATCTATTTTAGTAAGTAGTAGTCTCTAGTAGTCCCAATTCCTCGAGTTCAACATTCAAGCCTCTTTGAGTCCCATTACTGCTCTGATGCATATACATATGTTTTATATGCACACTTAAGTATTGTTAGGGTGGCTAATCAACAAAAGGAGAGAAGTGGTGTAGTAAAAATGAAATCAATCAAGGGAACAAGAAAAAAATACCAGAGCAACAATGATAAGTAAACCACAATAGCTAGGAACAAAGAAAGTAAATTTTAGACCAACTAGTGGTCCACATGAAAAGAAAAAACTCTTAATAGTATTCTTGAAGCTACAAATCATAGGATCGAACAAGAGGACCATGTGACCCCCCATGATTCTCATTTTTAGGGAGTCACTCTCCTCTCTTCAATGTAGGTTGGCATCTAAAAATACTCCACCTTCTAGAACATCAACAACAACAATTGAACCCATTACTAAACATGCACAACATATTTATTATGTTGGGCCACACAGAATTGCACTTGTCACAAAAGAAACAAAAACATGAAATAACCAAAACAACAAGAAGTATAAGAAATTAAGAAGAGTTTTAATGCAAAGCCAAACATCTGGTGCATATGAATATAAGATAAAATAATAGAAAGGAGATTGTGATCCATATATCAAGGCAAAAGAAGATAGGTAACCTAAAGATCATGAGGTGGAACTATGAACGGGTGGAAATTATGGAACTTTCCACACTTCCTGACCTATGTATTGGAGAGAAAGCCTGGATATGGTTTTTCTCATGTAAATAAAGATATAATACAACTACATCAATTTAATCAAGAAAAAGTGTGGCTTCAAAAAATGTGTTTGTATTAGCATTATATGCAGATCACATGGTATGGGTTTCTGGTGGAATGAGCTAGATATTATTGTGGTTTCCTATTTTAATCATCATTTTAGTTCTACATTCAAGGTCAAAGGCAATAATATAGATTGGTGATATTGGGTATTCATGGTTGGTTTGAGATACACCAATTTGTTAAGACGTGGGAGATGACACTACTACAGAAATGGCTTATAAAGTCACTTTTCAAGGTGTCGGTTGTATACATAAACCGACACCTAAACTCTACAGTGTCAGTTTATAACATAAACCGGCATCCACTCTATGAAGGGCGACCAGACACGGGTACCGCTTTTATTAAGTGTCGGTTAGTTAATCAAAAACCGACACCTAAAATCAACCACCAAAACTAAAATTCCAGTGAAAAAATTACCTCCAAAATTTGACATATGGCATCGGTTCATAAATAAAACACCGACGAATAAAGGGTATTCGCGAGATAGGAATAGTTGTTGGTTGTCTTTTAGTTAAAAACTGACGACTATAATCTAGTATAGGTGCCGGTTTTTGGAAAAGAACCAACACTATTGGTTTAGTTGTCGGTTTTTTTGAATAACCGACGCTTATTTTCAACTTAATAGCTCACCAGTGCGAGCGGCTCTTCCCCTTTCCCTATTTCATTCCTGATTTCAGTTAGGTCCGGCGATTTCTTGCTCGCCCCCGCTGCTCTGCCGCCGCCGCTCCCTGTCGCTACTCCCTACCATCTGTGCTCCTATCCTCTCGTCGACGCTCGGTGCTGCCGCCAGTCCGTGCTCCTGTCCTCTCGTCGCCGCTTGGGCTTCCTGCTCTGCTCCGCCAGCTTCCTCTGCAAGGTAACCCTTTTCTCCTCCGCCTTGCTTTTCCCTGACGGCCACCACTTTCGCCCAATCCCCAGTGGCAGCACCAACATCCACACCGGTGCCGCCTTCCTCTCTTCTCCTTCCAGCGGTGCCGCCTTCCTCTCTTCTCCTTCCAGCGGCGCCGCCTTCCTCTCTTCTCCTTCCTCCACCCTTCTTCTTCCTCTACCTCACCCTAGCAGCGCCCGACCTATAGAGAAGCGCCGGCGGCCAGAAGTAGCAGCTACAGCTGTAGCGACGCTGTCCAGGAGTAGCTGGGCATGACCAACACTACCAAATGCTGCCCTTGACTCCGACTAAGAGCCCTAAACTTGATTCCGCAGCCCCCTCAGCCACGAGCAGCACCTAGCTGCATTTCTAGCTGAGCCCTTTCCACCTGTGCATGAAGCAGGTCTGAACCAGGGGTAGTTCTGCCCGGGAAACACCACGAAAATCGCAGCCTTGAGTTCGGCCTTCAGGCCCAGACCCGAATCTACTTATTTGTATTTTTCATCTACTTATTTGTGCGTCATGCTATTCTGAATTAAGTGTATATTTACTTCATAATTGAATGTTTAAGTAAGTTATAGATATCTTGATGATGAACTGTAATGCACACATGTGACATGCTTGGAATGTAAATGATGAACTGTAATGCACACATGTTTAACTTGTTTCATTGTTGAGTATATTGAGAATCCTAATCACCCTTCTTGCTTAATGATGAACTGTAATGCACACATGTGACATGCTTGGAATGTAAATGATGAACTTTTCCCTAAATTGCCAATCATGCTTTTAAAGACATCAATAATCACCCTAACTTGAAGAACTAGGATTTTAGGTATAAGAATGACAACACATTATTTGTTGGCCTAGAAACCCGTCCAAGATTTACTCATTAGGAGTAAATCTTGGATAGTCCCCGGTTTGGGACTGTTCTTGAACACCTAATCTCGCTTAGGATGTAAGTGTATAATGTGTATTGGGTTTTCAAAAAAAATTCGGCAGCATTTCCCCGTTTGTTCTCTAAGTACATATGTACTTGAAGAACAGCGGGGAAATGCTGCCGAAATTTTCTTGAAAACCCAATACACATTATACACTTACTAGTGAGATTAGGTGTTTAAGGATGGGATAGGTGGTACATGTACATTTATTATATATAAGAATGACATCACATGTATTTGTTAACCCTAGACCCTAATCTTGTTGTAATATATACTTGTTTTCTCTTTGATCATAGAGCTTTACAATTTTTTTGTGATATATACTTTGTTGTAATAATGTGAACTTTACAATGTGAGCTTTACACTTTGAATTACTACTTTACAATGTGAACTTTACAATTTGAATGTGAATTTGCAGATGGCTGACCATTCTCCTGATGACCATTCTGATGACTACCGTGAGGGTGAGGACATCAATGCGCCGCCTCACAATGTAAGTTTTAAAAATATATCATATATTTATATCTATATGTCCATTTATAGTTATATCTTGTAAATGTGAATTATTTTGTCAAATTTTAGGTTGATGATGCATAGGTACCATCTGAAGCACTTGAGGCACTTGATCAACAACACCAAAAAGTTGACAAGAGAAGGGGCATCACTATGATGAAGAAGTTAATTGTGCAAAAGGGCAACGGACCCAAACTTGTTGTGGATTTCGATAATGCAGGAAATGCATGTGGTGTGAATCGCAATTCATTTATTTCATATCTTGGGTTCGTTACTCGTAGCCATTACGGTTGTCGCTTATATTCTTGGCATAAAGTTTCTAAGGAGAAGAAAGATTTAATAACGAGGGATTTATGCGTGAGTTATTATTAATTTGCAATTCCATTTTGTAGATTACTAAATTTTTGGATACTAGTTAATAGAAATTCTATTTTGCAGAGTATATTTGAATTGCATGAAAAGCTGCATCGTAAATGCGTGATGCAAAGATGTGGGAGAGTCCTAAGGAACTATAGGACAAATCTCACCAGAGAATACATAAAAGAAGCCGACAAGAGGAAGAAGACAACCACTGAATAGTGGAACTTCCTGGACAAAGAAGAATGGGACGCGTTTGTCGCTTCAAGACAAACTGATGAATTCAAGGTATTAGGTGTCAGTCTCAATCTCATTAATTAATATATGTTGTATTCACTTATTCAAGATTAACATTTAGTGTTACTAACCAAATCATTAATTTGCATACTAACTAGGCCCTCAGTGAGGCACAAAGATCAAGGCATGCACTGAATGTGCATGACCACAGAATGGGTCCAAAGGGGTATGCAGGCGTTCACCAAAGACTACAGGCTGAGGCTACTTCTGCTTAGTCTACTGCTACTCAGGAGTCCTCTACCATAGGTAGCACACCTCTGCCTCGCCATGATGTCTGGATAGCTGGGAGGTAAAATAAGAAGGGAGAAATAACTAAGGCCGCAAATGCTGAGGCGGCTGCAAAAATGGTAAAATACAACTCTTACAACAATCATTCGAATATTGATTATTTGTGTTGTTTACTTAAGTACAAATTTTTGTTTTGGCAATTAGCGGGAGCTGCACGAGCTGAGGAAACAAGGAAAGTTCATCCCTGAGGGAACAAAGGATGAATTAACAGTTGCTCTGGGTAACCCAGAGCATCCTGGACATGTTAGGGCTACAGTCGCTGGTGTGGGCATCAAATCTTTTTTTGGGTCATCCCAGCGCAAACATGTCCCAAAAGCGGGACTTTCACAAGAAGAGGTAACATATTCTTTCTTTATAATGTTACTGTAAAAGAGAATTCAAAAATTAGAAATTGACGTTTCTTTTATCCATGTATAGGTGGATAAGCTATTTGACAGGAAACTCGAAGAAGCAATGAAAAAGTGGCAGGCATCTCAGACTGCCACTTACCAGACAATACCTACTGCAGACTCTACTCCTACTCCTACTGCAGAGGTTGGGAGTAATCCTGTAGAACCACCACCTAGCACATCCACTTTAAGTATTTTTATGACATAGTAACTAGTTTTTTAATTCAAGATGATACGTATATATGAAATTGTAGTCGTTTCAAAAAAAGATGATATGTATATATGTATATAACAATCTTTACATAAAAATTTGTAGGGGTTGAAGCCATGTCGTCTAAAAAGTAAAGAATATATCATGGCAGAGGCGTCGGCTTACCCATCCCTACCAGGGGAAATGTGTCACGGGTCTCCAGTACCAGCTGGTTGGATTCGGGTGAGCCCGATACATATATTCCCCCAGTGGATGGATCTTCCACTGCCATATGCCCACCCAGATTGTGAAATGCTTGGTGAGGCAGTAGGCGGAGTGATATTGTGGCTAAAAGCGGATGTCCTCTTTACTGATAAGGTATGGTAAATGTACATTACGTTCAATTGTTAGTGTGTGTATATGCTGGCAGTTGATATGAAATTATATATATATACAGGTTAAAAAGAAGACACCCACAGCATCTAGGCCTCCACTTCCACCTCCTGCATTACCTAGTTGGGTTCCACATGACCTACCTGTCCTGTTAGGTCCTAACTGTAGGGGTATGGCAGTATGGTTAGGGGAACATGATATAAACTCCCCTATAACTGTTTCTTCTGATTCAGATTCTACAGGTCAGTCATACGAAACAAAACTATTTATACAAGATATATTGGAGTTGTTTCGATATGATTGGCTAAATACATCTGTGATAGAGCTATGGATAAGGTGAGATATTCTTTATACATCCATATACCTTGTGTATGATCTGGTGATTTGGTTTCTTATTTATTAATGCATGCGTAATTAATACATATTTTGCAGCTAATTAGACAACATATGTGCAGATTTTGGATTCAAACATGTAGGGTTTTTGATTCCATCCTTGATTAGTCTAGTAGATAAAGACCCTACATCAGTTCAACAATTCTTCTATGAGTCTTTTTCAAATTTTACTGTAAAAAAGAAGACAGTGATAATGGCTCCATTCAATGTAGAGTAAGTTTACTTTGCTTATTATAATTTGGACTTAAGAAAATTACATTTTATTGTGGATTTTGAGTTATTAATTTTTAACTTTTTTTCCTCTAGGGGTAGGCATTGAGAGTTATTGGTTATTTCCCCCGAGACGTTCACTGTGTATTATCTAGATCCTAAGGGGGGTAAATTGAATACAAGATTTGGACACATAATAAAAATGGCAATATTTCGGTGAGAAATATTTCATTTTTCATATTCGTTAACATATGTTATTACATTACTATTTAATTGCAATGTTCTGTGTTACATTAACATGTAGGGATTTTGAGGAGTACAAAAAGGCTGGAGGAAAGGTCCCCACGAAAAAGAACCAGCCAATAATTTGGAAGAACGTGAAAGTAAGTTCCCGACTGCAATATATGTATATATTATTTATGTGAGCAATGCTTAATTAGTTGTATTTTTTAATATTTTGTATGTTTGAATTTATAGTGTGCTACACAAGACAACGGATGGGCATGTGGATACTATGTCATGCGATATATGCACATGATTATCACACATGCCGTACTGGATATCGAATGTATTGCTCATGTATTATATAGTCTCATTAGATAATATGATCGAAATATATCAATCTTATTTATAGCTCATTAATTATATATATACATCATTCTCTTTACAGGTGTTTAAAGCTGACCCCATTACAGGAAAGGACTTACCAAATGTTAATGCTCCATATACAATGGGAGAATTAAATGAAGTAAGAGAAGAATGGGCAACAGCCATACAATTAGTGGGGGCTTTAAAATATAATTGGGATCCTGATAGCGAATAATGACTAAACAATGATACTTTTTAAATGAATTTCTGAATTATAATATATGTGTGAATGTTTCTACATGTCTGGATGTTTCTACATGTGTCTGAGTGAAAATGAATGAAAGTGTTGGTTGCTATACGAATGTTTCTACATGTGTGAATGTGAATGAATGGAACTACAGATTGCTAGCATGTGTGAATGTTTATAAATGTGTGAAAATAAAATGGAACTGCAGGTTGCATTGCTAAATGCATGTGCTACTTTTTTATTATTAATTTTACAGGTTTGCGGCCTGTTGTCGGCTGATATCAATGGATGTCGTAAAACTTGCAACATGTTTCTCATCCTGCGACCAGCCACAGCAGGTCTGCAGACTGACAGGAAAAAAAAACCAATAGGTGTCGGTTATTTGTAAATAACTGACACATAATGATATAGTGTCGGTGTTCCTACAATAAACCGACGTCTATGTCCTTAACACCACGGTCGTGCTGGACAGCACGACCGTGAGGCGAAGATATATGGTGTCGGTTTTTTACTTATAACCGACACTGATAGTGCCCAAGATGGCGCCCTTTCTGTGGCGCGAAGGGTTTGGGCATCAGTTTTTAACTAATAACCGATGCCTATAGTCCCATGATGGCGCGTTTTCGGTGGCGCGAAGGGTTTGGGCGTCGGTTTTTAACTAATAACCGACACCTATAGTCCCATGATGGCGCGTTTTCAGTGGCGCGCGAAGAGTTTGGGTGTCGGTTTTGGAACCGACGCCTGATGGGTGGACTTTTAGTGTCGCCCACACATGTGTCGCTTAGAAACCGACACTAAAGGCTTTAAATAACTGACACTAAAGGTAGGTTCTGTAGTAGTGTGATCATGATCCCAAAACACGAGATTAAACTCCCAATTGTTTTCATTGGTGATTTTAGAGAGATCGTTAGTCACAATGAGATATTTGGGGGGATTATCTAGGATGGGAAATATCTAGACAGAGATGACTGAAACTTGTATAATTGTCGATGTTATATTTAAAAACAATTCCCTCCAATTGGGTTGAAGGTAAAAAATCAGAAACAACCATAATGAATCAGTTGGATAGGGTTTTGGCTTATCAAGCATGGTGCAATTTTTTTCCTCTTATGTGCTCATTCATCTCTTGTGCTTAACTCTGACAATGCAATCATTCTTATAAAGACAAAGGAGGATACAACTAAGAAGACTTGGTTTCAAAATTTATTGTAAAAATTTAGGGATCCACTATTATAACCTCAATTTCCTAAGTATGTAATGAAAGGTGTAATTCTCTTTTAAAGAATAAATGAAATCTATTTTTGATTTGTGATGGATTTTGTGTGAAATGGCCTTGATTGATTGATAATGGGCTTTGTTGGCCATTGAGCCCAATTGAAAAGAAAAGACAAATAAAAAGTTTAATCTATAAAAGGAGAGCATGTGAAATAGACATAGATAAGAGGGTAAAGGCAAATAGATATTCCCCAATATGGTAATTCGTTCCTTTAGGATTTCTTGAGGTCTAAGCGACCCATGATAACAAGATAATGGCAATGGGAAAAGAAATACTAATTATTTTGGATTAATAAATGGATAACTTGGGAGGGAAGGAAGCCTTCTCATCTGTTGGAATTTGTTTCCCAAATTTAATAAATAGCTAGATAATGTCAAGACGAATTTTCCCTTAACTTTTGAGATAAAAAGGAGATATGTTTTAGGAGATATGATTTTCTCAAATTATCTCCAAAATATAGAATTGTATTGCAAATAGGAATATGATTTTCCTTTTTGGTTGGTCGCATGAGATGTGAGTCGTTGGATCTTGATCCAACGCTTGTCGCTCATCGTCTAGTTCCATAAGGACTGGGACTCTGCCGAGTTATAGAGGGATTTTTCTCTCAAGTCTTCATGATCCTGAGGGTTTGCAAGCCCGTTCTTATTTCCTTTAGATATAGGAGAAGAGTCCGACGAGAACTATTCCTACTTTGTAGGTATTTGGTCATCGATTGGGGAAGTTCCCAACTCTCGCGGACCTGACTTCAACCCTATATATAGGGGAGGGTGAGAGAGGGTACCATCACACCTACTTTCTACCCTAAATGTTATGGGAGACTGCAAGGAGTGCTCTCGTGCCTCCGATTGCTTCTTCTACCCTGACTTGCACCCTCATCTTCTCGGCAAGCCACGTCGGAGTCCGGCGAGTAGAAGGAGGTCGTAGCATGGTCATAGCATGCAATTGAAACTGTAGTCGAGTTTGTAGGAGGGAGGCGAAGCTCCCTGGAAGATTGGTGTGCTCACAAGTGGTTGAAATCTCAAAGTCAACCCCGAGGTTGATCACGAGCTAGTTGTGCTTCGACACAAGGAAGAAGAAGCCCATGTGGTCTTTTATTGGATTGCCCCTCCGTGTCTTCAATATAGGTAGGGTCATTTTGGTCCTGCATTTACTTTGGATCACATAATAGGTGCCCGCATCCTAGGCCGTTGGATCCTGCATGGACCAGTGGACCATGGATCGAACGATCCCCGATTTTCTAGGATTAACGAATAAATCAAAAAAAGGATTTTCCTTGCAAAAATTATATCTTTTTCTAGAAAACTCAGACAAGAAAAGTTTATACATGAAAATTGATCTGAAAAAATATGAGGAATAAGATAAAAAATAGTTTAGAAGCCTAAATTGGTATCTTTTTGCAAAAGTGTATAATTTTGATGGAAAAAGTATTAATTTGTGGTTAGAAACCCAAATAGATGATAAAGGATAGATTTAATATTGCAAATAAGTTAATTTGAGCATTGTAACTTTTTTAATGATAAAAATAAATTTAACCTATTTCAAAGATGAAATTTCAAGATTTAGGGTTTTTAACCTAATATGGTGGTTAATATCGTTAGAAACCTGAAATAGGGAAAAAAAGGGAGGAAAAGAGTAGTTGACCCGAAATTAGGGTTTCATGTTGCCAAAAGATGATATTAGGAACTTTTGTGAAAGAAGCACGAGATAATTAGGGTTTGTGAGTAATTTTATAAAATTAAGGTTTAAAATAATAAAAATAAAGTGAAACCCTAATTGTAATCAAAACGCTAAAAAGGACTAGTAACCCTAGGAAACAACTAGGTTTAGTAGACCATGATGGCATGATTAATGATAGGAAATTTGGGTGCATATTTCAGGATCAACTTGTGTGCTTTCTTGGTTTCTTGCTTGATTGAATTATTTCTACTCTCAAGTCAGCTTGATAGGTATGAGGTTAATTATGGTTAATCACATTAGTTTCTCGAAGGTTTTTCGGATGGTTAATCACATTGAATGCAACCTATCAGTTTTGATGTTCATACTTGTAAATTATAAAGTCACTATGATTATCACCATTGTAATATAAGTTTGTATTCTCACACCTAGATGCCACCCTGATGGATGATGCAAAAAGGTCAAGCCCAGGAGGGAAGACCAATGGACACCATGAGAGGTGACCCCAGACACCAAGCTCGGGAATGAGAAGGTGGTCTATGTTGCATGACTAGTGGGCACCATGAGAGGTGACCCCAGGCACCAAGATCGGGATTGAGAAGGTGGCCTTAAGTCAATGGCAAAAGACAAAACCCTAGAAGGGGTATTCCAGGGTTAGGGCAAAAGCAGTGGAGAATGACACATTGAAAACATAAATTGTCTTATTAATTACCTTGATTGTGATAATTAGATTGTTAGCCATATTTGTGAAATTTTGGTTGTCCCCACATACCAGCATATTCCTATATGTTGACCGAAATTTTGTTTGTCGGTGTTTTAGGTACTACAATTGAAAAGAACAAACAGTAAAGTGACACATTGTGGAAATAAGAATTAAAGTGCAAGGAGGATTAGATAGAATAGATCCAAGCTGTGGCTAGAAGTAGATTACCAAAGTTTTTGAAAGGTATGCAAAGTTTTATTTTATATAAGTTTTCAGTTAGTTAGTAGAATTTCATAATTATTACTGATTATTTATCGAACCTTTGATCTGATTTATTGGGATAACGACTCTGACCTCTTGGTCTCCCTTAAGTGGGGGTTGCCGGGAGGCAGGGTGTAATAGCTTTCTGATGTGGTATGAACTATGTAGGCTTGCTGGAAGTCATGGGACAAAATGTAAAAGCACTTTTTTATTCTGGTTCTACTAATACTTTTATTTTGAGAAATCTGGCAACTATGCTTGGTTTGGATATTAAGGATTTGGGTTACGTTTTGGATGTCACAACCCTGATTGGTCATATCTATACATCTCTTTTGAAAACCCCCGTCTTGCCAGTAAAGTATCTGAACCATGAACTTCCTACTGACTTCATCCTTCTCGATATGAATGATTTTGATGTAATCATCGGTATGTTTTGGCTTTCCACCTATACAGCCCAGATTGACTATAGAGAGAAGAACATTCTTATTAGAAAAATCGGCTATCCACACTTCACCATTTGAAGAAGGAAGGATGTGACAACTAGCATTTATGTTCCGCCTTGAAAGCTGAGTGGATGCTATCCAAGGGTTGTCGAGCCTACCTAGGCATATTTATCAAACTTGAGGTTAAGGGGCGATCCTTAGAGGAGACAGAGGTGGTTCAGGAGTATGCGAATGTGTTTCTAGATGATCTACTAGGGATTCCCCATGAGAGGGAGGTAGATTTCTCCATCTAGTTAGATCCTGGGACTAACCCTATATCTAAGGCACCCTATAGAATGGCCCCTGTAGAGTTTCCTGAGTTGAAAACCCAATTGCAGGAGTTGTTGGATAAAGGCTTTATCCGACCCATTACATCACCTTGGGGAGCACCAGTCCTCTTTGTGAAAAAGGAGGATGGATCGCTTCAGATGTGTATTGACTATCGGATGATCAACCAGACAACCATTAAGAACAAGTATCCTTTGCCTAGAATAGATGACCTGTTTGACCAACTCAAATTAGCTTGAGTCTTTTCCAAGATCGATTTGAGGTCAGGATACCACCAGGTGAGAGTAAGAAGTGAGGATGTACCTAAGACATCTTTCCGAACCCGATATGGCCACTATTAGTTTGTGGTCATGCCGTTTGGATTATCCAATGCACCTAGTGTCTTTATGAATCTCATGAACAGTGTGTTCTAGCCTTTCCTTGACTCTTTTGTGATAGTGTTCATAGATGACATCTTGGTGTACTCTGATGACCTAGACCAACACTGTGACCACCTGGGTAGAGTCATGGATATCCTGAATAAGAATAAGTTTTTCGGAAAGTTTTCGAAATGTGAGTTTTGGTTAGACCAAGTCATGTTTCTTGGACACATCATCTCAGGAGGAACAATCGCAATAGATCCAGCCAAAGTATCGGCAGTTCGAGATTGGTCGACACCAAAGAACCCCTCTGAGATTCACAGCTTCTTGGGGTTGGCTGAATACTACCGTCGCTTCATCAAGGATTTCTCAAAGACTGCTTTGCCACTGAACATGTTAACCCAGAAGGATGTGAAGTTTGTGTGGTCCGACATATGCGAAGCTCGCTTCCAGGAGTTGAAGGAGAAGCTGACCACCACCCCTGTGTTGACTCTACCTTTTGGCAATGAGGGTTTCATGATTTTCATTGATGCTTCCAAGATGGAACTTGGCTGTGTGTTGGAACATAATCGACATGTGGTTGCATATGCTTCCCGACAGCTCAAGCCCAATGAGGTGAATTACCCGACACATGACCTGGAGTTAGCAGCTATTATCCATGTCCTAAAGATATGGCGACATTTCCTATACGGTGCTACCTTTGAGATCTTCACCGGCCATAAGAGCTTAAAATACCTACTAACACAGAGAGACATGAACCTACGACAGTGATGATGGATGGAGTATATGAAGGATTACGACTTCACCATCGCCTATCATCTTGGTAAGGTGAATGTCGTGGTGGATGCTTGGAGTTAGAAACAACTTAAGTGTGTAGTTGTTTTGTCCAGTCAGTGGAAGAGCCTGGAGGAGCTGGTGGAGTGGACTCCACAATCGTTAGAAGATCGAGTTATATTGGCTAATATCCAGATTAATTCAATCTGAGTTGTTGAGAGAGATCATAGAATCACAGTTGACCACTGAAGAGCTAGGCAATATGAAAGGTTTGATGATGAAGCCACAAACTCGTCTATCCGTGGGAATAGATGGAGGAATCATGTTTGAGAATCAAATATGGGTTCTGGTGGATTCATCGATAAAGGAGTGAATCCTGAAAGAGGCTCATGGATCCAAATACACAGTGCACCTAGGAACTACTAAGATGTTCAAGGACCTACATCAGTTTTTCTGGTGGCCAGGAATGAAGAAAGACATTGCGACATGGGTGTCCAGTTGTCTTACGTGCCAGATGGTGAAGGTTGAACACCAACGACCCGGCAGGCTTTTACAGTCGATAGGGATTCCAGAGTGAAAATGGGAGCAGATCACCATGGATTTTGTGGTGGGTCTACCCCAGACCTAGAAAGGTCATGATGCGATATGGGTCATGGTAGATTGTCTTACCAAGTTAGCACACTTCCATGCCTTAAAGACCACTGCTAAGGTGTCATACCTAGCTGAGCTATATATCAGAGAGATAGTGTGATTGCATGGAGTACCAGGGTCGATCATCTCTGATAGAGACCCAAAGTTTACGTCCAAGTTGTGGAAGCAGGTTCAAGAAGAACTTGGTACCAGGTTGAAGATTAGTACCTCTAATCACCCTCAGACAGATGGCCAGTCAGAAAGGATGATCCGGACATTAGAAGATCTGTTGAGATCTTACGTGTATGATTGGGGTGGCTCATGGGAGCAGTACCTATCTTTAGTTGAGTTTGCATACAACAATAGATACCAAGCCAGTATCGGGATGCCTCTATATGAAGCTTTGTACGGGAGACCATGTCAGTCCCCACTTTACTGGGATGATGTGGGTGAGAGGACCTATTGAGGTCAGATGAGCTCCACGTGTATGTGGATAAAGTTGCTTTGATTAAGCAAAGGTTGAAGAGAGCCCAGGATTGACAGAAATTGTATGCTGATGAAAAGCGGAATGATGTGCTTTTCACTGTTGGAGAGCATGTATTCTTGAAAATCTGACCGCTCCGAGCTATAGACAAGAACAGAGGAAAGTTGAGTCCCCGATACGTGGATCCGTTTAAGGTGCTAGAGCAGATTGGTGAAGTTGCATACCATTTGGCGTTACCCCCTCAGTATAGCATGATGCATGATGTGTTTCACGTATCCAACTTAAAGCGATATGTACAAGATCTGAGCCATGTGCTGAGCATTGAACCTATTGAGCTTCAAGGGAAGCTGACTTATCCTGAGACACCTTTGCGGATTCTAGATACCAAGGTAAAAGAGTTTAGATGCAAGAATATAGAGATGGTAAAGGTTCTTTGGAGGCACAATGGAGAGGATGAGGCCACATGGGAGCTGAAGGCGGACATGGAGAAAGCATACCCTGATTTGTTTATTTGATTGCTTGAATTCTGAGGGCAAAATTCCTATAAGGAGGGGAGGATGTTATAACCTCAATTTCCTAAGTATGTAATGAAAGGTGTAATTCTCTTTTAAAGAATAAATGAAATCTATTTTTTATTTGTGATGGATTTCATGTGAAATGGCCTTGATCGATTGATAATGGGCTTTGTTGGCCATTGAGCCCAATTGAAAAGAAAAGAAAAATAAAAAGGAAAAGGATTTAATTCATAAAAGGAGAATATCTGAAATAGAGATAGATAAGAGGGTAAAGGCAAATAGATATTCCCCAATATGAGAATTCATGCCTTTAGGATTTCTTGAGGTCCAAGGACCCAAGATAACAAGATAATTGCAAACGGAAAAGAAATACAATTAATTTTGGATTAATTAATGGATAACTTGGGAGGGATGGAAGCCTTCTCATTTGTTGTAATTTGTTTCTCAAATTTACTAAATAGCTAGATAATTTCAAGACGAATTTTCCCTTAAAATTTGACATGAAAAGGAGCTATGGTTTAGGAGATATGATTTTCTCAAATTATCTCCAAAATATAGAGTTATCTTGCAAATAGGAATATGATTTTCCTTTTTGGTTGATCGCGTGAGATGTGAGCCGTTGGATCTTGATCAAACGCTTATCGCTCATCATCTAGTCCCACAAAGACTGGACTCTGCTGAGTTACAGAGGGATTTTCCCTCTCAATTTCCTCATGATCCTGAGGGTGTGCAAGCCCATTATTATTTCCTTTGGATTCAGGAGAAGAGTCTGACGAGAACCATCCCTGCTTTGTAGGGGTTTGGTCATCGATTGGGGAAGTTCCCAACTCTAGAGAACCTGCCTTCAACCCTATATATAGGGGAGGGTGAGAGAGGGTACTAGCACGCCTACTTATTACCCTAAACGCTCTATAACTCGGCAGCAGCCTTTCTACGATCATTACTGGAATCAAGTCTACATTGGGGGATATCCACAGCCACCGCCCATGCCACCATATGATCCAAACTTTCAGGGGCAATATCCAGAGTGGAACCCCAACACCCAGCAATACCTGCCATTTCCGCCACCACTGTAGTAGAGGGTATCACTGTTCCACCTTCTAAGGTTGTTTTTTTACTATGAGGACATAGTCGGATTCAAGCTTAGGGGGGTGATGGAACAATTTCTATCTTGTCTTTATTTTTATTCTTATCTTCTTTCATTTTAGTATTTTTCTTAGTTTTTGTAGTTTTTTAGTTGCTTAGTGTTTACATCTTTCTAGGATCCACATCTATCTAGTGTAATCTATGGATGTCTAAATGTGTGTCATCTCGTTGTTTGTCATACGGGGGAAAGTTGAAATTTGAGCATGAATTTGAAAATTTTTCATGAAATTGTAAGCTTGCTTTGTTTGAAATTGAACACCTAACTTATGAAAACAATTGGGTAGGTCAACTTTAAAACATATAATCATAACTGTACATCTGGATGATTCAAGAAATGTGGACAGAATTGGATGTTGAGCCTAAACTGACCAAATGGTAATGAGACTTTAATCTGAAGTGAGAGAGAGAGAGAGACCATTTGATTGTACACATGTCAGTAAGGAGGGACATATAATATCTTCCAATGGTTATGTCAATTAGTCTTGTGATCTATCCAGCTCATTTTATTTACACTCCAGCATAAGAATTGGGAGCACTTTACAGTTTTTCATCTCTTGATTGCATATCATATAGATAGGATTGCATTGTAGTTAGTTTTTGCATCTGTTGCATATATATAAAAAAAAGTGCATTTTAGTCATACATGCACACAATTTAGAGTGCATGTCAAATGTCATTATAGTTGCATTTTGCATAATCTTGAGCATAGAGGACAGGATGTGCTTTACTTCTTCTGAAAAGTAGGAAAAAGCAGAGAACTTGTTTCATACTCTCTAAAAAATAAAGTACAAAGAAAAAAAATAGTAGTTATGTGAATAAGCCCAAGAAAAAGATGTTGAAATTTTCCTCTTAGTCTATTAAGAAAATTAAGGGCTTGAAAAAAAAGAGAAAAAAAATAAGTAAGTGAAGATCAGAGGGAGAAAGGAACTTGTTCACCTGAATATTAAAAAGAGCAAGCACATATGCAGTTCTGTAGATAATCTATCTCTCATTGAGATGGAATGATAGTGCATGCATCATTTCACCTAAAACGTAAGTATTAGGTCATTTTCATATGCATGAGAATCATGTAGGTCATCTTTTTCACTTTTGCATGTCAAACTGTATTGTGCTACTTTTTCTTCCATAACCTCCCATTCCATCCACCCGTTGCTCAAAATGGTAGGCCACCCATGATTATCTCTTCATTCTTGTATATCCGGAGATCTGCTTCCATGTAGATGGTAGTTAGGTTATGAGCAACGTAGATAGGAGATCACAAGATGCACCAAGCATGAACTGATCGATTTTATTATATCAACTGCCTAATTTGATAGTGTTCGCTGATCTTGGGGTGGATATCTCTTATGGATGATCATTGTCACCTATAGGGTAGTAACTGTTCTGTGGTTAGTGAGGGACGGTATGTGCATGCCTGGTGGGAATCATACAGTAATGTCTGTTGTGATAGTATTCTCTTTAGTTGAGCCTCGCAATTCTATTCTAAAGTTTTGTGCTCGAGGACGAGCAAAGCTCAAGCTTAGGGGAGTTTGATGCGAGGATTTTGAGTCGCTTTTATAGGCTAGTTTCATATGTGTTTTATGCAATTATTGGTCATTTTCATGGTTAATATTGCATGATTCATTTCCTTCAGCCTATAATCTAATTATGTATCAAATTTACCTTATTTTATCTCAATTGGTATGAATGATCATATTTATCAAAGTTGATTTGAGTTTATCTTTGTTTTACAGGCAAAATGGGTATATGCAGTCATCGATACCATCGACGGCTGTCGATAGTATCGGCAGGACCACAGAGAGGTAGCCACAGAAGAGCAACATGGGTCGATACCATCAACCTAGCAGTCGATGGTAGTGAGATATCTTCAGCAAGCTAGATTTCTACAAGTCGATACTATCGACTCAGAGTCGATACTATCGACCTCATCTCAACAGAATCAGTTTAAGTGTCGTATTCCATAGAAAAGCGACGCCTAAGGTGTCGATACCATCGACCCAGAAGTCGATGGTATCGAGATCATGTCAGAGCAAATCCAGAAAAGCAAAGGACCACCAGTACCCGAGCGGGTCGATACCATCAACCCACCGTCGATGGTATCGACGTCGTCGGATCAGGTTAATCTGCAACTCGTGTCTAATCGCACGGTGGTAATCTTTTGGCAACCTAAAGTGGTGTATATACCTAAATACGGTGGCCCTAAGCTATTTATCACGTCATTAGCTGCAACACGAGTCTCAAGGAGAGGAGAAGAGGAAGAACGGAGCCAGAGCTACGTACCGATCATTCCAGAGGCCGTAGAAGGAGTTTTCTACCGCCAGAAGGTTGTAGAACGTGCGCCCTACGTCGAGGAACGCCCAGATCTCCTCCGTTCAGGGGTTACTTCATATCTATCCATGTTTTCTCCATGTTTCCTCTTTCCTTCACCATGTCTTCTACTGAGATGAACATGCAGGGCTAATCCCCTTTGTCTTTAGGACTAAGAGTAGCCTGGGTGATCGTTGTATGACATTTTTACCATAGTTTATCATAATTTGTCTCTAAAATTCATGGTATGTTATCATTTTCTCTATTGTATCATTGTGCTTGATCACCATAATGGTAATCCAATACCTTTAATTGCTTTTGACGAAGAATTAACGGTTGAAAAGAAATGATAAACACATTAGTCAATAAATCTCTTAGAAAAGGTGATGTACGACTAATGGTGGAAACCTTTAGACCTATCTTTCATGCACTTTAGCTAAGGCATAGGTTACTACTGACATGGAACCGACTTAGACTAAGGTAGTGAAGTGTATCGTGGAAGCGAGCAATTCTAATTCCAGGCCACTACCTGAATTAGGAGACATTTCATGGTAATCATGTAAAACCTAATGCAACAAGAACCCGCGGTGAAACTGCAATCCTAAAGATTCCACTGAAATTGATTAAACCAAAAATTTAATCGATTGTTTTATTTTCTTTTTAAAAACAACTCTCAAACTTTTCAAACCGGTCTAGCTGATCGCGAGTAGTTAGTAGTAGTCTACCGAGAATTCCGTTTTCCTGAGTTCGACTTGGGCCTCACAAGGCCTATATTACATTGACGCGTGCACTTGTGTTTTACACACGGTAAAAACGTGTCAATCGGCATGCTCACAGGTGGTCGAAATCTCAGAGTCAACCCTGAGGTTGACCACGGGCTCTCTGTGCTTTGGCGCGAGGAAGAAGAAGAACATGTGGTCTTTTACCAGATTACCCCTCCGTGTCATCAATCCAGGTAAGGACATTTTGGTCCTTCATTTACTTCAGATCGCAGAACAGGCACGCGCATCCTAGGCCATTGGATCCTATGTGGACCAGCGGACCATGGATCGAACGATCCCCAATTTTCTAAGATTAACGAATAAATTAGAAAAAAGGATTTTCCTTGCAAAAATCATATGTTTTTCTAGAAAACTCAAATGAGAAAAAGTTTATGCATGAAAATTGATCAGAAAAACACGAGGAATAAGTTAAAATAGTTTCGATGCCTAAACCAATATCTTCTTGCAAAAGTGTATAGTTTTGTTGGAAAAAGTATTAATTTGTGGTTAGAAACCCAAATTGATGATAAAGGATAAATTTAATATTGCAAATAAGTTAATTTGAGCATTGTTAACTTGTCTAATGATAAAAATGATTCTTAAATTATTTTGAAGATGAAATTGCAAGATTTAGAGTTTTTAACCTAATATGGTGTTAATATCCTTAGAAATTTGAAATAGGGAAAAAAAAGGAAGAAAAGAGTAGTTGATCTGAAATTAGGGTTTCATGTTGCCAAAAGATGATCTTAGGATCTTTTGTGAAAGAAAGATGATATAATTAGGGTTTGTGAGTAATTTTATAAAATTAAGGTTTAAAATAATAAAAATAAAGTGAAACCCTAATTGTAATCAAAACCTTAAAAAGGAATAGTAACCCTAGGAAATAACTAGGTTTAATAGACCATGATTGCATGATTAATAATAGGAAAATTGGGTTCATATTTCAAGATCAACTTGTGTGCTTGCTTGGTTTCTTGCTTGATTGAATTATTTCTACACTCAAGTTAGGTTGATAGGTATGTGGTTAATTATGGTTAATCGCATTAGCTTCCCGAAGGTTTTCTGGATGGTTAATCACATTGAATGCAACCTATCAGTTTGGATGTTCATACTTTCAAATTATAAAGTCACTATGATTATCACCATTGTAATATAAGTGTGTATTCTTGCACCTACATGCCACCCTGATGGATAATGCAAATAGGTCAATCCCAGGAGGGAAGACCAATGGGCACCATGAGAGGTGACCCCAGACACTAAGCTCGAGAATGAGAAGGTGGTCTATGTTGCATGACTAGTGGGCACCATGAGAGGTGACCCCAGGCACCAAGCTCAGGATTGAGAAGGTGGCCTTAAGTCAATGGCAAAAGAGAAACCCTAGAGGGGGTATTCCAAGGTTAGGGTAAAAGCGGTGGAGAATGACACATTGAAATGTAAATTGGCTTGTTAATTACCTCGATTGTGATAATTAGATTGTTAGCCATATTTGTGAAATTTTGGTAGTCCCCACATTCCTATATGTTGATCGACATTTTTTTTGTCGGTGTTTTAGGTACTACAATTGAAAAGAACAAACGGTAAAGTGACACATTGTGGAAATAAGAAATAAAGTGCAAGGAGGATTAGATAGAATAGATCCAAGTTGTGGGTAGAAGTAGATTACCAAAGTTTTTAAAAGGTATGTAAACTTTTATTTTATACCAGCTTTCTGTTAGTTAGTAAAATTTCATAATTATTATTGATTATTTGTTGAACCTTTGATCCAATTTATTGGGATAATGGCTCTAACCTCTTGGTCTCCCTTAAGAGGGGGTTACCGGGAGGCGGGGTCGTTACATCAACAGTGTGTAGAGATTATCAAAAGTGTTTGACTACTAAAAATTATAATTTATGAAAATAATTAACCAGACTCATAGGTTCTTGGTGTGTGGACTAAATATGAGTTTGGAAACATTGTTGAAGAACTCATATGGTGTAGAAAAAGTTACTTATATGCCAACAAATTCCAATGTTGGATGAAAACAAAAAAAATTGGCAAAAACATTGTGGGAAAACAAATGAACTAGAATGGCTCAAAGAAACGTAGTGGTTCACTAGAGAAAAAGCCAAATAAATGAAGGATGGAAACTAAAACACAAGCTACTTCCATAAAAAATCCTCCCAAAGAAAAAGAACGAACAACATTAAATGCATCACAAACAAAGGTGGCATTTGGAATCACAATGATGATGATATATCAAACATAGTGATATCCTATTACAATATGATTTTCACTTCCCTAGGGTGTAAGGGCCATACTAATGTTCTTAAAGGGGTGAACATAGTTATTAATCTATAGATGAATAAAATCCTTTAGAGAGAACCAAACAAAGAAGAAATCTAGAAGGATCTTTTCGATATGAACCCAAACAAGGTCCTGGTCCAAACAACTTTCATACTAGTTTATTTCGAATCTATTAGGCCATAATGGGTTCATAAAATTTTCTTCTCATATCAAGAGCTGGTGGAAATGTAAGGGAAACTCCAAATCATTAACAAACATTATGTGGATTCCTATATGCAAAGAGACAAAAATATGACTGGTGTTAAGTCTATAACGATGTCCAATGTAATATATAAGATTGTTTCTAAAATCTAAACAAAAATATCCAAACCTCTTTGAAATAAGATTATATCATCAAAGCAGAGTAATTTAATTCCAAGGAGCCATATCACTATATGGACCATCATTTCCTTTGATACTTTATACACTATGACGAGGAAGACCGCAGGGAAAAAAGTACAAATGGTCATTAAGCTAGATATTAGAAAGTCTTATGATCGGTTTAAATGGAGTTCAACTCCAAATTACTTGAAGTTAAGTGTTGTAGTAGTAAGCGGTATAAGAAAAATATTGATTGTATGAGAAGTGCTTTATTTTCATTTTTCATCAATGGTTTTACAAATGGGTTATATTATACCCAAAAAAGGGCTCCACCAAGGAGACCCCACTTCACCAAACCTATTCTAGTTTTGTGTAGATGTTTTCCCAAATTTTAGTTATAGGGTGGCCACATAAGGAACTACCAAAGGTGCAAGAACTTGTCAAAGGGGCCACATAAGGAACTACCACAGGTGCAAGAACTTGTCAAAGGGGCCCGAGGGTCACCCACCTCATTTTTATGGAGCGCATTATTTTATTTGCAGAAGGAAAACTCCAAGAAGCTAAAGGAATAGCCTCTCGCATGAGCATTGATGAGAGAGCTTCTAGATAGGAGATACACTACGATAACACAAATATTTCCTTTAGTAGAATGGTCCTAGAAAATACTAGAACCCAAAATCAATCTACACTCTAGGTCAAACAACTGAATTCCTACTTAATATATCTAGTTCTCACCACCATGCTAGCATGATCCAACAAGAGGTCTTTAGTTAGCCAAAAGAAAGAATTTGGAAGAGAACAAACTACTAAAAGGAAAATCATCTTATCCAAGTAAGGAAGTATATTATTATTAAATCCATAATCCAATAAACTCTCCCCTATATGATAAGTGTGTTTTGTTACTAGACAACATTATTATGTATATTAATTGAATTCTTGCCAACTTTTGGTGGGGAAACATTGTTAGGAAAATCAATTTGTGTTGCATCTCACAGAACAAGATGTGTTCCTCAAAGCAAAATGGGGCCATGGGCTTCAGAGACATGAATTTTTTTAATCTTGGCACTTCTTTCAAAGAAGTAAGATCCTCAGTCTATTGTGGAAATTGTTCTTAATGCATGGTCCTATAACAATTGTAATTGCATGAATGCCAATAGAGGGCATGATCCTAGCTATAGTTGGAAAAGCATTTGTGGAGCAAAAGATCTTTTCTATTTGTAAAATCCACAATATTAATTATTCATCCTATTCTTGGGCATGAGAAAATAAGATAGAAGGAGAGATGCTTGTATTAACCCTAACCTCATATATGCAGACTACTATAGTGGGTTCAAGGCATAAAATCTAATTACACAACTTGATTTTGTTTTTAGATGCCCTATTTTCTATTGAGTCATCCACCTTATTTATGATTCTACCCTTCTGATGTATTTCAAATTTATTGATGAGTAGTGAATGAATTCATGTCTATATGGACGGTACTTTGCATGTATATTCCCATCCTCCACTAAGAAGTTGACTATAGTGATACGATCAGACACAATTAGAATATTGGGTTTGTAGATGGTGTTTCTTTCATTCCACTTATATAGAATGGATCTCTACTTAAAAAATGTCTTGACCGGTAGTCTACTCCATTCTGATTTCCTGTTGACCACTGTGATTGCAAAAAACATAGCTTTTGGTTTTTTTTTCTAATAACTCTTTGTACAAGTACTCCATTACATTCAAATTCATGATACCTTTAGTTGGTGGTTCCCAAATCAGAGTAAGAGTTGTTGTTTTGTCTTTTTAAGCATGCCTAAAGTTGTTAGTATATTACGAACTTGACTTTTTTTCTAGTACCTGGATGATTTTTGAAGGTAATATGATGGAGTTATAGAATATGATATCAATTCTCCACTTCCATTGTTTTTTCATTATCATAGAAAACCTGATTAGATTCTTCTTATTTGTTGTATTACTTTTTATTTTAAATTTGAACCAATGTTGAACATAAAGTGCATTACCAATTCCAATGGTATAGGTCATTTTGACCATTTGTCATACATTCTTGACAAACTCACATTATATTTGCATATGTAGAAAAATTGTTCCTTGATTAAAAATAATTGACCCAAAGCACAAATGACCAAATACCTTATAAAATAGTTTTAGTTTTTCATGAAGACATTGTATAGAGTATTTCATATGCTACTTGGTCCTTTGTGGTATATTCAATCTCCAAATTCATGTCTAGTTCCCTAGACATTGGATATGATACTTCTTGATCTAATTTTAATAGATGATAATTGTCATAAAGAAGTCATGTGGGTATCCTAGGAATATCTACTTTTTGTCTCTTGTATTGAGACTTAGAGGTAATATATAGAGGATCTTAGGTACAGATTGGCCTTAAGCAAAAAAATCCAATTAGGGCTTCCCTTACATTAGCTATATAAACCCATAACTGGGATAATTTTGCGATAAAGTTGAATTATGAATTGAATCTTATGTGAGACATGGTTTTCATTGAGAGGTATCATATCTTAAGATCTAAGCTCTACTTCTAGATCCCAGTATCACAAGAAATGACCAATTCCTAGGTGCGTACAAATGCGCCAATCCTCCAACACTGGTAGAAGTCCTTTATGTATAGGATCCATTACCCACCATCCAACTAGATCAAAAGCCTAGATTTTTTCTATTGATTAATCACAAACCTTAGGTTAACATTAATCCCAAAACTCTATAACAAAAAATGTCTTCACAATAACTATGTGCCACCACACATAATCTCTACTAGCCTCTATCTTAGTCTACAATCATTTTAGTCTTTGTCAAACCAGACCCTTGTCAAATCCTCCCCACCATACTCCTCTTCATATATTCTATAGAACTCACACCATCCTTCCACCCCCATGGAAATTCACTACCATATGAATGTAATCCCACCTCTATCATACTTTTAATCCTATAGCAGTTACCTATCTAACCTTCACCCCATGTCAACAGTCAAACATCTCTGTCTTCCACCTCTCATTCATTGTGTCTGTACCTTCCTTAATTGATGCTACATTTTACTCACATATGTTGCTCCTAAGTTAGATCAATGCCCCCATATATCCCGCTCACACTAGCCAAAACTCCCCTCAAATTGTTCCCTACAAGTTCCCCCCCCCCCTTCCATCAATTTTACGTCCTATAGGTAGAGACATCCAATACACACACCCTCCATAGACACCACTTTCATGACTTCACCCCTACCATAAAGGCCTAGGGAGGGTGAGATCCAAGCATTTCATCCCTTGGTGGCATTCCAATCAAGAATTGCTCACAATACCTATAACAACTACTTGTTGCCACATCTCTCGTGCTCCTTTGCGACCCACATGAGAGGATTCCTTCAATAGGGACATGTTCAATTGGGGAACTTCAGACCCCTATAGGGTCTAAAAGGTCATTCATCCATTGGTTTAAGGACCAATGAGTAGCAATATGTACAACATAGTCCCTACAACCACAATTATTGTATCAACAATAAAACTAAACCTGTTTGGTGTCCAATTTAGTATTCCTTTGAAAAACTCACTTCTTCTCCAAGAATCCATAATAGTAGCCTACTTAGGGTACTGTGACATTCAACTTACTTGTTTGGTGCAACAAGGCCAAATTAAAGTAAATGTGTATGTTTCCTACACTAAAAATTTTTTGAGGCCTTGCAATTTTCAGAGACCATAAAGGATATACAACTACAATGATGGCTAAAACTATTGATTGTATGAGGAGCCTCTACAAGATGAAGAGAAGGGTGTTCTTAATGGGATGTGAATGCAAATATGAAGGGTTTGAAAATTGAAATAAAATCAAATTCCCAAAATGTGATTAAACCATTAAACAATATCTCCCATAGTTATAACCCTACAATGTTGATGTATCTAGATATCAAGCAAATTTTGAGAAACTTATCTTTTGCTATCTTTGCAGATGCCTTCATGGAGGGGAATATTGATTCCTACAATCCAACTAAGTTGGGTATGGGTGACAAACATGAAGTGGCTCTCATGTCTAACTTATCTTTTAAACCTATAATGTGAAAGCTCTATTGGGAATTGAATAGAGAAAATCCTATTTTGCAACATAAGAGACAACGTTGATTAGTTTCAACATGATTATAAATATATTATTATGTAAAGATTTAAGCAAGTAATAGACAAGAAAGGCAACCACACAAACACAAGAGGTAGAATGGTTCTAGTCTCACATTATGTCAGTCTACTAGCTAGTTATTTCCAAAAAATATTTCTAACATGTATTTGATTCCCTTTTCTATATCGATACAAAATAAAGTTACAAGTGTCTTTTGGTGCTTATTACTAACCTTGTAGCTTAAGACTAACCTCATTTTAGTTCCAGGGCAATGATCGTCTACTTTGCAAGATTCCAGAAGACCAACATCTTTGGACAAGATCACAATCTACCTCTACCACCATTGGATACAATCTTCTAATAAGATCTAGATCTAAAGAACATTGTTGTCACTTTCTGATAAGAAGTATCTTGAAGCACCAAACCAAACTTGGAATAAATAAAATACAACTCCTCTCACAATATTGCACTATACAATAACTAATGAACATGTTATGATAAACTCTACATGGGTGTAGGTAAAGCTATATCAGGTGGACTAGGACACTAAGTTCATGTAAAGTATGTCTATCTTGAAAGCATCTGGAGATAGAAATGTGAAATTCTAAGCTAGGAGTGACAACATGTAGTTGTCTTTATCAAGTGTGATCTAAATGTTCGTAAGTCACTCCTATAAATAGGGACACTTATAATGAATAAGACAGTTATTGGGAGTGTTTTTGACAAGTTTAGTGGAAAACTAGACGTTATAGGATAGCTAGTGGGATTAAAATGGCTAACTGCACACTACGTGAAAAAGTATGAAGATAAATCCTTATTCAAAATTTTTGGCCAAAACACCACTAAGACCGGATTTGTTCTATGATAATGTCTAGGTCTCTCTAATGTTTGACTAGGATGTATTTGGTTGAAAATACATCTGACCAAATAACAATCAGTCCCATTATATCCTATAGTTTAGAAAATATCTCAAACAAATGTGGAAAAATTATATGCCTATCTAAAAGGGTGTATACAAATATAAAACTGGTTTTAGGATATATTTAAGCCAATCATCACTTGTTATTACATTATTCTTATCAAGTTGTACAACATGGACCTATACAAAACATCATATGGGTTAAACTCAATGTACAAGCATCCAAACACACATATTATTGCATATTCTTTGTTATTGGATCTTGTCAAAGTTCATTGATCACCTAAAATACTTACTTAATATATTATTAACACAAATTGGAACTATTTACATCATAGAAACTAGAGTGTGACATATCCATAAAACCAATAATATCACCCTTTTTTATGATAAATATTATTTCTATTAGAGAAGTTTTAAATAGACAAAGTAAGACCATCTACATTTGATTTGCTATAGCAAAATTATCGGGTGGATTTTTCTCCCCCTTTGTCAAACTAAGATGGACATTCTTATAAAACTCCCCTTCAAGGGGTTATCGCCTCTCACAAATATAATCATATTGAGGGCAACTATGATGTCCCCAAATTTTTTAAAACTTAATCTAATATATGACGTCCAAATTAAAACCACACACTAGGTTAAGAAAAAGAAAATCAATGGAAGTCAAAAGAAAATAGAAGTAGCACATGTACATGAACAATAATAAAATCATACAACACATGTTCACCATTCAACATATAATTACATAATGAATTATTACAACATTTGATATTATATATTGAATAGGAAATTTTTACATATGCATGTACTATCACTAAACAACATGATATTATGACAACATGTCCACATGTACATCACCTCGCCACACAACTCAGAGCTTCAAGAGCATATGTCAACAACCTAACCAAAATATTACATGTGGTACAAGTCAACACAATGTTCAAGAATATTGTACTAAGTACACCTAGGTGTCTTTTTATATACCTCTCATTACTAAGACTGGGTAATAAGATAAAGTTAATACTTGGTAGTAGTAAAAAAAATATAACGAAAGGATTATACTTGAATAAAGATGTTTATTAACAAAAGAGAACACATATTTTAAGCATATTTCAATCATATATCTTGTACTTATTCCACCAAAGGGATGGATTCTTTTAAGCCTTATGATCTCCTACCAAAGAGTTAGATCATGTATACAATGTGATCTCCTACCAAAGAGTTAGATTACTTCAATGAACTATACTACCAAAGAGTTTAGTTCTATCATATGTTGGACCAGATACCTTATGTTTCATGTATTCATAGCCATATAAGCATGAAAAACATCAAGCAACATATCATTCAAGAAAAATCATTTCAATCAATATCATATGTCAAGTATTTGTACACACATAATAGAAGAATATTGTATAATAAGCCAAGTAAGAGGTAACGGGGTACCTTGATCAAATATTTCCTAATCATCACATATTCCTCAGGTCAACTCTAACCATGGTAAAACCCTGATTAAGAGAAGATCATATACTATCATTAGATTCTGATAATCTTAACCCTAGTTATATCCATTTTTAGGTTTAATTAGAATATTAGGACATTTCCATCATTACATGCATTCTTGTCTTAGTATTATCTTACTAATTTCATTTCCAGATTATGCCTCATTATCCAGTAGACGTGTTTCACAATATTGTGTGCATGTATACACCCTAAGTTATATTCATTAAGCATATTAGTATTTATATCACACTGAGAGAAATTATCATCATATAACATGGATTATGTGTATCATCGTAATCTCAAAATTAAACATGATGTTTGATATACTGTTATGAGCTTATATTCTGGTGTTACCAAGATTTGTTGAGCATATTTGTAATTATTGCATATTAATTAGGGTTATTAGCCCTAATTAGTGATATGGAGAAAATTACATGATTTTGTGGATAAACATCATAATCACTCACCTTAAAATTGATAATAAACATGAATATGGATTTACTGGCATATTATCATAATTTTAAGCCATCGTTGATATTTAGTATTCATTAAATAAGAATAAAGCGTACTACATAATATCATTAAGATTTAATCATCAAAAGACTAATTTAATGCTTCCATGTTGTTATACGTAATTTTCTAGGAATTTCAATTGTTTGTTCGTATTTTTCTGATCATTAAGTGAATAACTATGAATGATCTAAGATCTAGAAATATTATGCGATTTTGAGTTTGTAATTATATTTGGGCCAACCGACCACCACCACGTGGCTATAAGTGGCATGGATCTCTACCAGAGCCAGTTAGTTCTCTAGTCTAGGTCCACCTGGTCTGATTTGGGTTCCATTGCGTTTTCTTTCTGGTTCAACTAGCCGATCTGGTTCAAGGGGTGGGTTTGACACTCAACACCCCTGACTTCTTCATGCATGAATCCCATCCCTGACTTGCCCATTCTATGTGATCTGGCACTCCATGATCCCAGGCACTTTCATTGCGGGTAAGTTTCTAGTGTGCAATTAGGATGGGGATGACTTCACCTCTCCTCATCATCTCTCTCTCCACGTGATGTATCTCTCTATTCTGGGCATGCGTGAGACAACTGCCTCTGCTTATTCTCAAGAACTTCCTCTTGTCCTAGCTCTGGCGATACATGGAACCATGTCCTTTTCTCCTCGTTATTGTACATCGTGACCAATGGCTTCATCTTGATCTTATTGTCATCCACCGGCCTAGAGGTTCCTACAGTTGTAGTTTCCTCCTCGATGATCTAGGAACTCACCGTCATCAGGCTGTAATATGGATGAGAAAAAAAGGGAAGATGTCCCTTCTTCCATTGTCTACAGCTCCAGGTACAGATTCTACTTTACATAACACCTCCTCGAGGATGTTTAAGACTCTAGCTTCATCTTTGGATCTCATTTGCTCACTGAGTGTGTGATCTTTAGGCCTAGTGCAACAATGGCGTCGCGCCAAGGCTGGGCCACGGTGAAGACTTAGGTGAAGACTTAGGATGTTTAAGACTCTAGCTACATCTTTGGATCTCATTTCCTCTTGATATAGAGAACTCCAAGATGACTACAATGTCTCTAGAGACTCCACTACACTTCTACGAGATAGTGGGAAAACCTACTAGCCATCTCTAAACTGTTCCTCTAGCTTCTTCTTAACTTGTTCTATTGTGACATCTTCTCCCAACTGTGGTATGTGAAAACATCAGAGAAGAATGGTGATTCATCCTCACTGAAATACCACACAATGAGGTTCAAAATGAGACTCGTTGGAGAAGTGATTCCAATCGTCCTCTTGATTCCACTACTCTGTGCACGTGAAGGCTTCTAAACGACGTGGGAACTTGTTGTTCTAAATTAGGCTATAACTATTGTGAAGGTAAAAGAAGTTTAGCCATCTAGTGTATCCAAAAACCAAGATCCAACCCTCATTAGGATAATTTGTGGCTCCCCAAACCTATGAGGCACGTGACTATGCTCATGATTACAACTTAGCCTTACAAAAATATCAAACATAGTGCCACTGTGATCATAATATTTCTTATTTCAATTAACTCAAAACCATGTACCTCTTTGTAAGACTATTCAAATAGAACTGAATTTGGGGCAAATATTCCTCATCACTGAAGTTACATCTGATCCAAATTGGTAACAAGACTCAATTATTAGACCATCCAACTAATATTTCAAAAGGCACATAAAGAAAGCCATAATACATGACACTATAATCATATGATATCCAAACTAGTTATTGTCATTATGAATTCACCGATCTCATTAGTTTTCTATAGGCTCCAAAGGTTTAGTCCATCACATCCTACACACCATAAAAAAAATTTCAACCTCAAAATTAAGCCAAAAATCAAGTCTATCACACCATATACTTCTTAAAAGAAATTTTTCCACAAAATTAAGCCATTCTATTACTCCAAGGAAAACTAAGGATCTTCTTCCATATGTGGACACCTCTCTAGGTGTAACATATACACAAAAAAAAGCACCATAATCATATCCAAATCACTTCTATGAGATTTTTAAAACATCTACGGTGAACCACCCACCATAAAAGATTGAAATAACGGCTTAGAAATTTTTGTTATGTCATGACATATCTCATATGTTAGGGTTACATCCCTATCTATACCCATGCATTAGGGTTCCCACATCATACTTCCATGTTATAAAGGAGTTAAATAAAGTTAGCCCATTATATTAATGTGTCATCAACATTTTATTGAGCTAATTGTTAGAACATGTTTAACATTAACATATGCCTTTCAGGAGGGAGTTAACTATAGTTAACCCACTTTATCCATCTAGATCATATCAATGTGTCATAATCATTATGTTGTGCTAATTGTCAAACTATATTTTTCATCTTTATTAAGCACTAAGATTAACACCTCATGTAACATGTTTCATTCATATGATCTTATTTCATTTCTCATAATAAATTGTAACATTTAGTAGTGATTTCATCACAAGATTAACCAACACTATGACATTATCATCATTATTCATGTATAAGTTTATCCATTTATACATAGATATTATTTTCACCATACATAACAATATATCGTGTCTCAATTTAAGATCTCATTGTTACGTATATTATACCATGGTCGTTCTAAAGAAACTTATACAAGTGGCTTATTAAACATATATCAAACTTCATCTAGTCCAACTAAAGTTTCCTGACCTATATCATGAGGGTAGTTCCATGCTCAGTCTCTTTTAGCTAACTCAACTCTATGAGTATCTCATCTACATATACTTTATCTTTCATGTCATAGTCTTGGGTTCTCGGATTACCTCATTGGCGCTAATGATAGCCTTACAAGCTCTAGCCACATAAGCACAAACCAAAACATGATACTATTTCCATAAGTTCTCTACCCATGAGACATGCTAAC
Source organism: Alisma plantago-aquatica (assembly GCA_963693085.1). Classification (NCBI taxonomy): domain Eukaryota; kingdom Viridiplantae; phylum Streptophyta; class Magnoliopsida; order Alismatales; family Alismataceae; genus Alisma; species Alisma plantago-aquatica. The sequence goes on along the minus strand of OY856409.1, from coordinate 960,932,251 downwards.
CCAAAACTCTCTTATATATGCAACCACCAGATTCCTACAAAGTACCATCAACTCTAGCTTGAGGCTTTACAGAAACTATCATAGTTACCTCCTCTAGGGTCATGGGTATCTTTCCCTCACCCATATGATCGATAATCATATTCGTGTTCACATCCACATATATAACTAGTCTTTCTCTGACTCTAGGGTTTTATCCCTTTAAGGACATCTTGGGTTCAATAGGCCTATAGGAATCATGCATAAAGTAACTCATCTCAATCACTCAGGAGTATTCTAGTTTAGGACATATCATATCACATATTTGTCATAATTCTCATATGTTGGAGTTTAGATTCTTTGACGTTCTCCCTATGGCTCTCACTCTCTCTGGAGTTAACCCTACAATTGGTCCTAACACTTGAGGTCCTCCTTTGCAAAAGATATTGAGACTCGTGTCGATTCAGATCCTTCTCTTAACTTAGCTTATCTTATAGTTGCATCATCAAAACTTATCTTAAAACCTCAAATTTAAACTCATATCCTCAAAGACCAATATGTATCATAATAACCCATCAAATATCATCTACATAAGACTAAGATCATACGTCTCAACTCATATTATCTATTTCATCATTTCCATCTGTCACATATTCCAAACAAGGCTCTATACGTCTAATCTAGAACTACTCTCTCTTCTAGAATGATGTCACTCACTTTTACTTAGGTTGCATGATCACCTACTACTCATACATCTATGAGGATACATTTTTATAATACTTACATATATAGTATAATATTATATAGTTTTTCTTCGATAAAACATGTGTAAGAGAAAAACATCAAGGTTCGATCTGATTGGAATCAAAAACCAAATCCACAAAATGAGTGTCCCACACATAGTAGAGAGTCTAGTGCCATGTCACCTAGTGAAAGGGGAGAGAATAGGGTGTAGACTAGTGTATCTACCCTAGAAAATGAGCACCATATGTCTAGGATTTCTCTTCCCTCGATGCATATGAACTTTGAATAATGTAACGTCCCATACCGCCACATTATAAATACATAATGACATCTTAGGACTTGCTATAAGACAAGAAATAGTCTAGACCTTATTCTCAAACATCTAGGTGATAACCTAGAGGCTAGGTCAGATATGGTCTCTAAAATATGACTAATATAACCCAAAGGATTTTTAAGTTCAAGGTCCTTTAATTTCAAGTTGCATAATGAGCAAATGTCAGGCTTTGCTATTGTTCATGTCTCATACCACATGTGACGTTTCTAAATTTTCTAAAACTTAAACTAATGTGTGACGTCTAAATTGAAACCTCACCTCAGTGAGAATCCCAATTTAAATAGCACACACTGGGCTAAGAAGAAGAAAATCAAAGGAAGTAAGAAGGAAACAACAACAACACAAGCACATGAACATTACTAAAACCATAAAACACATGTTCACCATTCAACATATGATTATATAATGAATTGTTACAAGATTTGATATTAATATTAAACAACAAACTTTTATGCATGCATGTACTACCACTAAACAACAAGATCTTAAGACAACATGTCCACATGTACATCAGCTTACCACACAACTCACAACTATCAAGGTTCTTCAAGAGCATATGTCCAAAACCTAACCAAAAGATTACATGTGATACTCATCTGCACAATATTCAAGAATATTGTACTGAGTACGCCTATGTGTCTTTTTATATACATCTCATTGCTAAGACTTGGCAATAAGATAAAGTTAATACTTGGTAGTAGTAAACAAATATAAAAAAAGTCATATACTTGAACAAAGATGTTCATTAACAAAAAAATATACATATTCTAAGCATTTTTCCATCATATATATCGTACATCTACCACCAAAGGGATAGATGCTTTTAGGCCTTATGATCAGTTGCCAAAGAGTTAGATCATGTATACAATGTGATCTCCTACCAAAGAGTTTCAATGCACTATACTACCAAAGAGTTTAGTGCTATCATATGATGGATCAAATATCTTATGTTTCATGTGTTCATATCCATGTAAGTACAAAAAACATCAAGCAACTTATCATTCAAGAACAATCATTTCAATCAATAACATATGTTAAGTTTTTGTACACACATAATACAAACATACTATATAATAAACCAAGTAAGAGGTAATGGCATACCTTGATCATAGATATCCTAATCATCAAATATTCCTCAGATCAACTCTAACCTTGGTCAAACCTGATTAATACAAGATCATGTCCTATCATTAGATTTTGATCATCTTATCCCTAGTTATATCCATTTTAGAGTTTACTTAGATCATTAGGACATTTCCATCATTACCTACATTCTTGTCTTAGAATTATCTTACTGATATCATTTTGCAGATTATGTCTCATTATCCAATAGTCAAGTTTCACATTATTGTGGGCATGTATCTATCCTAGGTCATATTCATTAAGCATATTAGGGCATATATCACATTAAGAGCAATCATCATAATATAACATGGATTATGTGTATCATCATGATCTCATAATTAAGCATGATATTTCATATACTGATATGATCTTATATTCTGGAGTTTTCAAGATTTTTTGAGCATATTTGTAATTATTGCATATAGGGTTATTAGCCCTAATTATCCATATGGAGCAAATTACATGATTTCGCATCAACATCATAATAACTGACCTTAAATGGATTATAAACAAAATGGATTTATTGGCATATTATAATAACTTAGTCCATCGTTTAATATTTAATATTCATTAAAAAGGAACAAAGAATCTTACATAATATCATTATGATTTAAGCATCAACAGAGTGATATAATGCTTCCATGTTGTTCTACATAATTTTCTGAGATTTTGATAATTTGTTCGTATTTTTCTTATCATCCAGCTAATTTCTATGAATTACCTAAGATCTACGAATATTATGGGACTTTGAGTTTGTAATTACCTATGGACCAACCGGAAGCCACCGAGTGGCTATAAGTGGCATGGATCTCAGCCAGAGTCGACCGGTTGTCCAGTCTAGGTCCGCCAGGTCTGGTATGGGTTCCGCTACACTTTCTTTCTAGTTCAGCTAGGTCGATCCTTCACGTGTGAATGACATCCCCAACTTGCCCGTTCTGTGTGATTTGGTGTTCTGCGATCTTAAGATCCATCACTGCAAGGAAGTTTCCGATGTGTGATAAGGATGGTGACGACTTCACCTCTCCTCGTATCTCTCTCTCCTCATGAGGTGTCTCTCTATTATGGGCGTGTGTGAGACTGCCGCCTCTACTTGTTCTCAAGCGCTGCCGCCTGGCCTAGCTCTAGCGAGACATGAAACCATGTCCTTTTTCCTCATCAGGGTCCATCACAACCAAAGGCTTCATCTTTATCTTATTGTGCGTCGTCGGACTAGAGGTTCCTGTAGTTGGAGTTTCCTCCCAATTGATCTAGGAGCCCGTCGTCGCAAGGCTGCGATATGACTGAGGATAAAGGGATGATGTCCCTTCTTCCATTGATTGCAGCTCCAGTTAGAGCTTATACTTTGCAAAATACCTCCTCGAGGATGTTGAAGACTCTAGCTCCATCTCTGGGTCTCATCTTCTCGGCGAGTGTGCGATCTTTAGGCCTGCTACAACATGGGCATTGCGGCAAGGCTGAACCATGGTGAAGACTCAGGAGGACCTTGTCCCTCTTGTGATAGAGAACCCCAAGATGACGACAAGGTCTTTGGAGACTCATTTTCACTACCATGAGGTAGTGGAAAAACCTACAAGACATCTTTGAACTCTTCCTCCAACTTCTTCTTAAACTTCCTCTACTGTGACATCTTCTCAGAACCGCAGTCTATGAAAACATCAGAGAAGCAATGATGGTTCATCCTCACTCAAATACCATTCAAATACCACACAGTGTGGTTCGAAACGAGACTACTTGGAGAAGTGATGCCAACCGTCCTCTTGATCCCACTCTTCAACACACATTAAGGCTTCTAAATGACATGTGAGCTTGTTGTTCTAAAGCAAGTTGTAACTGTTGTGAGGGTAAATGAAGTTTAGCCATGCAGTGTATCTAAGAACCAAGATCCAACCCTCATTAGGACGATCTGTGGCTCCTCAAACCTATGAGGTGCATGACTATGCTCATGATTACAACTTAGGCATACACAAATACCAAATGTAGTGCTATTGTCATCATAATATTCCTTATATCATTTAACTCAAAACCATGTACCTCTTTGTAGGAATATTCAAATAGCACCGAATTTGGGACAAAGATTCCTCATCACTTAAGTTACATCTGATCCAAATTGGTAACAAGACTCAATTATTATACCATCCAACTAATATTTCAAAAGGCACATAAACAAGGGTATAATAGTAATGTATACTCAGGATCCATAAAAGGCACATAAACAAGACTCAATTACTATTATTATTACATCTGATCTCAGGATCCATCACTGCGGGGAAGTTTCCGATGTGCGATAAGGATGGCTAAATCACATGATTGGAGCTCCCTATTATTTTCATATCATAAAAGTTGAGCTCGAAAGAAGAAACCAACCACTAATATAAAGATATTCATTAAATAAAAAAACCACACTTGAAACGTGCCAAAGATACCACTTTTGACCTTAAAGGACATAGGTACATGTAGCAAACGATTTAAAGAGATAAATGCAATATATCCAAATTAAAACTTGGCAATTAGTATTTTGGTCGAACTTAATTTTGATGGAGATGCCCCTTGATCGAACTACATTTGGAACGAGAGGTAGTATGGTAGAAATTGTTATCCTATACAAATACAACCTCTACAAATGAATATACATTAAGTACCTATAGAAAAATCAAATAATAAGGATAAACCAAATTGAAAGAATATGTCATGATCCAATAGTTACCTAATGAAGCCTATGATCATGAAAGTCCTCCCTAGATAGAGGATCTTGGCACCCAAACCATGTTGTTGTTGCGTTTTATCTTAAAAAGGCATAAGAAAGCATAGTGACCAAATTCCCCACAAGCAAAGCATGAACCATTGTTAAAGGAAAAATATGAGATAGCATTTTATTTTACAAACATGGGCCCTTGCTTAGACAAGACCACTTGTAAACGTATGACCATTGTGAGAATTAAATATATTTTTCAACGTATGACCTTACAGAAAGGTGTCAATGCACGGTATCAATGCACGGTATCGCTACAAGCGGAATCATGTCATTAACATATTCACTGTGATGCTTGCTAATTTGAAATCAGAAGAATGAATGAGAAATATATGTTTAAAATTTAGGATTGAATGATTGAGGAAAAGATTAGGCTCTGAAAAAAGACCTTCTCGGGAAATCTCAGAAACATAGGTCAAAAGGTTTAGATGTTTTTCCCTCTTTTGTGGTGCAGTTTGCCTAACATAACAAAGACCGAATAGCTATCATCTCAACAGCAGATGGTTCGGTCGGATGCAGTTGCCTAGACTGCACAGTATGACTTTACAATGTAGAAAAACAAAATAAATTTGCCACCTCTATATCTTCCGATTACATCAGATTATAATTGCCAAAAATACCAAAATCAGTAATTTAATGCTGAAAATAACACCAGAAATACCTAGACTCAACTGGATTTTTTTCTTGGAGGTTGAGTAAGCAACATTGAATCTATTCATAACTATAATTAACAAACTGGTCTTAAATAGAAGAGGGAGGTTGCTTGCATCTACAAGCACAACAACTCCTGATAGGAAGGCCGTATCGAATTGTTCTTGTGGAGCAAAAAACTGAAGACCGTGCCACACTCACCTCGCAATATCTTGAGGGATTAGACGGTTTTTTTCCAATAGTTAAAAAGTTCAGGTTGCTCGGGTAATGGCCAAAAGCTACTGGTTGGAGAGGCACGCAACTCGTGAGTTTCCCGTGGACTCGTTTTTTCTCTTCTATTCTAGTTTGGCGTTATACGTTTACCTTCTGGAAATGAAAATACGGTCAAGCAACTAATAATTATTTACTCATTGCGAAGGAAAAATAAAATCGTAAATGTAGCGGCACCTTCGGCTTCACGAAGGTCGTCCTGGAGCACACGATCAGATGCGTCTTGTACTAACCTGCAAGGCCCATAATCTACTATTATTACGAGTATAAGAAAGACCGCAACCTAGAAAACCGATCTACTCTCTTTCCTAAATCGTCATGTGGCTCTCAGCATGCTGCTCAGATTGGATGTCCATTTCTCTTCTAATGCTTCTCCGACGGGACGCCGATCTCATTCAGGAAACGAATATGTATCTTCAAGGACCACATATGGGAGGCGGCTAGGCAGAGAGGGGGATTGTCCACGCGACGCACGATTAGGAGAGACGAACGAGTGGGGGCTGGAATAGAAGTTGTTGATTTGGGATGGTGGAATTAGAAAGCACAGCCTAGGGCGAAAATTTGAAAATACGGATGAATTATTTCGCGCCACACAAACTGTTTGACGCATTGTGATATTAAAACTGTATTAAAAAAGTGAATATTTAGTATAAGATTTACAGTTAATATAGTACCAGGTAAATGACAACATTGACTTTAGGTGCACATGCATATTTGTAAAAAGAAGTGTGTTTCAACTACATATAAAATATATATAGGTAGAATAGTTGTAAGTAAATCATAGTTTTTTTGTAGTGATCTTTGCAGTAAAAAATGTTACAAATAATAGATAACCATTGCTGCCAAAAAGAAACTATTAATATAAATGTACATGTTACCATAATAGCTCCACATATTGTTGTATGCATCTTTCCAACCAATTAATACTAGTGTCTAATAGAAAAACCCAAGTGAATACAAACAACCATTCAAGATAAAGGAAAATGATATCTTATTCATTTTGAATTTCCATGTTTGATAAATATTACATTGTATATATATTCAAAAGACTAGAGGATTATTGATATCTCATATTTAATGAACACCTAACAATAGTACATAAACTACCTTTAACATCGGTTAAAATAGACATTTTACGTCAATTTCCAAGTGATACCCAAGTGGGTAACACTAAAGGTAGATTCATATGGCGTCATTTCCAAAAATGACAATACAGAGTCGGCCCTGATTGTAACAAAAAAAGAACCGACACTGGTAGGAGCCATAGTCGTTGGTTATCTATAGCAAACCAATGACTATTAACTCAACAAAAAATTGGCCCAAGTTACGACCATAGTCGTTAGTTGTTTCACTAAAATCGATGACTAACTCCATTTCCAAATAAAAAAGTGATTTCATCAGTTCATAGTCATCTGTTCAAAGCAAAACTGACAATAAAGCTTTAAATTTTCATCGGTTATGATTTCAAAACCTGATGCCTATCCCATACCTAAACAAGAAAATTGGTTCGAGTTAGGACATAGTCGTCAGTTTTCTATAAATAGCTGACAAAGTAGACCTACATTGACGATTCTTTTAAATAATCGATGACTAAGTGTCATTTTTTATAATCGTTTGTAGGCCAACTGTCCAGCTTGTCAGCAGGATGTAGAATCTATAGTTCAATTTTGAACTACATGTTTACATTATCCTATGATTTCAGCCTAACCACATGCCACAAACCTGTAATAACAAAATGACCAAGACTATCTATATATCAAGACTATATATACATCATGTGATTCACACACATGTAGAAACATAATTAATTAATCACATGATTCACACACATGTAGAAACACGTAGTTCCATTCATTCATCCATTTTCACATTCACACGTGTAGAAACCAAAAGTTCCATTCATTCATCTATTTTCACATTGACACACATGTAGAAGTACAATTCATTCATTCATCTTCACATTCACACACATGTATATAGATCAAATTTTAATAAGATAATTCAAAAAAAAGTCATTCACACATGTATATAAGCAACACATATATTCAAAAATAATGACATCAAAATTTAGAAATATATTTATTTATCATCAGCACCCCAATAATAATAAAAAATTGCCTCTCTTTCAAAGGCTTTTGCCCATTGTTCTCTTATATCATCTAATTGTTCTATCATATAGGGAATATGTACATCTAATAGCTTTTCTCTTATATTGAAGTCATTAGTTTTAAACACTTGTAAAGAGAATGATGTATATATATAATTAATAAGATTGATATTTTCATATTATCTAATGAGACTATACTTATTATGATCAAGACTATATATTACATGTTGTATGTTTTCAATGTCTTGTGCAGCATATCTGACAATTATGTCCATACACCGCATCACAAAGTATCCACATGCCCAGTCATTGTTTGTACAACATACTATAAATTTTAACATATAAAATATTAATAAATAAAAATAAGCATAGTTCACATAAATTAAATATACAATGAAGTTAGGAAACTACATCCACACTCTTCCAAACTATCACTTTCTTTTTCTTGTCTATGTTTCCTCCAGCATATCTGAAACCTTTTAAAGCCCTATACGTTAATGTAACACATTGAATTACATTAGTAAATAGTCATGTAATAATAGATGTTGATGGATATAAATATAAAATATTTCTCATGTGTATAATGGCCTTTTCAAATCGTGTCCCGAATGGTCTAATTTGTTCCCTTTAGGATCTAGATAATAAATTGTCAACTACCAATGCTTACCACTAATGATAAGAAAGAAAAAAGTATATAACTCAAAATCCACAATAAAATGTAATTATCTTAAGTCAAAATTATATGCAAAGTAAACTACCCAACATTATATGGAGCTATTATCACGCTCTTTTTTGCTTCACCAAAATATTAAAGGTGATAGAGCAGTAAAAGGTAACTGATGGAGGATCTTCCTTTACAAGACTGATCAAGGATAGAACAAGAAATCCCACATGGGTCATTGGAAAATCTTCAAAGAACCTATGTAAGTGGCAGCAAAACATATATTATGTATGCATTAATATATAAGGAAATAGATCACCATATATAATGAGGTATACAGATATATAAATAATATCTCACCACATCCATAATTCTATCACAGATGAATTAGCCAGGCATAACAAAACAACTCCAAAATATCTTGTAGATATATATTATTATCGTATGATTGGCCTATAGCATCCTCCACCATAGAAACAATAATAGGTGAAGTTTCAAAATGTTCACCTATCCATATTGCCATTCCCCTGCATTGAGGACCTATCGAGTATAATAGGTTCTTGAGGAAGAGGTGGAGGTGGAGGAGGACGAGCTCTAGTGAGTTTCTTCCCTTTGTCCTACATATATAATTTCATATCAGTTGTCATGTATATACATATATAAATTAACATAATGTAAATTTAGCATACATGCTCAACATAGATGACTCCCCCTTTGGTCCACAAGACCACTCCACCTTCTGCTTCACCAAGTGTTTCAATATGTGGGTGGCAATATGGCAATGGATACTTCCTCCAAGCGGGGAAGACAAGCCTCATGCTCACATGAACCACATCATCAAGTATTGGAGTGCAATGAATCATGTGTCCTAGAAGGCATGGGTAAGCTTCTCCCTCTGCAATGATGAATTCTTTAAATTTTAGATGACATGGCCTCAACCCTAAAAATTCTACATGGAGTATGTTATATACATACCAAAACATATCATCTTGAAAAGACAATCTACTATGTCACAAAAATACTTACAATAGATGTGCTAGGTGATGGGTCTACATGATTACTCCTAACCACCTCTATAGGATTACTCCTAACCACCTCTATAGGATTACTCCCAACAACCTCTGTCACATCCTGATTTTTTTTAGATATAATTTAAAAGATAGAATGGGACTTTTCCCAAATAATAAATAATCGAGGGGGTTTAATACAAAAAGGCCATGGAAATACTCCTTTAAAAAAATAAAGTGAGAAGAACGAAAATAAGGCTAGAAATATACTTTCTCTCATATGCATGCCTTAATGAGTTGCAATTAACATAAAATGTTGAATATATGTTCTCCTTTTCACCTTTTCTCTCTCCTATCTATTATGAGGATTAAAAGAAAATGATAAAAAGAGAAAATGCTTGAGATATGAAATTATCACCTTGGGATGAGATTCCTTGGCCTAAAAGCCCCCCCTTCTTTCCTTATATGACTTTTAATGAGGAGCAACCAATAATCCCTTTTTCTCTCTCCTCCATGGCAGTTACTCAAAAAGGTGTGAAACTCATGATACATGATGTTTTAGTAGTTAGTAATTACTCACCACTATTTGTAGACTCAGAGAAATGAATATGGGAAGATATTGCACATTTTCTCACCAACTATATGCATAAATCAAGGGAAATCACTTTTAATAAATTAATGGGCATTATATGGTCAAAATGGAAAACTAGGTATATGGAAAGAGTCTAGACACCATTATGGATGTATGAACCAAATTTGGTGTTCTTTTGAATTAGTTTGACCCCTTAAACCTTTTTGGAAAAGTTTTCTTAATGTTTAATTGGATTTTGACTACAATTTCATTTATTGCGTGGAATTGGCATATAGTCCGGAATTATTTGTGGTCACGCCCTACTTTATTTGATTTTCCTTCTACGCGCCTCATCGGACGGCCAGGGTTTGAGCTACCCCTGATCCAGCGGCCTATCCTTTGTCCTCTACCTCGTGACGGGTAAGGAAAGTCTGGGAACAGTACATCGGTTTCTCCGCCTCCAAATCTCCCTCATCAATGCACAAAAATCGTGCGATTACTTATCCTACATGCTCGTGAGGCTTTCCCGATTCATACCATCCCTGGTTCTTAAGGGTTTTGTGCCCTAACGAGCGAACGACTAAAAGGGCAGGTTCCCCCTCGCGACCCCGAGATTTGCAGAGGCTGAGGTGACAATCCTCATGCCTATATAATCCCTCCTATAGCGCCGCCGGTCCCCGTAGACCATTCCTCCACACTCAATTGAACCCCCAAGACCCCGAGGCTCCCCGACCTACTCGAGATACCTCTTCGGCAATCCTGACCTTCCCCCGGCATCTCCGGCCTTCCCAGTCCGATTGCGACCGCGGTGAGTATCCTCAGCTCACCTACTTTGCCCTCGATTTGTTGGTTTGCCCTGGGTCCTCCCCAAATGATGGGTCCTATAGGCCGCCATTTAAACCTCCGTCGGTGTCCCTTGCCACGGTGGGCTAGTGGATGCCATGCAATGTTGAGGCATCATACGAAGTCACCTGGTTTGTGAAAAGGTTTCCCGACCTTCAAGTCACCCTATTTTGGCCTTCTACGATGGCTTCATCTTCAGACCGTTTTCCCCTGTTGCTGTTGTTTTCCTCGCAACCTAGTGTAGCACTAGTGTGTTTGGTTTCACGAGAAGATGCCTGACTTCAGTTTTGGCTTGCGGACTGTTTTTTTGCCTCACCTCCTCATTGTCGTCACAGTGCTTCCTCCCCTGTTGCTTGATCTTGGGTTGTGCCTACCATGGATAGAGCAGGTCCCCGAGCTCCACTGCTCCTCAGCACCCGAGCCTAGGCTCATTGGGTGCAGTTTCCTTCCAGGAACATAGTGGGCAAGGTATCTCTTCCAATCATCAACTAACTAAGATCAAAGAACGTTGTTTTTGGTTTCACGGAATCGAGTTCCTGAGAACCCAGTGCTCTCTTGCGCGTCTAGGATAGGAGGGACCCACCTCCAAGTGGACAGCACCCATCGGTCCAGCTAGACACGAGCCCAATATCTGCTGATGATACTAATTCGATTTGCTTTGGCCCAGGTGGCTTTTTCCCAAATTTTCATTGGTCGCTATTTCAAATATTCATAGTAATTCAATCATTTGTCAGAAAATTTCAAATAAATAGTCATTGGATTTGGTTTTTTGAGAAGAATACAATTTTAAGGTTTTTAGACCATGTTTTGACTTCCTATTCTGATGTTTTGTTAGAAATAATATTTTAGACTCATGAAACCCTAATCACGCATCAATGTGATTAATGTGACCTTGGTCAACCTAGATTTTCTTAATATAATAATGTTGATTCATAAGAATGATCCGTATGCACTCAATCCCTAAATCACCTAAGATCAATACTATGTATTGATTCATTATGTTTAATGATTATGAACAGGTTTTTAGAGCTAAGTCAAGGGAAGGTTTGACCTAGATCTGACTCAAGGATCATCCTTGCTCCAAGGTAAACGGGCCATGCTGCTGAGCACAAATATTTATGATTGCTTGCATGTTAAATATAAAATAGACATTATTGTTTCAAGTTTAATGTTATAATCATGTTCATTATATCATTGCTTGTTGATTGCCACATGCTATGTCTTATGTTATAATGCTCACCATGATTATTATTATCATTAAAGACTCATGAAAATCATGTTAATGATCAAGTGGGAGAAATCCCATCATGTTTAAAATATCATGTTAATGGGGAGAAACCCCTTCATTTTATGATTAGAGAATCATGATTTATGTTAAAGCCAACATCATGTTAATGGTCAAGTAATTGGAATTGAAATAGTTTTGTTATGCTCCCGATCATGGACATCAAAAGGGTCGTCAAGGGCTTTCCGAGCATCAAGTGCTTTCCTAGCAATCATGTTCTCCTAAGGGGGCATCACAGAGGGACGCATAAGATTTCATATCAATTCTTCATGTTAATAATGATATTCAAGAATGCTTATAGTTAATTCATGTCAAGTTTTTTTTCAAGTCAATTATATTTACTTTTCACTTATTATAAAGTGCCAGTACCATTTACTGATGTGTTATTTTTTCCTTTGCATGGCTGGGGACGCAATGTCCCCAGGGTTTGGAGCAAGTAAGGACTCAAGAAGAGCAAGCCAGGACTAGAAGACTCCCAAGAGTTTACTGGTGGGGTTCCATCCATTCTAGGCGATCCAATCGTATAGAGATGCTTATTATTATGCTTAGTTTCCCATGTGGAGAGATGAATATAATTCTAGACTTGTTGTGCATAGTTTCCTATTCATAGAATAATGTATGAATCTCAATAGTGAATTATTTGTTTACTTGCAATGATTACCTTTTTGTGACATCCCTCCCTAAAATGCCAAGTACCCCACATTATGGATAATGATGGGGATTAGGATGTGCTTCTGCTGGTTATGTATGAAACCCTAGGGAGGGGTGTTACTTTAATGGTATCAGAGCCAATAAATGGATGGCCACCAAAGATATAATTTGATTTACATGTTCTAACCCTAGGTTTATATGACCCTTTTTTAGATGGCCCCTAAGGGAGCAGACAAGGAGAAGGGTAAGGAGGATGGTCCTAGCTCTGCTAGTGGGGAAAGTGGACAAAGAGAGAACAATAAGCCAACCCTAGAAGATTTGGTCCAAGCCCTCACCAATGTCTTAACCCAAGGACAACACCGGCATAGACATCATGAACCAACTCTAGTGGATTTCCTAAAGATAAGGCCCGACTCTTTCTCAGGTGAAGGAGAAATTGATGTAGTCACCAAGGCTGAAGAGTGGATTAGAGGCATGGAACACTGCTTTCGGGACATGGACTGCCCTCAACAATCTAGGGTTTACTTTGCAACCCACATGCTTAAAGGAGCAGCTCGCACATGGTGGGAAAACCTCCTCAACTCAAGGGAAGCTGAAGCACCTCCACTCACATGGGAAGGATTCGTTGAAGCCTTCCAGGTGCATTATGTGTCCGAAGCTATGATTGAGAAGGAGCTAGAGTTTGCCAACCTGGCTCAAGTGGGTGACATGATTGTTACCCAATATGCCATGAAGTTCAGGGTCCTTCAAAAGTACAGGTACGATTATTATGAACGTCATAGGATGAAGAAATTCATCTAAGGACTCAAGCCCGACCTGAGCTTTGCCTTGTCAGGAAGAGGCCACAGATCCCTCCAAGCATCCCTGGATGCAGCCCTAGAGCTTGAAGACCACCCTAGAAGATCATATAAGAAAGAAGTTCCTCATAAGAACAACCAATACCAACCTCCCAACAACCCTAAGAGGAAGGTACCTAAACCTGTAGTAGAAGCTGAGAAGCCCCAATGTCCGACGTGCAAGAAGAACCATGCATGCCCATGCAGGTATGGTACGGGCGCATGTTACTATTGTGGAGAAACCGGACACCTCAAGTCAAACTGCCCTAAGCTCACAAAGAAGGACCAGGACCAGAACAAGGGCCACCCTCCACCTACCGAAAGACAAGCTAGAATCTTTACTATGGAAGTAGAGAAGGAGGATGAAGAGTGATGTAATAATTAGCTTATGTTCATTTGGACCTTTTCATGAAATAAATTCACTTTCCATGCAAATTTTATTGATGTTTCAATTATATGAAGGAGTAACAAAAATCCTACGGTGGGTAGTACCCTAGGAAATTTCGAGGACGATATTTGTGCAAGGTGGGTATAATTGTCACATCCCAATTTTTTTTAGATATAATTTAAAAGATAGAATGGGACTTTTCCCAAATAATAAATAATCGAGGGGTTTAATACAAAAAGGCCATGGAAATACTCCTTTAGAAAAATAAAGTGAGAAGAACAAAAATAAGGCTAGAAATATACTTTCTCTCATATGCATGCCTTAATGAGTTGCAATTAACATAAAATGTTGAATATATGTTCTCCTTTTCACCTTTTCTCTCTCCTATCTATTATGAGATTAAAAGAAAATAATAAAAAGAGAAAATGCTTTAGATACGAAATTATCACCTTGGGATGAGATTTCTTGGCCTAAAAGTCCCCCCTTCTTTCCTTATATGACTTTTAATGAGGAGCAACCAATAATCCCTTTTTCTCTCTCCTCCATGACAGTTACTCAAAAAGGTGTGAAACTCATGATACATGACGTTTTAGTAGTTAGTAATTACTCACCACTATTTGTAGACTCAAAGAAATGAATATGGGAAGATATTGCACATTATCTCACCAACTATATGCATAAATCAAGGGAAATCACTTTTAATAAATTAATGGGAATTATATGGTCAAAACGGAAAACTAAGTATATGGAAAGAGTCTAGACACCATTATGGACGTATGGACCACATTTGGTGTTCTTTTGACTTAGTTTAACCCCTTAAACCTTTTTGGAAAGGTTTTCTTAAAGTTTAATTGGATTTTGACTACAATTTCATTTATTGTGTCGAATTGGCATATAGTCCAGAATTATTTGTGGTCACGCCCTACTTTATTTGATTTTCCTTCTATGCGCCTCATCGGACGACCAGGGTTTGAGCTACCCCTGATCCAGTGGCCTATCCTTTGTCCTCTACCTCGTGACGGGTAAGGAAAGTCTGAGAACAGTACAGCGGTTTCTATGCCTCCAGATCTCCCTCATCAATGCACAAAATTGTGCGATTATTTATCCTACGTGCTCGTGAGGCTTTCCTGATTTGGACCATCCCTGGTTCTTAAGGGTTTCATGCCCTAACGAGCAAATGCCCAAAAGGGCAGGTTCCCCCTCGCGACCCTGAGATTTGCAGAGGCTGAGGTGACAATCCTCATGCCTATATAATCCCTCCTATAGCGCCGCCGGTCCCCGTAGACCATTCCTCCACACTCAATTGAACCCCCAAGACCCCGAGGCTCCCCGACCTACTTGAGATACCTCTTCGGCAACCGTGACCTTGCCCCGGCATCTCCGGCCTTCCCAGTCCGATTGCGGCCGCCGTGAGTATCCTCAGCTCACCTACTTTGCCCTTGATTCATTGGTTTGCCCTGGGTCCTCCCCAATTGATGGGTCTTGTAGGCTTCCATTTGAGCCTCCGTCGGCGTCCCTTACCACGGCGGGCGAGTGGATTCCCAGCAATGTTGAGGCATCATACGAAGTCACCTGGTTTGCGAAAAGGTTTCCCGACCTTCAAGTCACCCTATTTTGGCCTTCTACGATGGCTTCATCTTCAGACCGTTTTCCCCTATTGCTGCTGTTTTCCTCACAACCCAGTGTAGCATTGGTGTGTTTGGTTTCACGAGAGGATGCCTGACTTTAGTTTTAGCTTTTTGATCGTTTTTTTGCCTCATCTCCTCACTGTCGTCGCAGTGCTTCCTCCCCTGTTGCTTGATCTTGGGTTGTGCCTGCTATGGCTAGAGTAGGTCCCCAAGCTCCACTGCTCCTCAGCACCCGAGCCTTGGCTCGTTGGGTGTAGTTTCCTTCCAGGAACATAGTGGGCAAGGTATCTCTTCCAATTAGCAACTAACTAAGATCAAAGATCGTTGTTTTTGGTTTCATGGAATCGAGTTCATGAGAACCAAGTGCTCTCTTGCGCATCTGGGATAGGAGGGACCCGCCTCTAAGTGGACAACACCCATTGGTCCAGCTAGACACGGGCCCAATATCTGCTGATGATACTGATTCGATTTTCTTTGGCCCGGCTTTTTCCCAAATTTTCATTGGTCACTATTTCAAATATTCATAGTAATTCAATCGTTGGTCAGAAAATTTTGAATGAATAGTCATTGGATTTGGTTTTTTGAGAAGAATACAATTTTAAGGTTTTTAGACCATGTTTTGACTTCCTATTCTGATGTTTTGTTAGAAATGATATTTTATACTCATGAAACCCTAATCACGCATCAATGTGATTAGTGTGACCTTAGTCAACCCGGATTTCCTTAATATAATAATGTTGATTCATAAGAATGATCCATATGCACTCAATCCCTAAATCACCGAAGATCAATACTATGTATTGATTCATTATGTTTAATGATTATGAATAGGTTTATAGAGCTAAGTCAAGGGAAGTTTTGACCTAGATCTGACTCAAGGATCATCCTTGCTCCAAGGTAAATGGGCCATGCTGCTAAGCACAAATATTTATGATTGCTTGCATGTTAAATATAAAATAGACATTATTGTTTCAAGTTTAATGTTATAATCATGTTCATTATATCATTGCTTGTTGATTGCCACATGCTATGTCTTATGTTATAATGCTCACCATGATTATTGTTATCATTAAAGACTCATGAAAATCATGTTAATGATCAAGTGGGAGAAATCCCATCATGTTTAAAATATCATGTTAACGGGGAGAAATCCCTTCATGTTATGATTAGAGAATCATGATTTATGTTAAAGTCAACATCATGTTAATAGTCAAGTAATTGGAATTGAAATAGTTTTGTTATGCTCCCGATCATGGACCTCAAAAGGGTTGTTAAGGGCTTTCCTAGCATCAAGGGCTTTCCTAGCAATCATGTGCTCCTAAGGGGGTGTCCCAGAGGGATGCATAAGATTTCATTTCAATTCTTCATGTTAATAATGATATTCAAGAATGCTTATAGTTAATTCATGTCAAGTTTTCTTACAAGTCAAGTATATTTACTTTTTGCTTATTATAAAGTGTCAGTACCGTTTACTGATGTGTTGTTTTTCCTTTGCATGGCTGGGGACGCAATGTCCCCAGGGTTTGGAGTAAGTAAGGACTCAAGAAGAGCAAGCCAGGACTAGAAGACACCCAAGAGTTTACTGGTGAGGTGCCTTCCATTCTAGGCGATCCAATCATATAGAGATGCTTATTATTATGCTTAGTTTCCCATGTTGAGAGATGAATATAATTCTAGACTTGTTGTGTATAGTTTCCTATTCATAGAATAATGTATGAATCTCAATGGTGAATTATTTGTTTACTTGGAATGATTACCTTTTTGTGACAACCCTCCCTAAAATGCCAAGTACCCCACATTATGGATAATGATGGGGATTAGGCTGTGCTTCTGCTGGTTATGTACGAAACCCTAGGGAGGGGTGTTACAACCTCTGTCATAGGGGAAGAGCGACATGACATAGGTACTATTTGAGTGGTAGCCTGAGACACCTGCCACTTGCTCATTGCTTCTTTGACTCTCTTACCAATTAACCCATCTACCTATACATGGCAAAAAGAAACATTTTTTGATTCCTCAATTCCCATTTTAATAATATTCTAAAAGAAGAATAGGTTACCTCAGCTTTTAAAAATCCCTCTTTTTGGACATGTTTGCGTTGTGATGGTCCAAAGAATGCTCTTAGGCCCACACCAATGCCTACAGTCCTAACACACCAGGATGCTCTAGGTTACCAAGAGAAACTGTCAATTCATCCCTTTTGCCCTAAGGAATGAACGAGCCTTGCCTCCTCCACTCGTGAAGCTCCCACTAATCATCATCAATAAAAATTGGTAAGTAAACATAACAATCATAAATGCTAATTGTTGTGTTTTTGAGAGTTTAATTTTACCGTTTTTACAGCCGCCTTAGTAGTCTCAGGGTTGGTTATGTATCCCTTTTTGTTTTGCCTTCCATCTATCCACACATCATGGTGATACAAAGGTGTAAGGGTACTAGATGACTTAGCAGTCTCAACAGTAGGAGCAGTAGGCTGCTGAATGGCAGATGCCTATAGTTTTTGGTGAAGGGATGCATATCCACCTAGACCCATGGTGTGGTCATTCACATCCAGTACACACCTTGCTCTTTGAGCATCACTGATAGCCTTGTTAGTAAGCACATTGAATTGGTTTGTAACAATCAAGGTCAACCATAAAAAATGAATTCATAAGAGTGTATACTATTTAAATTGGGAGTGACACTTAATACGTTGAATTAATCAATATTTCTCTTGGCAACAATCACCTCTCATTCAGTGAGGTCTAGGTAGTTCCATTGCTTAGTGGATGACTTCTTCCTCTTATCATCCTCTCCACATATTATTAGTTGAGTTCCTTAGGACCTTCCTACAATGTTTATGATGTAGGCTTTCATCTAGTTCCAATATAATCTACAGTGTTTCATATATTTAATAGAGTATTCTGAAAAATAGAATTGTAAATAGTTTTAAACACATAATTGGAAATGATAATGTTTCACACATAGTTCTTTCCATATGAAATCTTTCTTGCTTTTAGGAATTGTATGCCAAGATTTTGCATTTACACTACAATGGCTACGAGTAAGAACCCCAAGATATGAAACAAATGAGCAACATTTCTTTCCAACTAGATTTCCTAAATGATGAAAATCCAGAACCAATTTTGGTCCATTGCCTCTTTATTGTAGTAACTTGTTCATCATAATGATGCCCCTATTTTTTTTTAGTTTTTTTATGATGCTCATCAAGTGGAAAAAGGTCTTCAGGGGGTACATCCTCAACCTAAAAATTGATAAAAAAAACACATATAGGATATAACTTATAAATGGACATATAGCTAGATGTATTGTAAAGCTTAAATCATGATGTGACGCCATACCCTCATGGTGATCACCATCATGATCATCATACTCATGATCTGTTATATGAAATAGTGTCATATAAAACACAATCAAACATTTAACATTTAACATTTAACATTTAATGAAATTAATATAACATTGTAAACTTCACATCGATCTAACATTCAAAAAACAAAAAATTTAAAAATTTAAGAACATGCCTCTAATACTGAAATCTTTTATCAATTATTATTCCTTTGGTATAATCTCTAGGAAGATATAAGTCATTATTAGCTTCAATATTTGGTGTTGGCAAGCCAACTGAGAATGGACTCGAGTCATTATACTTATTATAGTACTCTTCTTCATTTATAGGATCTTCAATGAGCTGTCTTTTATAATGAGGAACAACTACCATTTTTCATTTGTAGGATTATCGATATAAAATACTTGTTTTGCCTGTGATGCTAATATGAATGGTTCACCCTTCTCACTAATATTTTCAAAACTCACTAATGTGAAACCCAATTCATCCACTATAACTCCTTCAGTGTGATCAATCGAATTACACTTAAAGAGTGGATTTCTAAAATCTATGTAGTCAAACTCCCATATGTATTCAATGACACTGTAATATGACATTTTAGCTTCACATAGACTCTTATCCTTCGCACTAGAAAAAAAATAATGATGACTCTTGAAGGGTGACTCCACTATTTTGAATGACACACTTATCATCTTGACACTTTGTGTAATATGAGAACCAATTCATGTCAAACCCTTCATAAGGCATAACATTCATTTTTAGTTTAAAGACGAGGCATTTGATATTTTCATCAATATTATTTGGTGTTTGAGATAGTTGATGTAAGACTTTATCTTCAAACCACTTAATAAATATATTGTTATGCTCTTTAGAAAGCCATATTGAATTGGCTCGAGGATATTGTTTCTTGATGAAAAATTGGTATGTTCCATGATATACACACTCACTTCGTTGATGTTGTGTAAAATTTACATGTGAGCTTGTTTCCACATCTCATGATTGAATACTTTCATTCATTCTCCTAAAGTTCCTTTGCCAGAATAGTCCTCAATATTCTTGTCATTTACAGGAGCTTCATTACCACTCAAAAAGTCATTACAAAAATTCATAACCTCCCTCGCCACATAGCCCGTAATAATACTCCCTTCAGGCTGATAACAGTTTTGAACATCACCTTTAAAAATTCTCATGTATTGTATAAAAGGATACATTCAATGCAAGAAAACTACTTACAACATTTTCACTTCCCTAGTCAAATCGAAAATAAGATTTACCATGATATCAAAGAATAATGGAGGAAAATACATCTTAAGTTGACATAGGGTAACAACCACTTCACTTTGCAACTTATGAAGATTCTCAAGATCAATAACTTTGCTTCATAGACTACTGAAGAAGAAACAAAGTCTAGGATTTGCCGAAAAAAAAAGTCTAGGATTGCAAACGTTACATGCTTAGGAAATACAGATTGGACTACCACAGGCAATATTTGTTGCATTAGAGTGTGACAATCATGAGATTTAAGACCTATTAGTTTCAACTCGTTCATTGATACCAATCTATGGATTTTGGAAGAGTAACCCTATGGTACCTTAACATTAAGACAACACTCACAAAAAGTTTTCTTCTCCTTTCTAGACAACATGCAACAAGTAGGAGGTAAATATGTTCTCTGATCACTACTAACTACTTATGTTAATTCTTGCCTTATTCCTAGTTCATGCATGTCCATTATGGATTTGATGTCATCTTTAGTCTTACTTGGTATATTCAATAGAGAACTAATAATGCTATCAAAAATATTTTTCTCAACATGCATGACATCGATACAATGTCTAACTGCCAAAGAACTCTAATAAGGAAGATCCCAAAATATTAACTTCTTCTTGAATAAATATTTTTCACTTTGTGTGGGAAAGGTACATTGTGATCTCTTACCAAATTCATTGACAAAGTCTTTTACTATTTCATAAACAACCTCCCTTGGTATAGGTTTAGGGCACCCCATTCCTTATTCAATCCATTGAACGCTTTGTGTAACCTTTTATACTGATGGAATTTTGGAAGAAACCTTTGATGAAAAAGATATACAGTCTTGCTACCATGCTTTAGTGGTATTGAATTAGTGTTCTCTTAACATATAGGGCATGTTTTGGATCCTTTTACACTATATCCAGACAAATTGCCATATGTTGGAAAGTCATTAATAATGCAAAATAACATAGCATGCAAACAAAATGTCTCTCTATACAAAGCATCATAAGTCATTGCACCTTCAACCCAGAGTTTCTTTAAGTCATCAATCAGAGGTTCAAGACAAACATCAATATCATTTCCAAGTTGTTTAGGACGTAATATAAACAACGACAACACAATGTACTTATTTTTCATACACAACCAGGGAGGAAGATTTTATATAACAAGCATAACTTTCCAAGTGCCATATTGGCTGCTCAATGTGCCGTATAGATTCATCCCATTAGTACAAAGTCCATGTCTTAGATTCCTAACTTCTTCACCAAATTTAGCATACAATAAATAAATCTTCTTCCACTGTGGGGAATCCGACGCATGCCATAGGATCCCATCATTATTTTTCTTAACCTCTGTATGCCACCTGAAATTCTTCGCATCTATCAGATTGGCAAACAAGCATTGAAACTGTACTATTATAGGTAGATACCACATCACCTTGGCAGGTGAGCCAGTTTTAGACTTCCCCAAAGTTGTCATATTATACCTTGATGCCCCACGTTTTGGGCAGTAATTCAAATTGACATAGTCCTTTTGAAATAATATATAAGTGTTCGGACATGTATGTATCTTCTTGGCCTTCATTCCCATTGGGCATAATATTTTCTTTAACTCATATGTTGAAATTGGAAGCTTGTTTCCTTCACGAGGAAATACTTTAAACAAATATAGAAATGACATGAAGCTTTTGTCGCTCCATCTTTAGCCTTCACATTATACAATATCAACACATCTCTCAGCTTCGTAAACTTAGTACAACCTCTGTATAATGGTTCGCAACATCATACACGATGTTACTAAACAAGGAAGGTGGATCAATGTGCTCTACCCCACAACTATCCAACATCACATCAATGATGTCTATCTGTTTTAGTTCGTTCACATCTACATCATCAATGGTGATTTCTTCTTCAACATAAGAACTACCATCAACATGTACTGATCTCAGGTTTCAAACCTCTCCATGCCAGTACCATTTTTTATAGCCTTATACAATCCCTTTGAACATGACATGACTTTTGATTACATCACTACTGCTGACTTTCAATGTCACACCCACATCCCACAATTACCATTAATTATGAGATTAGGGCATGAATATGAGGATTACACTGAATACAAAGTTCACTCCTGACTTTTCCTTTTATTTCAAACTCTTTGTTTTCTCACATTCAATCAGATAAACAAACTTTACAAGAGAATTAAGTTTTTATTACTCTAATATGATCTCAACATTAATGATTCACATCCATACATTCATTCTGTTTCTCACACTTTCATGTACATACGACATGATAATCAGATACATTCTCTCTTATCAAGGAAACAAAGATATAAAACATCATTTATAACTCTCTCACATCTATACAATAACCTAGACTGATATGGACTGACTAAACTTAACTACTCTCATACTTAACTCACGAGGTAAATCTACTCTGATGCTTTGACCTTCTTCAAGTCCACATGGTTTTCCTAAAAAAATTGAGTAGAGGGGTGATCCTACTCGCTCAGTGAATGAGTACTTCAAAGAAATAGTTTAAAGCACTGATATAATTATAGATATACTTTTGAGCAACTAATATCAATTATAACAACAGTAATTACTACACTGAGCATATAAAAAATAATACAGCTAAAATAATAGAGAATGTAAATATTGCATTTAAAGAACAACTACTACAAAACTGTACTCAAATCTTTCTTAACTCTTTTTATTTATAAGAAACTCTTTAACCCTATATGATCATATTTTTACTTATGCCCTGATCATATGCAGTGTACTCTACATATGAAGACTCGTAGTGCACTACGATCACATCGTATAAGACTTAGCCGACACACCCGGGAATGCTAAGTCTGACTATGTCCCTGGTCTGCAATAGTGTAATGGCACTCTGGCCTCAGTACACATGTGGGCTGTAAAACTAGACTGCTTCTCTAACCTGAGCACACAGACAGAGAGTCAAGCCACCTATTGGCTATTCTCTACTCTAGTGCCACTAGGATCTCTGGTTGATGTTGGACAATACATACTGTATTTTTAGGAGACTCCCACTAGGGCTTCGTCCCCCGTACCACCTGGTAGTACGTTCTGACCCTCATATACTGGACACTTCTAGGGTTAGGTCGTTACACCCCTAAGGCACAAACCTCTCAGAGGGGTTCTACAGTGTTCAGGGCCCCTAAGTCTATTATACTTTGATTATATCTTTCTCTTAGACCGATTTATTTTAACTATGTATCTTACTGACTACTCACACTACTGAACTGAATGCTTAACATATTGTTTACCCTTTTCTTAGGGTTTCTCCTTACTCGTACACATATAGAATTTCTCATGTATTCAAACATATATCATGTCTACTAAACAAGTATTCCCATTCAAAATTTCACACATATATGTATGTCATATACAACATCCATATCTAGGGCATGTCATATCTCTCCTCTTTCAATAGCATAATAACTTATCATTTCATGACAAGTATTTGAATTAGAAAATCTGAATCACATAAACAAATTATCCATGCATATAAGATAATATTCAGCAAAAAACCCACAATATCACATTAATCATTTCAATCAGACATTTAATACTAAATTAGATATATTTACTTTTTAATATAATACTAGATTGGGTTTCCATCCTTGATTACTTGCTATTCACAGGATATGTATTATGAAAATCAGAAACTCTATTGTCTATATATCAAATCAAAGGGATCAAACATGTAGAAGTAAATGCACTAGAAACATGCAATTGAACTGTTAGGCATCACCACATCTCATACTGAGAACATTCATATCACAATACTTGATTCATTGAACACCCTATCCTTAGGGTTTCATTTACCTCATTCACTTATCCCATGGCTCTCATAACGATTTCATACGACATAAACATTCACTGAATAAAAACTGCTTAAATCATATACAATCAATATATGTATGAAACCTTGGAACTGAGTTGAATTTAGGTTTTGATGCCATTCATTGAGATATCATGCATCAAGAATAAAATTTAATAAATAAAGTCTATCATGTCAAGAAAATCCCTTTAAATAGATTTCAAGATATCTATTTGTAAATATCCAACTTTCCTCGCATCTAGGGTTTCACCCTCTTTACTGAGGTATCAAACAAACACTATTAACCTTAAATGAAATACAAGATAGTATCTGACATATATGCACTATGGATTCAGATAAACAATCATTCATAACCAAGGGGATCCTGATAAACAAATTTCTCTATATAATTATACAGTAATTTCAATCATAGACAAATTCCTTATATTTTGGCTTACTCTTAGAACCTCTGCGAATACTTAGGGAATTATCATTAGGATGTATTGTATACATTTATAATATGATTTTGTCATATAAAATTAATTCAAATAGAGGAATATTCCATTTCATATCATTTTGCAACAACTTAGCTCAAACAGACAATTCCAGGTTTGTAGTCGCGTACTAAGCAATCAAAGATTATGGATGTTTAACCAATTTTCGTGCAATATACTGTTTACAGGATGTTCCCACTCACCCTAAGGTGTGAAAACACCTTAAAAATGTAGCTCATCCCTAAAAATATCAATCTCATATCAAATCCCTAGCAATTCACCTAATTCTTCTTCCTTTCAACTCGGAAACCCTAAAAATGAGGAATTATGAAGAAAGAGTGAGAAAAGGGGAAGTTTTGAAACCATTTCAGAACAAATCAGAGTAAGGAAGAAATATTTACATGTAAGAGAAGATTCACCATGAAAGGTTATGTAAAGAAGCTAAACTTACTTGATTTCATCATATCTCAGATAGAGAAACCCTAAATCAACAACTCCACCACTTTCTCCTCTCAAACCCTAACTGTCCCTCTGTATCTAGGATTTCATTTCTCTGGATTGAATCAAGAATTATGAGAGCTCCTAGTGTGTTAGGTTGACCATATAGAGAAATTGAGTTGCTTGGGTCAATTGCACATTGACCCCTCACCAAACATTTTCTTGTTTTAGCAGATTTTCTTTCAAAAAAAGTTATAGTAATTCGTATATTTTAGAGATCAAACCTTCTTTAAAAATTATGAAAATTTATAATGTCGTGTATAATTTATTTGCAAATCTTCAGTTAAAATTTGAGAACATTTAAATCTTAAATTAAATAATTAAAAATCGAATAGTGCACTTCTATCCAGAATTCTACATAAATGTCAATTGAAGAGTAAATGCCCCAAAATGGCCATGCTAACTGCCATTACAACCATGCTAACAAAGACTTGATACCATTTTCATTTTCATTTTCTTACCTCTCTCATTCGTCTCCAACATTGTCTTGTAGGGTAAAAACCCTAATTTCAGCCGACTAGGGTTTATATTACTCAAAGCCTAATTTCTCAAGGCAAAAGCACACTTAAAGTTTTTGTTAGATTTCAAACATGATAATTGAATTATTATCATTAATTATATTTAAGAAATGTTGAATCCAATTAAGCATGTATTCATCCAGGTAAACCCTAGTTTACCAATTAAGCTCAGAAGCAGTCATAGCAATTCTCCCCCCCTTGAATTATTTCATCCCCGAAACATAAATGTGCAAGAAAAGTACATTCATGGTTTATTTTAAGCTTTTGATATCTTACATGCTATTATATTCTTGTATTTCATACTTGAATGCATTTTTAACATTAAGTCCTTTAATTCTTTAATAAAGTGCAACATGTTTGAAATAGTTCTCAATAATAACAAACAAATTCTATATGCCACAATCAATCATGGGATAGAGAGATAAACAACCTTTTCAATATTTTCATACTCTTGAGGTATTACCTCAACATTGATAATCTGATCCAACTATCTCAATTCATACGACTTAATATACCTATTGTTCTGTATTACCTTTAAGTCACAAAAGAGAGTTCACCATGTTGTTTTGAATTTTACTATTGTGCTACTCAAATAGCAAAACGGTCTTGAGTTAGAAGATTAAATCCAACAACAATTGTACAATACCACTCACGGCATCCCCATTGGATCAAGGATGCATAAGGTGAAGCATTACCATCACATTCCATACTATTCTCAAGTATGAACCCACATATAATTCAAGGTGTAACCATCAGGTTAAAGCATACTAGTGTTTCAACAACAGTAACAGTACTCTCCATGATTTTATTAGTCATTCAAGGACTATTCATACCCAATTACCATCACTTAGTCATATTAAAGCTTGGTATAACAAGCTATAGAGTAACATATTAACACAATATGATTATCATTTCTTCTATTAAAATGAGTGAATAGGTAATACTACCTTATTAAGGGTAACCCTCCATTTGTTCCATCATCATTCAACCCATATCACCATACCACAATTGTACAATACTAAGATGGATTATTGGTATGAATGACTACAACTATCAGACACCTTCGATTAACATATTGTTTGCACAAGTACACTGAAATCATACGTAGAACCAATTTATATCCCTTAATTTATCTTCAACACATTATACTTCTAAAAAAAATTCACATATTACTAAAAGCCATTGTTTTCTCTTATCTCTCTCTTCATTCATTACTACTTACTTGTTGCTACTTATCCTTATCATTTTAATCATGTATATTAAACATCCTTAAAATTGAAACATACAAGGTACGAATAGATTATTCATCACTCTTATTATCACTGCAGGAATTTATTTCATATCACACTTCACTCATATTATATTTCTCCTTTTATTCAAAACATGCCTCTTATATTTCAAATCTATTTCTTATCCTTAACTTTGAATCATTTCCATATTTTTTATCTACCTTTCAGATTAGCTACCTTTAAAACCTGGATTACTATCAATGCTAGTTTACTTCTCATAGTGCAAATTTCATGATCTTGTTTTATAGAGATACTAGTATTCAATGTCAAATAACTAGTGACAATCCTTGAACTACTACAACTCTAAACATTCTAGAGCTTGGTCTCTATCAGTAGCATGACATTATTATGATGTGACTTTATTCCCTTAATTTGAAATTCAAACTTTGGATCACACAAATTTTACTAAAGTCCTCCTTATCTTATCAATTGAATTTCCTTTCTCTTACTTGGCCATTCAAATAGATTACATTCTCAATTTACCCTACTAGGTTTTCATCATCATATTGTGTGTCACTATTACAATCACTAGATGTCCCTACCATGGTGGTTATGCATCATATATGATTCATTTTCTTATTATTTCATTCCCACCTTGCTCTCATTAAGAAGATATGAAAGAGAAGATGATTCTGAGACTTAGAATTCTTATATTCAAACATTCCCTTAATACCTTTCTCATATGTAGGTTTAATTAACTATCAATAGGGATACTTGACTAATTCGCACTTTCTTGAATCTCACAACCTCTTTCTTTTATAATCTATATTGCCCATCATGTTTCAAACCCTTCCTTACTTTCCAAAATCCTCTTACCATATACTACTCTTCCACCTGTCATCTTTAACTTCTAATTTTCTCTTATGACCATGTTGCTTATTCATGTGTATGATCATGTATACCATGTTGCACATATTTCTTTTTATCCTTCTACTAATGTGAAGTTAAAATTCTAAATCAATATTCTATCTACTAGTTTCACCTCATGTTTAATATATTACATATTGTTCATTTTAAATCAAACGGATCATGCATGGGTCAAACTTAGTTTCTCTTTCAATCAAGTTTTCTCCTTCTTGAATATAGTCTACTTTTGTATGACTTATTCAATTGTTAAACTACACTTTTGTTCTTCTTTTCGAAACCAGTTTTTTGTTCTATAGAGACTTGAAATCCAAAGTTAATAAGGATGAATGCATTAAGCTTTATAATAAATGTATACATTATATGCTATCAATTATATCATAACGCTCATTCCTTAATCAAGTTCATCATTTTTACATTCCTCTTTGTTTCAACTAAGTTTGTTGTTCTAGTCTTATGATTTACATGTTCATCCAATTCTCTTTACTTTAACTCTTCTGAAGACTCTTCACTTCTATGTACTTATTGTATACTCAACTCTTTTCTTCTATTTTGCCTTTTCTTTGGAGTACATAAAAGCATTATACTCGATTATATGATATATTTCCCATGATTGATTCTTACTATCTTGGCCCTTACATACTTTTCTCATATATTTCCCATATTTCATATTTAGAGTTCATATAACACTTATCATTTAACTTAATCAGAACCTTATGTCGTGTTCCTTTATTCCCAATTAAGGGTTTTTCATATGAGGCCCCAAAATTGGATCTCATATATCAGTTCCAACCGATTCTTAGCTATTCTAATATTTCCTATATGTTTCAATATCTTAGTGTATGTACATTCTCACTATGATGTGGGTCTAGTTTTATCCAGAGTCTACTCTTATTATATTTTCAATAGGAGTCATTAGATCCTAGTGACACAAGCTGCCAGTCGGACCAGGCCAAACCTACATTCCTGAAGCCAAGAGCTACTCAGGATTAACTAACTCCTATTAATCTCAAACATGTGGAAGGAATATCCATTTAGGGAAAACTCATTTAAACATAACTCCTGGTCTACTTGATACAAAGAATATAAAAATTAATTGAATTACTTCATGATACACAAACAATAAAAGAACCATATATATTTTACAAACTGATAATCTAAATTCATACATATAAGAGCATTTCTATTGATCTCCAATCAAATAATAAATATAAAGCAAGAGTTATATCACATTCTATGTTTAACCTCTTACTCCTTCATTACTTTTCGATCTCTTAACCCTAAGATTTCTAGGGTTTCTCTCTAGCCTATCCTTCCTCTTCATACCTGGCCAAGGCATCCAGAGAAGAATAGACAGAGTAGCTTGATACTAGTCAACCCAAGTACTCAGATATCGGGCTAGGGTATCTAAATACTCAGACCTCCTAGAGCTATAGACACATCACCTCCTATCTTCCATACTTATAACTCTAACTTTCTATCCTAATGGTCCCTGATGACTCAGCCTAAGATCTGATACCGAATCTGTCACACCCACATCCCACGATTACCATTAATCCTGTGTTTAGGGCATGACTATGAGGATTACACTTAATACAAAGTTCACTCCCGACTTTTCCTTTTATTTCAAACTCTTTGTTTTCTCACATTCAATCACATAAACAAACTTTACAAGAGAATTAAACTTTTATTACTCTATTATGATATCAACATTAATGATGCACATCCATACATTCATTCTGTTTCTCACACTTCCATATACATATGACATGATAATCAGATACATTCTATCTTATCAAGGAAACAAAGATACAAAACATCATTTATAACTCTCTCACATCTATACAAGGACTTAGAGTGACAGGGACTGACTGAACTTAACTACTCTCATACTTAACTCATGAGGTAGATCTACTCTAATACTTTGACCTTCTTCAAGTCCACATGGTTTTCCTAAAAAAATTGAGTAGAGGGGTGAGCCTACTCGCTCAGTGAATGAGTACTTCAAAGAAATAGTCTAAAGTACTGATATAATTATAGATATACTTTTGAGCAACTAATATCAATTATAACAACAATAATTACTACAGTGAGCAGATCTAAAACAATACAGTTAAAATAATAGAGAATGTAAGTATTACATTTAAAGAACACCTACTACAAAATTGTACTCAAATCTTTCTTAACTCTTTTTTATTTATAAGAAACTCTTTAAACCTATATGATCATATTTTAGCTTATGCCCTGATCATATGTAGTGTACTCTACATATGAAGACTCGTAGTGCACTACGATCACACCGTAAAGACTTAGTCGACACACCCAAGAATGCTAAGTCTGACTATGTTAGTGGTTTGCAACTATGTAATGGCACTCGGGCCTCGGCACACCTATGGACCATAAAACTAGACTCCTCCTCTAACCTGAGCACATAGGTAGAGAATCAAGCCACCTATTGACTTTTCTATACTGTAGTGCCACTAGGATCTCCGGCTGATGTTGGACACTATATACTGCATTTTTAGGAGACTCCCACAAGGGATTTGTCTCCCGTACCACCTGGTAGTACGTTACGACCCCCATATACTGGAAACTTCCAGGGTTAGTTCGTTTCACCCCTAAGGCGCAGACCTCTCAGAGGGATTCTACGGTGTTCAGGGCCCCTAAGTCTATTATAACTTTGATTATGTCTTTCTCTTAGATTGATTTCTTTTAACTCTATATCTTACTGACTACTCAGACTACTGAACTGAATGCTTAACATATTGTTTACCCTTTTCTTAGGGTATCTCCTTTCTCATGCACATATATCATTTCTCATGTATTCAAACATATAACATGTCTACTAAATAAGAATTCTCATTCAAAATTTCACACATATATGTATGGCATAGATAACATCCCTATCTAGGGCATGTCATATCTCTCCTCTTTCAATAGCATAATAACTTATTATTTCATGACAAGTATTTGAATTAGAAAATTTGAATCTCATTAAAAAGTATACATGCATATAAGATAATATTCAGCTAAAAGTACACAATATCACATTAATCATTTCAATGAGACATTTAATACTAAATTAGATATATTTACTTTTTAAAAGCATACAAGATTGGGTTTCCATCCTTGATTACTTGCTATTCACGGGATATGTATTATGAAAATTAGAAACTCTATTGTTTGTATATCAAATCAAAGAGATCAAACATGTAGAATTATATGCACTAGAAATATGTAATTGAACTGTTAGGCATCACCACATCTCATACTAAGAACATTGATATCACAATACTTGATTCACTAAACACCCTATCCTTATTGTTTCATTTACCTCATTCACTTATCACATGGCTCAAATAAGGATTTCATTCGACATAAACATTCACTGAATAAAAACTTCTTAAATCATATACAATAAATATATGTATGAAACCATAGAACTTCATGCCATTCACTGAGATATCATGCATAAAGAATAAAATTGAATAAATAAAGTCTATCATGTCAAGAAAATCCCTTCAAATGGATTTTAAGATATCTATTCGTAAATATCCAACTTTCCTCGCATCTAGGGTTTCACCATCTTTACTAAGGTATCAAATAAACACTATTTACCTTAAATGAAATCCAAGATAGTATATGACATATATGTACTATGGATTCAGATAAACAATCATTCATAACCAAGGGGATCCAGATAAACACATTTCTCTATTTAATTATACAACAATTTCAGTCATAGACAAATTCCCTATATTTTAGCTTACTCTTATAACCTCTGTGAATACTTAGGGAATTCTCATTAGGATGTGCTGTATACATTTATAATATGATTTTATCATCTGAAATTCATTGAAATAGAGGAATATTCTATTTCATATCATTTTGCAACAACTTAGCTCAAACAGACAATTCACGGTTTGTTGTCGCATACTAAGCAATTAAAAGATTATGGATGTTTAATCAATTTTCATGAAATAAACTATTTAAAGGAAGTTCCCACTCACCCTAAGCTATGAAAACACCTTAAAAACGTAGCTCATCCCTAAAAATCTCAATCTCATATCAAATCCCTAGCAATTCACCCAATTCTTCTTCCTTTCAACTCAGAAACCCTAAAAATGAAGGATTATGAAGAAAGAGTGAAAAAGGGGGAAGTTTTGATACCATTTCAGATCAAATCAGAGGAGGGACGAAATATTGACATGTGAGAGAAGATTCACCATGAAAGGCTATGTAAAGAAGCTAAACTTACTTGATTTCATCATATCTCGGATAGAGAAACCCTAAATCAGCAATTCCACCACTTTCTCCTCTCAAACCCTAACTCTCCCTCTCTCTCTCTCTCTTAGATTTCATTTATCTATATTGAATCATGAATTATGAGATATCCTAGTGTGTTATGTTGACCATATAGAGAAATTGAGCTACTTGGGTCAATTGCACATTGACCCCTCACAAAACTTTTTCTTATTTCAGCTGATTTTTTATCATAAAAAGTTACTGTAATTCATGTATTTCAGAGATCAAACCTTCTCCAAAAATTATAAAAATTTAGCAGTTGTTTATAATTGAGTTACAAAGCTTAAGTTGAAATTGAGATCATTTCTAACTTCCATTAAATAATTAAAAATTGAATAGTGCACTGCTATCCAGAATTCTGCAGAAATGTCAATTGAAGAGTAAATGCCCCAAAATGGCCATGCTAACTGCCATGACAACCATGCTAACCAAGACTTGATACCATTTTCATTTTCATTTGCTTACCTCTCCCATTCCTCTCCAACATTGGCTTGTAGGGTAAAAACCTTAATTTCAGTGGACTAGGGTTATATTACTCAAACCCTAATTTCTCAAAGCAAAAGCACCCTTAAAGTTCTTGTAAGATTTCAAACATGATAATTAAATTATTATCATTAATTAGATTTAAGAAATGTTCAATCCAATTAAGCATGTAATCATCAAGGTAAACCCTAGTTTACTAATTAAGCTCAGATGCGGTCTGCAATGCTTACATGGACAATATAACCTATCTCCAAGTTGTTTCCTATGTTCCTCTTCAAATCTAATAAACTGATCAAGACCAACAATAAACTCTGGGGTGAAGCAATTTGGAATGGACATCCATGATCTATCCATTTTATGATCAAAGACAAAACAAATATTAGGGTTTAGGGTTTACGTATTAAGTTAAGGATTTACATATAGATTAGGGTTTATTGTTATAGATTTAGGGATAAGGGTTTAAAGATTAGGGTTTAGGGTTAAAAGATTAGGGTTTATGGTTCAATAATGAATGTGTGTGCCACCTATCCCATTCTTGAACACCTAATCTCATTAGCAAGTATATAATGTATGTATTCAGATTTCAAGAAAATTTTAGCAGCATTTCGCCACAGTTCTTCAGGTACAAACATATGTACATAGAGAACAAATGGGGAAGTGCTGATGAAACATCTTAAAAACCAAATATACATTATTCACTTACATCATAATTGAGATTAAGTGTTCAAGAATAGTTCCAAACTGGGGACATTCCAAGATTTAATCCTAATGAGTGAATCTCAGACTAGTTTCTAGGCCAACAAAATACATGTATGTTCTCCTATTTTATCGTTCATATCCTAGGTTTTATGTAACATCATGTAATTCAATTCATTCTTCCATTTAGATTAGTTAATCAAGAGAGAAAGTAGACATCAATATTAATTAAGAGAAGTAGATTAGGCACCTTGATTTGTGATTCTTGACTAGATCTTTGTAAAGTGTCCCTCAAAGAGGTCATATGATTACAAACAATGTATGAGTGGATTTACAATAGCAACATCTTGTAATCTTAATCTACCCTAACCTAGGTACCATATTCTATAATATTGATTTCAACATCTCCAATGTACATGCATGTTCACCATCAAGATAATCATTACATATAAATTATTCATGACCTAGGGTGAAACATTCTCTCAAGATCAGGGATTTTGATATAAAGGGAGAAATCATGAGATATGAGTGATATTAATGACTTAGGCATCAATATTTTCATATTAAGTTATTTTCAGTCAATTTTCATATAGGATAGTCATTAATTTGGCAGGGTACAATGAGATCAAGCAATTAACACCTAGTCAGCTCTCTTACCTAGAAGTAGGGGAAACAGAGGTAGAGAATATCTTGCGGAGACCTAAGATCTGATGGAGGTGACTAGCTCCAGTGATGGTGGCACCTCCAGTGATGGCGAGCAACAACATCAGTAATGACAATAGCGGTGAGCACAACAACTCCTCAGGAGGAAATAACCACGAGCTCCAAAAGCGATCTTGGTAGCTCCAACAGCAGCGGCGGTGGCAAGCTCCAACAGCATCAGCAGTGGGGTGGCAAGCTCCAGTGGTGGTGAACATCAGCCAAACTAGAATTGTCAGAGAGATAGGTCACGTGAAGGAGGAAATAGAGAATGTGGGAAGGGGAAGAAATTTCAGAGGTGTTAAGTAGGTACATAGTCATAGGTTATAAAAAAAATCGAAAACTAAGTATTTAGTTGTTGATTGCTAGATACCAAATCGATGACTAACTCCTAAACAAAAAAATAGAAACTAGTGAAGCGAAATAGTCATTAGTTACTTACGTAAAAATTGACACTAGGTAAAAATATAAACAATTTTTTTTCTTCTTGGGTTAGGGTTATAGTCGTCGATTATGAGGGATGAACCGATGAGTAACTCCTAAACCAAATAGAAAATCAATCCCAAATTAGGGTCATAATCTTTGATTCAAGATGAGACCGACAATACAGTTGTGAGATAGTCATCAGTTACCACAGGTAAAATCGACGCCTATATACATATCCAAATAAAAAAAAATTCATCTAGTGTTAGGACCATAGTCATCGATTATCTAATAAAATTGATGACAACAGAGAAAATTGGGGGGATATTTTTGTAGGGGCAAGGCATGTAAACACATAGTCTTTGATTTCTTCTACAAAACCAATGCTATAGACCAATCCAATAAAAAAATTGTCTCGCCAAGGGGGAGTAGTCGTCGGTTATTTGTTAGAGCTGACGACTAATGAGGGGATAAATTTTTTTACAGGGACTTGGTGTGACACATGTGTCATCAATTATAAAAAAAATGACGTCGGACTGAAAATTTTGGAGGCAAATTCAACCCCCCCTAAACATTGTATTTTTTGGGTAATTTCAGATGTCGATTTCTGTGAAAAGAAACTAACGTTAAACTAAAAGCAGTACCCATGTCTTTTCTAAATTGCCAGGACTTCACATATGATTATGATTGGTTTAGTTAACTGACATCATTTTCCTTTGGTGTTAGTGTTTTTTGGGTAACCGACGCCATGAAAAGTTATAACTAGTATAATTACTTTCCCTTTGTCTAGAACAAGATATAATAGATTTTAACATGGTGACTCAAGTACTTTCGGCAGGCTACATGAATGTAAATCATATTTACTTGCACATAGAATAAATCATTTCCTATTCTGATTTAAATCATCTCTAATAATCTATGGTCGAATTTATTTTCCCCTATCATGCTTCCCAATGTTATTTTGAAGGTGACAATTCAATACAAACACTTTCTTTTTGCAATCTCCAACTAATGCATCACTCTTATAAAATTGATAGCATAATACTCAACTATTCAGACCTTTGAACGATAATAAGAAAAATAATTTGACATTCACTTTAATTTATACTCTACTTATTTCTTAAATAAAGAGTGTTCATATGGACTATATTTTGAACAATGTATAATTAGAATCATTCAATCTTTCCAAAAATATAAATTTGTAAAAAGAACATTGATGACTTCCCCATTTATTTATATAATCTAAAAGTCATAGTAAATATTTTAAGTAGACCTGTCATGTATTCGTTACACTTTATTCAAAGAACTTGCAGATAACGCCTTTTCAAAATAAATAAAAGTCACTCTATGTTTCTCCAGTCATTAAATGATATTATTCTCATAAAAGTCTTTAAATATTTCCTAAAATTTCTAGTAAAAAGCTAGCACCTCGATTGGATAATTTGATAAACAAATCCATATCTACTTTGTTGGGGGAAGAAGTTGCCCTTCCAACCACATTTATATATATATATACATAGCAACATTTTGTTATAAGAACCTTTAGTCAACAAATATTTTTACCAGTCCAAGTCTATTAGGGCTTTAATAACTTCCCTTGTGCTTCATTTTCTAGGGAAAGGTAGGTGACAATGATATACTATTATATCTGTGAAACGTACAATATCTCCAACAAAATAATTGCATTCTCAACTTCCTTTGATTCATTTATCCATGAAATGAGTCAAAAAGTTCTTGGACTTTTACCTTTTTTAAAATCATCATCCAACTAAAAGATTTCTGTAAAACCATCTTATTAATGATTTCTGATGAAATACTAAATTTTTTCAATTTACAAAGCAAGATTTGATGTACTATCCTTGAAACTCAGATTATACATTCCTCAAAATTACCAATTTTTTATTTCATATCCACCATTATCAACAAACACTTATGAATTTATAAAACTTGTTCCATCATATCATAATATATTAATTACAAACATATACCTATAATTCATATTTTATTAATATTAAATTTAAAAATTATTTATTTCTATGAAAACCCTCAAGACTGCATCTTTCCTCCTAAACACAAATTTTCCTAAAAATAACAATTTCAAAAATAAATCCCACTAACTTGTTAACATTTATTTCCAATCCCAAATGACATGAAAAGTTTTAACAAATACTATAGAAAACATCTCATACTTTCATTGCCTCAAAGGATTTAGCACGTAGCCAATTTCAAACTTCATATCAATTCAAAGTTGTTCCTATCATGAATTACTCTCAAAACAACCATGAAATCTTTCTTAAAAGAAATTACTTAAAATGGTAGAACTTCAATATTGTGATGTTTGACTAAGATTTTGATATTTGTTTCATTACCATTTTAAAATATTGAGAAACAAATAATTTATAGTCTCTAAAATTATTTTACTTATTTGAAATGAACCACATCTAGCCTTATCTTTCTTGAATTTAATTTCTAAAATAAGTGTTAACCAAAAACCATTAAACTTTGTCCACTACTATGTATATATAATGAATATAAATAAGGTCTTAGACTTTTAAAATGTGATCAATAAATATTTTAATCACTCAAAATTTCTTCTTGTGTAAATAATGTACATATGATTACATGAACATTGTTAAATTAAAAAAACTTGATTAACATGTATTTCTCATTATATTGATTATGTATATAATTTTTTGGAAAAATTGATTAACACATGTCAATAACTAAAGAACCATTTTACCCTATTGTCATTATGGACCATTAACGGGCTCAAAATGCACATATATATCATTAGATCAGTGTAGCATATGTGTCATGTGTTAGTATGTAGGCCTCATAAGGAAATAATTATATTAGATAACTTAGAATTTGGAACATTACAATTCTATCCACCTTTTTGGAAATTTGATCATCGGAATTTATATAAATTATAGGAGGCTACACACCTTAGAGATTCATATACCTTACATGCACTATCTCTTGGAAATTGTCGTAAAGTCTTGTAGGCATCTTCAAAGTATGACCTTCTCATAGATGAAGAACTATGTCTAACAACCTTATCAAACTATCATGTATAACCAACATGAATAGGAAAATCTTTAACATAAACAATTATTCTTTCCTTACTCTTAATTCTTTCTTTTTATGTACTCTTTCTATGGAGATTGTACTATGGTACCTGGGTCTCATGATCGATAATAAAGTGTATGGGTCATGTCTCTTGAGTTGTCCAACACTAGGGCCTAAGTCAAAATATATAATCTCATTTCATCTCATTGAATATGATCTTATATGGATCTTAATGCATTCCGACCTCATGGTTTTTCCATGATCTTAAAACTTAATACATGGATCTTATCTTGAAAAGATAATCATGATTTAATGCATTCAATCCAATAATCTTATCATGTAATCAATTCTTAGATCTTAATCATTTTAAGAAATCTTGTTAACATGTCTGTACTTGAGATCTTAGGCACGATATAGCCATTGAAGTAAGAAACTATTATATGCATTTCTTATATTAGTATTATTCTTAATGAATTTCTTCATCTTATCATGGTTCTATAAGTTGGGTGAACCCAAGTTACTAATATTGACTACTCTCTCAAGAAACGGTGCTTATCCCCAAGTACACTAAATCAAACCTTAGTCAAGAAACCTCTCTAGGCCATTTCTTGTGTGAAAATCAATGAGAACCTAATATCACAGTGATCCTTTATCATCTAACCCTACTATCACATATCTTGCATGGTCATATGCTTAAAGAATTCTCATATAGAAACTTAAAAACTTTTAGTTACCTCTATAAATCATCATGTCTTAAGCTTAAACTCATTTAATAACATTAATCCTATTATCCTCAATTATTGTCCTTAACAACCATCATGATTGGACTTGTGACTGCAATTCCTCCTTGAGATAAAGGTCCTAATGACATAAATAGTTCTCTAATTCTCATTAGTATAGTAGGAAAAAGTACCTCATCTCCATCTTATTTTTATTCCACTTTGAATCCAAGTCACCAATCTATTTCAAAATATCTAACTTGGGTATGTATTCTAGGGTTCTAATAGATATGCAATCAGGTTTAGGTGACCATCTACCCCAAAATTTTTGTGCCAACCTTTTTCACCACCCAATTCATGTCGAATGGTCATACATTTGAAAGTGCCATGTCTTATCATATTTATCTCATCTGATAGTACACATGTTGTTGGTAAGGTATGCCCGTAGAGAAAATCATGTAATGATTGGCATGGCATATACCATAAAGGATTTGATTATTACTTATAAAAGGAAAGCTTCCAACTCATTATGTTTCACTCATTTATGAGATAACAAGGAAACATTATGAATGTCTAAAGAATGACAAAACTTAATGACTTTTGTCTTCAAGTACATGGCTTGGAAGGATGAGATGATACAAATGTTAAGAGTGTGTACATTCTTATTGTTTCCTAAGTTGGTTTTTACAATGGAAGGTAGCAAGACACCAACAACACATAAGACTATAGTATGGGTTGGTTGATGAAAAAATCACATTAGTCATGATATGGCAATATGAAACTAAGCACACAGATGCATGTTAGAGAACAGTGTATCAGACAGACCTACCTTGAGAGTGACACATGGAAACCATCATTGGTGGTCACATTCATTTATCATAGTGAAGGTGGTGATCATTATTCATAGACCTAAAATCACTACACTCGTCACATGTCGTTGGGTACGCTTTGACATCATCAAACACAATCTAAAACATGGGTTGTTATAAAAGGGATAATTAGGTGAATTTGACACATGGGGATAGACTATGAGTGATATAGATGGGATTTTTCTCTACTACTAGAGATTGATATCTTGGCCACTTGATAAGCAAAACTAAGAAAAACATGCGCATGCACATGTAAATCAATATATGATATTGAGGTCATATTATCTCAAACAGACTCATCTTGGTTCAAGAAACATGAGTTAACTATTGAGAGGATGACGAGTCCATTCCCCGAGTTAACTTTGGATATCAGAGACAAAGGAATTATATAATCATTGCAACACCTTACACATATTGTCAGTTGAAGTTGTTCTCCATCTTTCCAATCACATGGTAAGCACTGATGTGTGATTAGGCATTGTTCCTTGCTTGTGATGTCATAAGATAGTTATGGACAGTCACTACCAATGTGATATGGGATCTATAGGATCACATACATAGGAACTCATATATAAGAGGAGTTTATCTTGAATGATGAATGGATCAATTGCTAAAGTTTTTATGTTTTAATTCATGCAATAAATTGATAGATTGGCTGATTGAACTGCCAAATGACCATTCAAAGTGTTAAAACTGCCGCTTGTGCAGCTAGACAAGTGTCTTAAGTGTTGATACAGCCGTTTGGGCAGCTAGACGGGCGTCTCAAGTGTTAACATAGCCCTTTGGATTGTCAGGATAATCAGAGGTTGAATTGGCTAAGTTCTGTCCAAATTGAGGAGTGAACTGACTGGTTCAATCTGTAGAACCAACTAGCTCAGCTCAGGTTCACAGACAATCATCAGGGTGAGTGAGACGGGCATCTCGAATGGGTGAGGTGACTCAGTTGGGCCAAATGAAGGTTATGGATGTAACCTGAACTTGATTCAATTGTACAATACTTGTGGTGTAAGGAATTAATATGTTATACTAATTGGAATCAATATTACCAAATTTGTGTGCAATTGGAAAACTCCAAATAACCATTTGGCAGTGTGATAGGACCGTCGCATGTGACCAGATGGTGGTTTCAGCTGTTGCAAGTTGCAAAAATTCAAGATCTTCAGTCCCTTTAACTCCTGCACACTCTTGTACAGACTGGAAACCCTGACCCAAACCCCACTTATAAATAGAGGGGTACTAGAGGCTTCCCAAAGTATAACAACACAACTAAGATTCAATTTCTCTAACAATTGTTGATCCCTCTAGTTGTGGTAACCGAGAGATACCAAGCAAGTCCTACCCAACAAGGGAGGGATAGCTACAAGCGAGAAAAATTGAGGATTTTTTTTGTAGAAGAGCAAGTTGGTGACTAGTATGTCAACGGGAGGGACAACTCCTTCTTGTCTATTATAGTTGAATGAAAGGAGTTCTAGTTGGTCCGGGTAGACCACTCTACAGGTGGGAGTCCTTTGGCTATTTCTTGGAGAGCAAGGTCAACCTACATTCCATGGAGAGACCATAGGAGGCGCTGTAAAAGTTGTTCAACTTGTCGTTCGTGGTGAAGACCAGGAGCTGTACAACCACTGTCTAAGAGAAACTAGAAATAGTTGCATAAAAGTGAGTTGTTGTCACTGTAATTTCTCCAAGAATAGATATAACTCACTAAACCATCCTTCCGATTTCATAGTAATTGACGCAATCTTGCTAGTATGGGAATAAGGATAGATAAACTTTTTTTTCCGCTGCTATACTTTATGCTTGTACTTTCCAACAGTGGTATCAGAGCCACATCAATTTACAATGTTTTAGGATAATCGATATGATCTAATTTTGGTTTTAATCATTTATTTATTGCATACAATGCAAATATTTAAGTTGTCTCATATGAGTATCTAATCAAAGACCACATAATCTAAAACTATATATATAGTTATATATATGTATATATATACACATATATATACATATGTATATATATGTATATATATGTATATGTATATGCATATATATGTATATATATGTATATATGTGTGTATATATATGTATATATATGTGTAGCATGATTATGGCCAATACTCTTAATATTTGTGTGTGGTTGGATTGTTTGGTTCTTGTTTATCTCGGTCTACGTATCGAGCCTCTGCCTCCTTCTTCTCAACGTAAAGTTAATTCTTTCTTATCTTTTCTCCCCTCAGATGTGACTCGAGGTTTCTCTTTATATTGTAATAAAGTAGAAACATGATAGTTTTCTTTTCTTACAATGACAAGGAAGATGATCATCACCAGATGAGACGACTAATTCATGAGATGAGCTGACTGTCTGGAGGACCATGGAGGACAAAATGATGGAACCAGACGACCGTTTCAATGGCCCAGATGACTGTCTGGAAGGTGTCCTGACATCAATTGGATAGGAGGACCAACTGATTGACCAAGAGGTGAGACGATCAGTTCAAGGGTTCAACCGATCTATCCATATTGGAAAGAACATGTCTACACCAACATCAGGTTCATACATGTAATGTGATGATTAACCTAGATGGTAGTAATTCCTTATGGTCCAAGGAATTACAAGTAGACATGGCCATAACCATCACATTTTGTTTTATACTGTATGTTTATGTTGTGGATATAGCATGTATATGATACATACTACATATGTGGTGATCGGATACAATATATGTATATATATAAAATATATATATCCACTAGTCAAACATATTAAGTCTAAGATGCTTTTAAATAGAAAAACACATGAAAAACTTGTTCAACTAAGCTAAGGTTACACCTCTGTGTGGTGCTCCATCTAACTTGTGGAAGTGTGATGGTAATAATGTAGGTTCTGCCTCTGCGGGTTGCATTATTATCATATTGTCTATTGGGTCAGGCTTAAATAATGATTCTCAAAGTGTCTGGGCCCATAAGCATGCATATGATTATGGAAAAGATTTACACATATCATCTATCAAGAATTGCATATGATGAAATTGGCAAAAGTTGCCTACCTTGGTAATATTCGTGTTTTGCGGCGTTGGTCAGGACATAGTTGAATTGTCCTGGATCTTGCTCATTAGAAAATTGATTCACTGTAATTTTATAAGTTGATGCATGTGGGTGGTCAATTTGAACAAAATAATGAGAATGCTAATGAATTGAAGACCTAATTATTGTTGCCCAAATTTTGATCAAATTAGATAAAAAATGAGTTTTTGACAAAATTACAATTTTTTTATATAATCAAATGGAAGAAAAAAACAATCACTTTTCTCTATGACCAGTCCTTGAGAAGATCAAAGTAACTGGGAATAACTTCCAAAACTATTTTACGGAGTTGAGAATCATTCTCACACAGGAGAACAAGTTCTATGTCCTAGAATACTAGAACTAGAGGAACCACCTCAAAATGCACCAAGAGCAGATAAGGATTCTTATAAAAAGCATACTGAAGACACCATGGATGTCAAGTGTATGATGCTATGCTCCATGAACTATGAATTGTAGAGGCATCATAAGAATATGGGTGTGATTTATTTGGTCACACATCTCAAGAACATGTACCAAGTTCAGGAAAGATAAGAGAGATACAATGTCTCCAAGTTTGTTCAAATGTAAAATTGAAGAAGAATATCCAATATTGGTCCTCATGTACTCAAGTTGATTGGGTATGTGGAGAACCTTGCTAGACTAGGATTCCCCTTGGGTCAAAAGTTGGCCACAGAAGTGATTTTATAGTCTTTTCCAGAGTCATATAGTCAATTTGTCATGAAATAGAACATGAACGACTTTGACAAGTCATTGACAATGTTGTTGGGCATGTTGAGAACAGCTGAGGGACAAATGAAGAAAGACAAACCCAATTTT
Source organism: Alisma plantago-aquatica (assembly GCA_963693085.1). NCBI lineage: Eukaryota > Viridiplantae > Streptophyta > Magnoliopsida > Alismatales > Alismataceae > Alisma > Alisma plantago-aquatica. The sequence goes on along the minus strand of OY856409.1, from coordinate 960,889,145 downwards.
GGTGATGATGATCAACAAGACAAAAGGGAAGTCTAAAGGCAAAGGCAAAGCTAAGAAGAGTTCTAAAGCCATCAAGAAGCCCAAGTCTTTAGATCTCAAGACAAAGGGATGTGTGAAGAAAATAAGAGGCGATTGTCACCATTGTCACCAGCCTGTACATCGGAAAAGAATTGTCCACTCTAGTTAGAATAATTAAAGAAGAAGAAGGAAGGAAATGAGGCCTCCACTTTACGTGTAAACATTATAAGATAAATTTGATTACTACTTCTTGGTATGTGATACCAAACAAAGATCTAACATACTGATGTTCAAGATCTGACAAGAAGTAAAAGCCTTCATGGAAGGACAATGTCAAACAAGGTGGAGCAAGAGTTGTAGAAACTTTGGTCTGCATTTGAATTTATCTTAGCCCAATGGTCATGTAATAGAGTTAGTAGAACTGCTATTTCATTTTCCCAAAGAAACAATTTACTTTAAGGAATCTTGTATGATAAGGATGATCAATAAAGTGGGATATTTATGTTTCTATATCAAAGTTATGATCAATAAAGTGGGATATTTAATGATCATTGTATGAAAGATTTTGAGATGAATGTTTATAACATTAATATCAAAGGATTATAATTGATAACTCAAGATTATCATTAGAAATAGTAACCTTGTATGTGTATATAAGAAATGCATATCTAGAATACATATTGATGTTAATCTAGATTCCTTTGGGTAATGAACCTAAGGAAATATGAGATTCTTTCTTTTACATAATGTGATATGTCATCCTTCACTAGATGTAGTGGGAGGGTAGTCTTCCATCAGACCTCATATATGTGATGTATTCATATTTTATGGAGTGAATGATATAGATAAATGCTTATACTTCGTTTCTATTATGGGTAATATATGATATGTACTTAGTAAAGTAGAAACATAAATCTCTTGAAGTGTTCAAGGAGATTACAAATGAAGTATGATTATGATAAAAGTACAAAGAAACTTTCATGAGATTAAATAATTGAAATACTTTACATAGATACCTTGAGTACCATCAAAGAAAGGACTGTGATAAAGTATCACAAGTCAAATCCAACTGAGCATAATGATGTGTCAGTGTGAAAGTATTTATCATTATGAGCCATGATATAATTATCAATTAACTTATCATCTTATACCCTACTAAAAACAAAGCAATCACCAAATGATGTACTATACAAATGGTTTATAAGAAATCATATATTATATGATCTGGGGATGTCCCAATATGTCTAAAGGATTGAAACCTACATTGAGAAAGTAGTTTCTTGAAAAGGTTTATCTACAAACCATAATTTTTTAATGTTATTGTTAATCCCAATCCAATAACAAAAGTGTTTGTTGATAGGATAACTGAGTTCGTAATGAATCAGTGGGAGTAAAAGTAAAACTTAAAATGTTCAATATTAACAAAGAGGTACAATGAGAACTTAGAGAATCACAAGTTGTTTTGGAATCTCAAGTTCATCATGTGACACAAAATAGAGTAGTTTTAGTAGTAGATATCTGAGATTGGAGGATTGTGAATCCAACAATTCAGACAAGATGGTCATGATAGGGTGAGCCAACTAATCGACTAGAAGCTATTGTATACCATTATCTAAGTAAAATCTTAAGGCTATTGTGTAATCCATGTAAGATAACAAGGTAGGACCTTGATAGCACCACTTAAAAGGTGCAATAGGGTCTTGTGGCAGATATCTACATGGATAACATAAAAGGACAAATTGGTTGAATACGTCTTTCAAATCAATTCAAGTTCTTGAACATGATAGAATTCCATTACCAATTTTCATGCTTGTCATTATAGTTGGAATAGACTAAGAAATTTGGCATATGAAGATAAAAACATAATCCTTAAAGGGAATACATCAGAGGAGGTTTACGTGATACAACCTAAAAGGTTATACAACTTCAAGAATGAAAATAAAGTCCATAAATTACAAAGATCAATCTAGGATTGAAATAAGCATCTCAGAGATGGGATCTTTTGATTTTGACAAGATTGTCAAAGAGTTTGACTTGAATCAAGATAAATGATGAAATTTGTGATCACAAAAGATTCAGTGTAAGCATATATGAGTGTTCCACATATGATGAGGAATAATGTTTCGATATTGAGAATATTGAGATTTAGCAATGAAAACGCCTTCAACAATGAAGGATTAAATGAAATATCTTTTTACAAAAGGATCAAGATCTATAGAGATGGTTCTCTAATGTTTCACAATGGAAGTTTGAACACATACAATACCATTTTTTTGAAGGAGTTAAATACGAAAAGGATTCAATGAGAGAGAATCTGGATTAGTCACTCATTAACCTTATTTTCCAATCTGTGAAGAATGGAAATGACATGGTTAAGATGCCATAGGCTGTAACATTGGATCTATGATGAATGCTATATGTGTTCTTATCCCATATTATTTTTTATGTATTGGACATGACAAGATGACAGTAAATTCCAATAAGGGTTATCAATTAGTCATTAAAGATATCCATTAGTATTTGTGAAGTCATAAAGGATCGATTGCTAGTCTATAAGGATATCAATAAAAGGATGAGTTGGATGTCTAGGGTTACATTGATACAAGCTTCCATAAATGACAAAGTGACCACAAATTAAAATATGTTTGATTTGAAAGAAGAAATGTTGTTAGTTGGAAGGGTTCCAAACTAGTAGCCATTAATCCTAATCTACAATAGAAGCTGAGTATACTTGTCTTATGAACACATAGTGATATTATATGGATCTAGAAGTTCAAAAGATGAATTTATGGATGTTCCAACCATTGATGACTCAGTAGAAGTACTATGACAACAATGGAGCTACTTATTAAGCAAGGAATATCAGATACCACATTACATTAGTTTCCTCTCAGAGTGAAGAGATAAGAAACATACAATATACTGACCAATAACAAAGTGTTGCTACCCACTAAATAAGCACTAGTAGAATATAAGAATGGTGGATATATTTGGATTACTAAGAATGAGAGTCGTGCGTGATTGGATCTAAGTGCAATTGGGAGTTTGTTGATAAGGTTTCCCATAGAGCAAATCATGTGATGATTGACATGACATATACCACAAAGAATTTGATTAATATTTATAAAAGGCAAGCTTCCAATTCACTCTATTTCATTCAGTCGTGAGATTATGAGAAAACATTATGAATGTCTTAAAAATGACAATACACAATGACATAAGTCTTCAAGTATGAGACTTGGAAGGATGTGATCATACAAATGTTAAGAGTGTGTACATTCTTATTATGTTCATAATCAGTTGTTACTGTGGAAGGTAGATAGACACCAGTAACACATAAGATGGGCGTCTCGCATAGGTGATACGGCTTGGTTGGGCTGAAAGAAAGTTCTGTATGTTTCCTAAAATTGTTTCGATTACACAATACTTGTGGTGCATGGAATTAATATGTGATTTTAATTGGAATCAAAATTGCCAGAATCATGTGCAATTGGGAAACTACCAAACATGCATTTGGCAGTATGAGATGACAGTCTCATGCGACCAGACAACTGTTTGGGTCACTAGACAGTCATTTTGGCTGTTATGAGCTGTGAAAATTCAAGATCTTTCAATCCCTTCCACTATCGCGCAATCTCATACTAAATGGGAACCCAGGCCCAAACCATGCCTATAAATAGAGGGGACCTTGGGGCTTCTTAGAGAACAACAACACAACTGAGAATCAGTTGCTCTAACAATTGTTGTCCTCTTTGGTTGTTGTAACTAGGAGATCCCAAGAAAGTCCTACCCAACAAGAGAGAGATATCTATGGGAGAGAACAACTGAGGACCGTTGTTGGGGGAGAGCAAGTTGGTGACTAGTATGCCAATAAGAGGGATGAATCCTTCCTATCTATTCTAGTTGAATGATAAGAGTTCTAGTTGGTCCATGTGGACTACTCTAGAGGAAGGAGTCCTTTGGCTATTTCTTAGAGAGCAAGGTCAACATGCAGTTTGTGGTGAGACCACCATATGCGTTGAATAAGATGTTTAGACTTGTTGTTTGTAGCGAAGATCATGAGCTGCAATGCCACCATCCAAGAGCAACTTGAGATAGTTTCATAAAAGCAAGTTGTTGTCGCTGGACTTGCTCCAACATCAGGTATTACTCGTTAAACCATCCTTCCTATTTCATATTAGTTGACGTGATCTTGATGGTATGAGAACACCGATAAATACAGTTTTTGTTTTCGCTACAATATTTTGTGCCTGTATTGCCTAACATATGTCACATACCAGATGTACTAAAAATAATGAGACAAGCATAATAGATTTACATTTTTTCATATAGCATCCCCTCTACAAAACCCCATAAACTTGTGTCCAATGCCATAAACATGTAGGAAAATGAGAGGGCATAATATGCACAAATCTAAAGTTAACATAAAAATTTTAAAGCACCTAGACACTAATGCTAATAAATACCTCAACTTATATTGTCTAACTAAATCCTCTAGATTAGATTCTACAATATTTCTCTTACTTATTTTATCGATAAGTTTACTAACTTTCTTCCTAAATAAATCTAATCACACTTGTCTTCTAATGGGGCAATCTAACTAAGAATATGCGAATTTGTCTGATTGCCATCTATATTATTGCTCTAATACCATATTATAACACCCTTATTTTCTTATCACGTGAGTGGAAGTAAAACAAAATTCAACTACAGAGTGGTACTAACATGATATGCATTATAATAATGATAGATTAGAACCATTGCATACTATGTATGAAATAATTTCTTATAAGTTCTCAGCAAAAGTGTGCTTAAAAAAATTTGTATAAAATACCTATATACATGATGCTAAAATATGCATTTTGTCTTAATATCTCAGTTCATGTAGATGATACTCCACCAAGAAAACCTCATAAAGTTGTAGTTGTATCCTCTTGTCATGACTATCTCCTAAAGTTTTGTACCTATGGACATCTCATCCCCAGCCACGCATAAAGGAAAAGTTAGGTTAGAGTAAGTGGCATTGAATTTCTAATAAGATAAATGTGAATATACAATAACTGAAAGCCAAATGAAGATCTAAAAATTGTAAACTTATACTGAATCGATGTGTCTTTTGTTTATGTCTATTATTTCTTGTGGCCACCATTATACAACAAGTCCCCTTGAATTGGCATATCTACATCCCAAAATGATACAAAAGTACCTCTGAATTGGCACTACATGCCTCCGAATGACACCAAGGTGTGTCTGAATTGGCATGGTTATGCCTTGAATTGGTACGAAAGTACCTCTAAATTGGAGTAAACACTCCTTTGAATTGGATATGGATGCATGTGAATCTTCTCAGGATAACTGGATGAGGACTTATCATATAATGTCTTATGTGAAGACTTTGACTTAATTATCTTAAATTTCAACTTACTAAATTATAAATCTAAACTTAATTTATTATAAAACTAAATAATAATAACTGAACATGTAGTGAATTCTACATCTGAATCTAGTATTCAAAATAATAATACTTTATGCATTTAAATTATTCTATTAGAAACTGAAACCTTAGTAAACTAAATTCTTGATCCAAATATCTACTCCAAAATTATTAATTAAATCTAAATTTGAACTATGAATCTAAATCTGAATACATATCTTGATTACTATATAATTGAGATTGGATCCGAAACTTTTATGAGGTATGTGCATCTAATTTATGATTACTCGCCATGAGTAATCTATATCTAAAATCAAAAATCGAAAATCTAATTCTTATTGTTTGAATTAGTCTTAGTCTAAAACTCTTATTTAATAGATTACTTAGTTAAATTTAGATATTTGATATATGACATATCTGTCTAAATCTTGAGAAATTAAACTAAAATGAATCTAAATCTACATTTGGTTTCTGATTGACTTATTTTCTAGACAAATCTTAATTGGAATCTTTTTAATTTAATAATTATACAAGAACTTATATCTAAGCCTAAGGGTTTGAGAAAATAAACTGAACTAAGCATGGAAATATAGAATGTCTAAAACTAATATAAATCCCAAATATTTAAAATGATAAAATATAGGCAACATGACTCCATCTGAGTAAAATATGATTTCTCAAAGTATGACATGATTTAAAATACTAAAGTCTAAAAGTAACTTAATCTCTAAGTTACTTTGTAGGAAGGTGTAGATTGAATAATAGTGATATTAAAACTCAAAGGGCATGGGCCACTTACCTCCATTGGAGTAGGCTAATATTTATTCTTGAATATCCAAGTGCCACACAAAATTCCTTATTATGTGTCCCTATGACTTCCATCACATCTCTAGCATATATGTCCTAGCTCGTATCCTTGATAGGTTTTGTGTGAAATCCAAGTCAACTAAATCCACATAGACGACAAGAACTGATCTGTCCCAAGCATTCACGTACAATGCACCAATATGTGTTACACTCCCACATATGACAAATGACCAAAATAACTGTCAACATCCAATAATGCAATACTTTTTTCGGTCTCATGAATCAACCTCTAATTACTTCATTTTGACTAGAACAAGATATAATCAATTTTAACCTGGCTACTTAATACTTTCAGCAAACTAGGAGACTGTAAATCATATTTAATTACACATTAAATAAATCATTTCCTATTCTAATTTAAATCATCACCCATTATCTACGATTGAATTTCTTTTTTCATATCATGCTTCCCTATTGTATTTAGAAGGTGACAACTCAATACAAACATTTATTTCTTGTAATCTCCAACAAATGTGTTGCCCTTCTAAAATTTATAGCACGGTAGTCAATTGTTCAGACATTTGAACGATAATAAGAAAAATAATAGGACATTCATTTTAGTTTTTATATTCTTTCTCTGCTTTAAATATATGGTTATCACATGGACTATATTTTGAGCAGTATATTTAAAATCATTCAACCTTTCGGAAAATAAACATTTATGAAAAGAATATTGATAACTTCCCCATTTATTTACATTCTCAAATGGCTTGTAAAAGTCATAGTAAATATTTTTGGTAGACCTATCATGTATTAATTATTACTTTTCTTTAAAAGCTTGCAGATAAGGTCTTTTTAAAATAAATAAAAATCACTCTAAGTTTCTCAAATCATTAAATGATATAATTCTCATAAAAGCCATTAAATATTTCTTAAAAATCTACTAAAAAGCTAGCACCTCAATTGCAAAACATGATAAACAAAGTCATATCTACTTTTTTGGAAGGAGAAGAAGTTGTACTTCCAACCTTTTTTTTGTATATATATGTAGCAACATTTTCTAAAAAGAACTATCAATAATCAAATACTTTTACCCGTCTAAGTCTATTACGGCTCCAATAACTTCCCTTACACTTCATTTTCCAAGCAAAGTAGGTGACAATGATATACTATCATATCTATTTCAATACTTAAGATGTGAATCATACTATATGTCTAACAAAACAATTACATTCTAAACTTTCATTGGTTCATTTATCCATGAAACAAATCATAATATTCTTTGACTTTTCCCTTTCTTTTAAATTATCATCCAACTGAACATATCTCGAAAACTGTCTGGCTTAATCAATTCCAAAAGATACTAAAATTTTCAAATTTACTAAACAAGATTTGATGTACTATCCTCGAAACTCATATTATATATTCCTTAAAATACCAAATATTTTTTTTATTTCTTATCCAACATTATCAACAAACACTTATAAATTCATAAAACTTCTTCCACCATATCAAAATATATTAATTACAAACATATACCTCTAATTCATATATTATTAATATTAGATATAAAAATTATATTTTCTGTAACCCTCTAGACTGTATCTTTACCTCTTAAATACAAATTTTTGTAAAAATAACAATTTTAAAATAAATATCAATAACTTCTTAATATTTATTTTTGATCCAAGATGACATGTAAAATTATTAATAACCACTATAGAAAATGTCTCATACTTTTATTGCCTCAAAGGATTTGGCACCTAACCACCTTCAAAGTTAAAATTAATTTAAAGTTGTTCCTATCATTAATTACTCTCGAAACAACCATGCAATATTTCTCAAAAGAAATAAAATTGTAGAACTTCCTCATGGTGAAGTTTGAGTAATAGTTCGATATTTGTTTCATTACCATTTTAAAATATCATGAAACAAAACATTTATCATCTCTCAAATTATTTTACTTATTTGAAATGAACCATATCTAGCCTTATCTTTCTTGAATTTAATTCGTTATTCAATGTTAACCAAAATAATAAAACTTTGTCCATTATTGCGTATTTATATAAGTAATATAAATAAGGTCTTAGACTTTTAAAATAAATATCATTTCATATTTTTAATAACTCATAATCCCTTCTTGTGTAAATAACATACATATTTTTACATGAATGATGCTAAATTCAAAAACTTGGTCAGCATATGTTTGTCGTAATATTGATGACGTATATATATACATATATTTGGATAAATAACGAACACATGTTAGTAGCCAAATTACCATTTGTATTGAGGACGGGCATAAAATTTCCTCTCCATATGTATCAAACTTGACACCTTCCAACCAAAGACAATATGAATAATAATAACTCAGGGGTGTCAAAAAAAATAAAAATGTATTCTGTTGTGTTTATCGATCATTAATGGGCTCAAAATGCGCCTATAGATCATTAGATCAATGTGGCATATGTGTCGTATATTTGGTTGTGAGCCTTATAAGAATAAAATTATTGTAACGTGCCCAAATTCTGTCATCTCGAGACTTAGAAGAACTGAGAGGACAAATTTGAAAATATTAGGAAATTGTATCAGAGTGTGTTGCGGAAGCATAATTCGCATACATGAACAAACAACACAAGCATACACCACACATTCTCAATATTCAACATGTATATTTACAACATGAATTATTATAGCTTATATTTACATAATTTTAAGAAAGTTTTACAAGTCTATGAACATGTATGCTTACTAGGATCTTACCCAATAGGTACAACAACCTACACATTGCTCAATCCTGACTTTTCTCCCTTGCTAGCTCTAAACATAGAAAATACGTGAAACAATGAATCAACACAATGTGTTCTACTAGCATTCTTGAAATTTTTGAGAAAGAGGAAAAGATAAAATAAAACATTGTTTAATGTGATAATCAGGTAAACACATATTTTTAGATCTTCGTTGATGTGTTTGTACTACTAAGTGGTGTCTCACTTCATTTTCCCCGCCCCTTGAGCTATGGGGATCCTCGCCCCATAGGCTATGGGGATCCTCGCCCCATAGGCTATGGGGATGCGCCGACCTTATGTTTTGAAGGGGGGAAGAGAGAAAGAGAGGGGGGAGAGAGAGAGGGAGAGAGAGAATGTAAACACTTAGTAGCTACAAACCATCCATATTCTTTGTTGTTCTTAGTGACATGGAAAATACTATAATCATAGCACAACCAAACAATATTCTCAACTAAGAACAAACAAACATAATAGATATTTCACACAGTAAAATGAGTCATATACTTATATAAAGCCCATGTAACTGAGTTCAGATATTCCTTATATATACATGATCATCTATATAATTGGGTCACACCTGATTAATAACAAATTAATCATCATTAAAACATGGTGCATCATTTTCTTAGTATTTTAGGTCCAATATAAGGTTTATCCAAATCTAGCTTGAAACTGTCCTAAAATTTCTATTAAATAGTTTTATACTTATTAGTGCGTCATAATTAGGATCTGGTCCAATTTTCATAATTTTTTTATGCTTAGTTTATTTTCAATAATTAAAATGAGGCTAAAAGCATTAGTTTAGTTATTAATGAGTAAAGACCTGATATTTTGGCATGATAATCAAATCAGAGTCCATATTTATCTTTCACATGATACTAGGGTTCAGGAGAATTTTTAAAAAGATCGACCAAAACAAAATTATACCATTGAAAAGGCTCCTAAGTAAGTTTTATCATGTAAGTCAGATATCAGCAATAATAAAGGATCAAAAGCCTAACTAAGTGTTGTAAAATAAAGTCTGCAATTTACTGAGTCCATACGTATTTTTGGGTCATTTATTGGCTAAAGGAGATATTTTTAACTATATTTCTAACATTAAGTCTATTTCCTGAGAATTGATAAATGATTTACTTTAAAAAGAGGACTTGAGCCGGCTTAGTTTGAAACCGGTTCAGGCCAAGTCGAGAGCCAATTAGGGCTGATGATTCTCCTCTTTGTGTTCTCGCCATCGGGTCTGCTGTGCTGCGAACCGTGTCCGCCGTGAGGTGAAGGATCGGCCAGAAGAGTGGCCTGATCTTGGCACTTCAATGACTCCTCCATGCCTGAGCTCCTGCAACCAAGGTGAAGTCACAGATTCAACACTGAGTTCGCAGACTCCAAGCAGAATCGTCCAATGCAGTACCCGCTGTGGCCATGAGCTCCGGCGAGGAAGGGATGTTGCTCCAGGCTTTGGTGGTTGAGCATATGGCATGATACAGATCCGACACTAATGAAGCTCTAGCCGCCGCTGACTGGTGTTGTGTTGGGGTCCACCTTCCCAATCCTGGGGACCACGTTACTGGCTTCTGCCACCGTGGTGAAGGTCAGAAGGGGTAAAGCTGGCGTTGAGTTTCGGAATCAGGTGCGTCAAGGTCCGAGGGGGTACCTTCAACCCAAGACCAGGTACCCGAGTTCGATTTCAGAGTTATTCTCATGTTTCTTCCACCACCAAGACTGGAGAAGGGGAAAACTTAACCTGCTCCTCGTCAGACTCTATGAACAACCCCAAAAGTTGCAGACGGACTTCCAGAACTAGAAAATGGCATCCCTTTGTGCCTTGATGGCTCCACCTACGGTCTCCAACCCCGGCTTCAACCACTAATAGGATGGGAATTTGACTACTATTAGGTACCGCCAAAACCCACAACCAGACCTCCTATTATCACCATAGGGTCTCACTGGTTCTCGTTCGCTTTAAAGCCTCTTCTAGCTCCTCTACTTTCTACTTGATCTTCCTTAACTTCAACTCTACTTCATCCTTCTTCCGTGACCTGCAACCTACAATGGAGAATACTGGGAATAAGGTTGCCCATTATCCCTTGCTCTGGCATAAATTTCCTTGAATGAGGGGTCACTCCGTTCTAACTGAATCATAGATCACTGTTTTGCGAGTAACAAATCTTGTAATTGTCCCAGCTTCATCGGATCTGGAGACACCTCAAGGACGTTATGTTCCTCTATTTCAGGAAGTTAGGAGCGACCAGATAGCCTGTACTTGTTGGATTTGTGACTGGGTAGCTGACACACAGCCCACCAACTAAAATGGCCACATGACAGGGCCGAAAAGATCAGCTTAGCTCAAATAATTCGAAATCTTAGTCCTTTCATCAGTATGTCAATCTTCAATAACTCTTAAATGGCGATTCCAAATGCCATGAAATTTTAATCACAACTCCCTCAATATTTAATCTAACCTCCTGACAAGTTTGGTACTAAAAATCTGACAATTTGTAATTTTAACTGACCTCAAATAATTTCATAGATAAGTGTAGGAATCTAGAATAGAAGTCAATTGATCATCAATTTATTTTCTTACAAGTCCAAAACGCTTGTTAAGATCATAAGATACCCAAGGCTCATCGATTGGACACCTTATTGTTTAGTGGCTACTACATGAACCCTTGGCCTTATGGGTATCCAAGTCGATCAATAAAAGTTGTTCATCGCAATTGAATTCATTTAGGTCTATAATCATCAATCGCATCTCTACTTACATTCTTTGGGTGAAAAGAGTGCACAAATGAAATAATCAATTTCTTAATTTGTTATCAATATTCATGCTCTCAAACTACTATATTGAGCATTAAACCTCTAAAACCGGGGTCATCACATTCATCGACCTTATAAGGAATTTTGTCCTCTAAATTCAGCCAATGTCATATTCAAGGGGTATCCAGGAGTTTCTACTACCTCTACAGAAACACTTCTAGGCGACAAGACAATCATAATTATGAATGCACCCTAAGTTTTCTTCTTAGGATATTTAGCATGTAGGGGGCACCCACCTCGCCTCATATAGATTGATATATCAACTTTTTTTTTGTTCAACAATTAAAACATCACTTAATGTCTTAGTCATAACATGACATTCTTACATTTTAGGATTTACATCCTCATAGTTCATTAAGGATAAGGATTTTATTTATACAAAAGAAGTTAATAAGATATAACTCAAGGTTTCATATTTCACCCTACTAAATCATACAGGGTGATGTCAAGATAATATGACATTATATAATAGTTTTATCAAACTTAACATGATTAGTGTGGTTTATGATCAACATATTATAAGGATTTGAACATTAGAGGGGATTTATGTTCATCTATAATAGGATTTATGTTCATTTATAATATTATGATTTCATTACTTGAGAAGGTATCACCCTATTGTGTGAGTTTTCCTCAAACTAGAAGCTTAGATATAGAAGGAACAAAGTCAGGCACTATATTTTGTGATCGTATGATCTATGATCCAAATATTTCTTTATTTCAAACTCATGTTTTCAAACTTATATATTTCATGTATGAAATGGAGGGAAAGAGAATATAGTAAGTCAAGTTTATCATGATTCAAACTTAGATATTACATGTTTGATATAGGAAGGGAATATCTTATAGGTCAAGCTTCTATGAGTGACTTCTCAGATATAATTCATATATATATATATATATATATATATATATATATATATATATATATATATATATATATATATATATATATATATATATATATATATATATATATATATATATATATATAGCTCAAGTGAAGTTTCTTGTATCATATTCAAGAAAGAGAAGTGGAAGGAACAACATTTATGAGTATCTTATGCACAAGTCATCTTACTCTCAGAACCAACATTTCATATATCACCTCACTTATATCTAATGATGACTTTCACAAACATAAGTCACACAAGCTAGTACCTAACTCAATCAAAGAATTGAATTTCTCATCTTGAGTCACCTAACCATCATTTTTTTTACCCAACTCTCACATATAGGATTGAATCATGCAAAATGACTCAACTCATCTACTCAAGAGCAACTCAGTTTAGGAAACATCATTTCACATATATGTCATATTTTACATATATTGGAGGTTAGGTCCTTTGACCTTCTCCTTGTAGATCTTACTCTCTCTATTGTTCACCACTTATGTCATCCTAACACTACAGGTATTGCTTGTAAATGAGCTTGAGACTCATGCATATTCAACCTTATTTTAACATAGCTTATCTTAAGTGGGAGAAAGTATGTACCTTCATCATCAAGACTTAGTTTATATTCTTCAAGATTGGATTCAGACCTCATATAAAACTTCAATCTTTGTGAGAAACTTTTACCATCACACATCAAACTTATAGAAGATTACAGATGCTTAAATTATATATAAAATCTTCTATTTTAACTATCACATATCTTATAAGGATCTAGACCTCTAAACTAGATATACTCTCTCTTCTAGACTAATGTCACTACCTTTCCTACTCTCCTGTGAGAGGGATGCATTTTCATATTTCAATAAATATATTAAAATATTATATAGTTGTTCATTGAGAAAGCAGGTGTCAGAGAGATTATCAAGGCCCAAGTAGATTGGAAAACAAAACCAGGTCAGTAAAATGTGTGTCCCACACACAATAGATAGTCAAGTTCCATGTCACCTAGTGAAATGGTGAGAACAAGGTGTAGACTAGTGTATCTACCCAATACATATGAGATCTATATGGAATGGGTTTCACATACTTGTCTAAAAATAGTTCTCAAACATCTAGCTTCTAACTTAGAGGCTAAGGCGAACCTTATTCCTATAGAACAACTTATTAAGTTTCTAAGGTTTAAAGTGAAAGGTGAAATTTAGTTTTATTTTTCATGGTGAGCAATTGTCAAGTGTAACTATTGTTCATGCTCTAATACCGAGTGTAACATCCCTAAATTCTTCTGTCTCGAGACTTAGAAGGCCTGAGAGGACAAATCCAAAAACATTAAACAATTGTAACAGAGTGCATTACAGAAGCAAAATACACATACATGAATAAACAACACAAGAGTACTCCACACATTCTCAATATTCAACATTTATATTTACAACATGAATTATTACAACTTACCTTTACATAATTTTAAGAAAGTTTGATAAGTTTATGAACATGTATGATAACTAAGATCTTACACAATAGGTACAACCTGAACACTGCTCACTTCTTGTCTTTTCTCCCTTGCTAGCTCTAAACCTAGAAAATACATGAAACAAAAAATCAACGCAATGTGTTGTGTACTTGGGTGAAAGATACATATATATTATGCTTCCATAATTGAAAATTTTGAGAAAGAAGAAATGTAAAAGAAAACATTATTTAATGCAATAATCAGGTAAACACATATTTTTAGATGTTTTTTGATGTGTTTGTACTACTAAGTGGTGTTGCACTTCATTTTTTCTCGCCCCTTGGTCTATGGGGACCCTCACCTCATAGGCTATGGGGATGTGCCAACCTTATCTTTATAAGGGGAGAGAGAGAGAAAGAGAGAGAGGGAGTGTGAAAGAGAATGCAAACACTTAGTTGTTACAAACCATACATATTCTTTGTTCTTCTTAGTGACATGGAGAAGATACTATAATCATAGCACATCCAAGAAATATTCTCAAATAAGAACACACAACACATAATAGATATTTCACACATGAAAATTAGTCATATACTTAGATAAAGCCTAGATACCTAAGTTCATCTATTCCTTATATATCCATGATCGTGTATATGATCGGGCCACACATTATTCATAACAAATTAATCATCATTAAAATATGGTACATCATATCCTTATTATTTTAGGTCCAATCGAAGGTTTAGTCAAATCTAGGTTGAAACTATCCTAAACTTTCTATTAAATAGTTTTATACTGATTAGAGGGACAAAATTAGGGTCTAATCCAATTTTCATAATTTTTTGATGGTTAGTTTATTTTACATAATTAAAATGAGGCTAAGAGGATTACTTTAGTTATTAATGATGAAAGACCTATATTTTGGCACAATAATCAAATCAAAGTCCATATTTATCTTCCACATGATACTAGGGTTCATGAGCATTTTTCTCATATTTAACATCTATCATATTCTAATTTTACCATTCAAAAAAAGGCTCCTAATTAAGTGTTATCATGTGAATTACATATCATCAATAATGTAGGATTGAAAGCTAAACTAAGTGTTGTAGAATATAGTCCGCAATTTTATGAGTTTGTGGGTATATTTGGGTCATTTATTGGCCAAGGGAGCTATTTTTAACTATATTTCTAAAATTAAGTCTATTTGTCAAGAATCAATAAATGATTTACCTTCAAAAGAGCACTTGATCTGGCTTAGTTTGAACCCAGTTCAGACTGGGTTGAGAGTCAATTAGGGTGAATGATTCTCTTGTTTGTATTGTCACCATCGTCTATGGTGTGTTGCGATCCCAGTCCCTCTTCTGCATGCACCGGCCACCATGAGGTGATGGATCAGAAAAAAGAGTGGCCTGATCTCAGCACTTCAATGGCTCCTCCATGCCTGAGGTCTCGCAACCAAGGTGAAGTCACAGACGCAACACTGAGTTCATAGAATCCAAGTAGAATTGTCTGATGTAGTACCTGATGTGGCCATGAGCTCCAGTGAGGAAGGGATGTTGGTCCAAGCTTTGGTGGTTGAGGATGGGCCATGATACATATCCAACTCTAATGAAGCTCCAGCCAATGTTGACTGGTGTTGTGTTGGGGTCCACCTTCCCAATCCTGGTGACCATGTCACTGGCTTCTGCCATTGTGGTAAAGGTTAGAAGGGGGAAAGTTGTGTTGAGTTTTGGAATCAGGTGTGTCGAGGTCTGAGGGGGTACCTTCAACCCAAGACTAGGTACCCGAGTTCAATTTGAGAGTTGTTCTCATGTTTCTTCCACCACCAAGACTAGAGAAGGGGAAAACTTAACATTGCTCCTCGTCAGACTCTATGAACAACCCCAAAAGTTGTAGACAGACTTCCAAAATTGGAAAATGACATCCCCTTTGTGCCTTGATGGCTCCACCTACAGTCTCCAACCCCAGCTTGAACCACTAATAGGATGGGAATTTGACTATTGAGGTATCGAACCCACAACTAGACCTCCTATCATCACCATTGGGTCTCACTGGTTCTCATCCACTCCAAAGCCTCTTCTAGCTCCTCTACTTTCTGCTTGATCTTCCTTAACTTCAACTCTACTTCATCCTTCCTCTGTTACCTACAACCTAAAATGGAGAACACTGGGAATAAGGTTTCCCATTCTCCCTTGACCTAGAACAACTCTCCTTGAATGAGGGGTCACTCCATTCTAATTGAATCATAGATCACTATTTTGCAAGTAACAAATCTTGTAATTGTCCCAACTTCATCGGATCTAGGGACACCTCGAGGACGTTATGTTCCTCAATTTTAGGAAGTGAGGAGCAACCAAATAGCCTGTACTGCTTGTTGGATTTGTGACTGGCTTGATGCCACACAATACTCCAAGTAAAATGACCATATGACAGGGCCTAAAAGATCAACTTAGCTCAAATAATTCGAAATCTTAGTTCTTTCATCAATATGTCAATGTTTAATAACTCTTAAATGGCTATCCAAATGCCATGTAATTTTAGCAAGAACTCCCTCAATATGTAATCTAACTTCTTGACAAGTTTGGTACTAAAAATCCGATATTTTTTCATTTAAATTGATTCCTCAAATAATTTTATAAATAAGTGTAGGAATCTAGAATAGAAGTCAATTGATAATCAATTTATATTCTAACAAGTCTGAAATGCTTGCTATGATCATAAGATACCCAAGGCTCATCGATTGGACACCTAATTTGTTGTGACAACTACATGAACTGTTAGCCTCATGAGTATCCGAGTTGATCAACAAAAGTTATTCATCATAATTGAACTCATTGAGGTCTATAATCATCAATTTCATCTCTACTTACAATCTTCAGATGAAAAGAGTGCACCAATGAAATAATAAATTTCTTAATTTTTTAATCAATATTTGTGCATTTAAATTACTATATTGGGCATTAAACCCCTACATCTGGGGTCATCACATTAACCACACCTTATAAGGAATTTTGTCCTCAAAATAGGCTGATATCATATTCAAGGGGTATCCAAGAGTTTCTACTACCTCTATGGAAACACTTCTAGGTGATAAAACAATCACAATTATGAATGTACCCTAATTTTTCATCTTACAATATTTATCATGTAGGGGGCTCCCATCTCACCTCATATAGATAGAAGCATCAACTTTTTTTGTTTAACAATTAAATCATCACTTAGTGTATTAGTCATAACATGAAATGTTTATATTTTAGGATTACGTCCTCATAGTACCTTAAGCATAAGGATTTTATTTATACAAATGAAGCTAATAAGGTATAACTCAATGTTTCATATTTCAGCCTACTAAATCATACAAGGTGATGCCTAGATTATATGACATTATATAATAGTCTTATCACACTTAACATCATTAGTGCAGTTTATGATCAACATATTATTAGGTTTTGAACATTAGAGGGGATTTATGTTCATCTTTAATATTATGATTTTATTACTTGAGAAGGGATTACTTAACATGCTTGAATATTATGGCATCACCCTACCGTGTGAGTTTTCCTCAAACTAGAAGCTATGCACTATATTTTGCGATCATATCCATCCATTACTATAAAAGCGGTGGAGCGTCAATGGTATTGACTTATGAATATTCAGACTATAACAGTTTCGATGAAAAATCCTATGATCTATGATCCAAACATTTATTCATTTCAATCTCATATTTTCAAACTCATATCTTTCATGTATGAAATGAAGGGAAAGAGAATATACTAAGTCAAGTTTATCATGATTCAAACATAGATATTACATGTTTGATAGAGGAAGGGAATATCTAATTGGTCAAGCTTCTATGATTGACTTATCAGATATAATTCATATATATACATCAAGTGCAGTTTCTTGTATAATATTCAAGAAAGAGATGGGGAAGGAACAACATATATGAGTATCTTATGCACAAGGTATCTTACTCTCAGAATCAAAGTTTCATATATAACCTCACTTTTATCTAATGATAAGTTTCATAGACATAAGTCATACAAGTTGGGACCTAACTCAGTCAAAGAGTTGTCTTTCTCATCTTGAGTCACCTACCCATCATTGTTTTAACCCAACTCTCACATATAGGATCAAATCATTGAAAAGGACTCAACTCATCTACTCATGAGTAACTCAGTTTAGGACACACCAATTCACATATATCTCATATTTTACATATATTGCAGGTTAGGTCCATTGACCTTCTCCGTATGAGTCTCACTCTCTCTAGAGTTCACCACTTATGTTATCCTAACACTAGAGGTATTGCTTGTAAATGAGCTTGAGACTCATGCATATTCAACCTTATCTTAACTTAGCTTATCTTAAGTGGGAGAAAGTGTGTATCTTCATCATCAAGACCTAATATAGATTCTCCAAGATTGGATTCAGACCTCATATACAACTTAGATCATTGGAGAAACTTTTACCATCACACATCAAACTTATAGAAGATTACACATGATTACATTATCTATAAATCAATCTTCTACTTTAACTATCACATGTCTTATAAGGCTCTAGACATCTTCTAGGCTGATGTCACTGCCTTTAACTTAGGTTGCATGAACACCTCCTATTCTCATGCGTGAGGGAAACATTTTTCATATTAAAAAAATATAAAAAAATATTGTATAGATTTTCACCAAAAAAGCAGACGTCAGATAAACTATTGAGGTAAGAGCCAATTGGAAAACAAAACCAAATCAGCAAAACAAGTGTCCCACACACAATAGATAGTCTAGTTCCATGTCACCTAGTTAAATGTTGAGAACAAGGTGTAGAATAGTGTAGATACCCAATGCATATAAGCTCTATATGGAATGGGTTTCACACACTTATCTAAAGATATTTCTTGAAGATCTAGGTTCTAACATAGAGGCTATGGCGAACCTTAATCCTATAGAACAATTTATTAAGTTTCTAGGGTTTATAATGAAAGGTGAAATTTAGTTTTATTTTTCATGGTGAGCAATTATCAAGTGTATCTATTGTTCATGCTATGATACAACTGCAACATCCATGGATTCTTCCTTCTCGAGACTTAGAAGGCCCGAGAGGACAAATCCAAAAAGATTAAACCATTGTATATGAGTGCATTACAGAAGCATAATACAATACATGAATAAACAACACAAGCATACACCACACATTCTCAATATTCAACATGTAAAGAAGTGAAACCACCTCCTTACTAAAAATTTGAACAATAAAACCTCCAGTCCAAACACGCTCAAAAGGTATGATGGAGTGGGAATAAAATTTTCAAATCTTTATATAATGGTAACAAAATACCAAGATGTAGAAGCGGAATAAAAACATGACTATATTCAATTATAAAACAAAGGGTTACAAACTTACTTCATAAGGATCCATGTAGAAGAAATCTAAACCACCTCAAGATTGTCTCCAAGCTTTAACTTCACAATCTAAGTCCAGGTCATCAAACCTTGTCATCCAAGACCTCCACCTAGGGTTGGAAGCATACCCCAGCAAAATGGAAACAATAGGAGACATCAACAAATTAAGGCTAGTATTTGCAAACAAAAAAGAAAATTGAGCATAAGAGACATCAAAATAAAAGGCTTCCCATGCAAGAGATAAGAACTACCCAATCAGACATAAAAGAAAAGAATCATAATCATCAAAAAAGAAGATACTTGCCATAATCAATAATATAAATTAGTGCCACATAAGCACATATCATGAATTGGGCATATAACCCAACATAAACATCATCAACCTACATGCATGTGAGATAGGCATAGCCCTAGAACAATATAAGCACAATTGACCACAAACCCTCATAGAGTTGAAACCTGATAGAGAAAGGAATATTGCCAATGTCCCAAACATATATAAAAACATGGGCCAAGAATCACACATCTTGCCCTGGGTACGAGGTTCCTTGCTGTCCAAAAAAGAGCAGGAAATATCACATCTGCTATAAACAAAACCAATGCAATTATACTACTCTAGTTCTACTGAATCACATAGCATGTTTAATGTAGAGGTAATAAAAAAAGTATAGTCAAAATTGTACAATGTTTCCATCACACAATGGACAACACATACATATAAACATCCACTTCAAAGTGGGCACATATCATTATATGAGACTAACATGCACCAAGGTACAAGATAAGATATCAATAAAATTTCAAGTCCATAACAAGCAAGATAGTTCACAAGAACCATGATAACAAGAGATAAGAGTAATGTGTATAGGCTATTGTCCATAGGACCAAGAGAAAGGCAAAATATAGGTGAATTTCTCAATAAAGAATAATAGGGAATACAACATACCTCATCATCAGAGTCAAACAATCCAAAGTCACATCTAGGTCCAAGCCTAGGCATCCAAAGAACCTATTAAAGACATATGTGGAATTAGGGTTAGGTTTCCATTACTTATTCAAAACCCTAAAAATTGCCTTTTTATAGTAAGAGAATTAGGTCATCAAACCATGCCATATTTTAGGTTATATTTTTATAAGTTCATAACATATTTTATTATGTTTTTCTAACTTGTAAATATTTAGTTATGAATTATACAAGTTATTAACTTATTAATTAGATCCATTAAAATCATCTCTTTATAACATTAGATTTAGGCAACAAAACCAAAACCATTAAAAAGGTTGCATTTTTCTAAATCCAACGGGTATTTATTTGTAATTTTTTGCCCAACAAATAATTAGCTATCAATTTTACAAAATCGACCAATCAAGAATTCTGATAAAGCCAAATAGGCAAAGAAAATCCACTAAAAGAAAGGGAAGAGTAGGCCAAGCCCACATGACTTGGCCCAATAAGGGCCAGACAAGTCACCACATCAACCCTCAACCTTGACTCACCGAAGCCAAATAAAACGAAGGAAAAAGACTAAAGTATCCTTGGCAAAAAAATGAAATAATAGGTAACACGACTGCTACCAGGTGTAATAAAATGAAGGAAAAAAAGAAATAAGGGGCAGGTAGGTACTTTCATTAGGGGTCATCTTCACCATCGTAGTGTGCATCATGGCCGCAGGTAACACGACTGCTACCAGGTGTAATATTGGGAAAAACTGAAACATGGCACGATTGAAAGAAATGAAGGTACCAAAAAAGAGCCTAAAGAAAAACGAACTCACCATCGAAGAGAATAAAAAAATTCATAGTGTCCACAACCCGTACAAGCCACCACAAGATAGGAGGGTAAACTTGATCGGCGAGGGTCCATAGCTCTCCAACGAGGCCAATTGAGGTGTGAGGAGGGATCCTGGAGTTTGGACAGAGCCGGGGGATATAAGCGGGGTGCGGTAAGGAAGAATCTACGAAAACCATGGAGAAGAAAGAAATTAGGGGTTCCTTTTATAGGACACGATAGAGGTGGTTCTAGGGGTCGGGTTGAGTAGATCTAGAAGAGGAATACAATGCCGAAGAAATCTCACAAAAAGGTTAAGAATCAGGGAAGAAATCCTCAAAAAACCAGCCCCACTGGTACCGTTGCCGCGCGCCCATCCTACTCAAGGTAGGAGATAGGGTCTGTGCTGCTAGATCAAGATCGGGTGGTCTAGATCTGAGCCAAAATTAGAAAAATAAATAGAAGTTGCGTGACACATTAAATCCAATCTGACTAAAGTCATCTATTCGATTATTTAGTTTTTGTCTCTGTTATTTTGAGGGTGCATACGAACTCCAAACTAGGTAAAATTTTGTACAAAGCCTTAATAAAGTATGTAGATTCGGAATATAAAATTATATTTGCCTTTTGAAAACTTTTAATGTGTTAAATAAATCAATTACTTTTTTCTATTTCCTCCTTCATTAATGTCTTTAGGATTATCCAAATTTGATAAAACTTGACCCATAAGTCATATATATTATGTTGGATATGAATTTTCCATAAAATTTATGTATTGGAGTTTTTTTGGACATTTATTTAATATTTTGATCATTTTACACACTTTCTCTCTCTTAATTTCACCTTTTAAGCAAACTTTATCCAAATTGGATGAAAATTCACCCAAAGGCTTTATTTATTATGTAGATTATGAATCTAAGATTATTTTCCTATTTTGGAGTCATTTATTATTATATTTGATATTTTTAGGAAAACACGCATCTTCTTTTCCAATTTGAATTAAACAAATTATTATTATGTGAATAATGTGAAACTTGACTCCCAAGGTAATTGGGAACCAAGAATCATGATTTTCAACTTGGATTTCACTTTTGTGATTTCTTTTTATGAGATATGCCTTATGGCCCACTAATGGCCAACTAGCTACATTATTTATCCAATTAAGTTATGTATGTTTGTATTACCTCAAAATGAATTCTATGACATATTAAATTACATTAAGGTGATATATTCATGCATTAAGAAAATTCTCTTAAGCCTAACATCAACCTTGTTTGGCTAAGTCTAAAAGGTCAAAATTCTAGGGTAGGGTTCGAGATTTGGTATGTTACACAACATGAATTAGTACAACTTACATTTACATAATTTTAAGAAAGTTTAACATGTCTATGAACATGTATGATAACTAATATATTACATAATAGGTACAACCTGAACACTACTCATTTCTTGTCTTTTCTCCCGTTATAATCTGAAACTAGAAAATTCATGAAACAACTAATCAACACAATGTGTTGTGTACATGAGTGAGAGATACATATATATTGTGCTTCCATACTTAAAAATCTTGAGATAGAAGAAAATGTAAAAGAAAACATTATTTAATGTGATAATCAGGTAAACACATATTTTTAGATGTCTTTTGATGTGTTTGTACTACTAAGTAGTGTTGCACTTCAGTTTTTTCCCATCCCTTGGTCTATGGGGATCCACACCTAATAGGATATGGGGATGTGCCAGCCTTATCTTTATAAGGGGGATACAGAAAGAGAGAGAGGGAGAGAAAGAGAATGCAAACACATAGTAGCTAAAAACTATACATATTCTTTGTTCTTCTTTGTGACATAGATATGATACTATAATCATAGCACATCAAAGGAATATTCTCAAATAAAAACAAATAATACATAATATACATTCCACAAAAGAAAATTACTCATTTTCTTAGATAAATCCCATATACCTGAGTTTAGATATTCCTTATATATCCATGATCAAGTATATAATTGTGCCACACCTGATTAATAACAAATTAATCATCATTGAAACATGGTACATCACATTCTTAGTATTGTTGGTCCAATCTAAGGTTTAGCCAAATCTAGGCCGAAATTGTCATAAACTTGCTATTAAATAGTTTTATACTGACCAGAGGGTCATAATTAGGGTGTAGTCCAATTTTCAAAAATTTTTGATGCTTAGTTTATTTTCCACAATTACAATGAGGCTAAGAGAATTACTTTAATTATTAATGAGGAAAGACCTATATTTTGGTACAATAATTAGATCAGAGTCCATATTTATCTTCCACATGATACTAGGGTTCATAAGCATTTTTCTCATATTTATTATCTATCATATTCCAGTTATACCATTGAAAAGGCTCATAATTAAGTATTATAAAGTGAATTAGATATCATCAGTAATAAAGGATTTAAGTGTGAACTAAGTGTTTTAGAATTAATTCTACAATTTTCTGAGTCTGTGGGAATTTTTTAGTCATTTATTGACCAAGGGAGCTATATTTAACTATATTTTTAAAATTAAGTTTATTTATCGAGAATCAATAAATAATTTACCTCCAAAAGAGGACTTGAGCCGGCCTAGTTTGAACTCGATTCAGACTAGGTCGAGATTCAATTAGGGTCAATGACACGATTTTACCGTGCGTAAACGCATGTGCACGTGTCAATGTCGTAAAGGCCCTTGTGAGGCCCGAGTCGAACTCAGGGACACTGAATTATCGGCAGACTACTACTAACTACTCCCAATCAGCTAGATAGATTAAAAGAGTTTGAGAATTGATGTAAAAATAAAGGAAAATAAAATAAAACAAAATAATCGATTAAAGGTTTAGTTTAATCAATTCAAGTGGAGATCTTTAGGATTGCGATTTCACCGTGGGTTTTCATTGTATGAATTTCCATATGATAATTCAGGTTCATCTCTCTATCCGGGTAGTGGCCTGTAGTCAGAATTGCCCAATGTCGTGGTACAATTCACTACCTATGTCTAGGTCGGTTCCATCGTCGTAGTAACTTATACCCTAAACTAGGTGCATTAAAATCAACCTCTGGGTTTCCACCATTAACCGTACATCGCCTTGTTCAAGGGATTTATTAATTAATGTGAATTTTGTCTCTTTTCAATCGTTAATTCTTCTTTCAAAGTAATTAAGGGCATTCAATTATCATTATGGTGATCAAGCATAACAATATAATTGAGAAAACAAAACCATACCACAGATTTAAGAGATGAATTATGGATTACTATGATAAAAATGTCATACAATGTTTCCCCGGGCTACTCCCAGTCCTAAAGACAAAGGGGATTAGCACCGCATGTTCATCTCAGAGCAAAACATGGTAGAGAAAAGGGAAAACATGGAGAAAAATGTGAATAAGTGATGGAACCCCTTGAACGGAGAAGATCCAAGCGTTCCTCGGCATAGAATGCGTGATCTACAACCTTTCAGCGGTGGAAAACGTCTTCTTCGGCTTTCAAAATGGCTGGGGCGTGCTTCTGGGCTCCGTTCTTCTCTCCATACCTTCTTGGGATGTGTGTAGTGGCTAATGACGTGATTCCCTGCTCTGGGGCGCCGTCATTAGGTATAATCACCGAGTTAGGTTGTAAAAATATCACAGCCGTCAGATTTAGATCAATCTGAAACAAACTCTGATCTGACGGTGTCGATACTACTGACGTGGGTCGATAGTATCGACTCTGCGCGATATCGGCCGGTATTCTTTTCTTTTCTTCGTTGCGCCTGATGCTGAGTCGATACCATCAACGCGGGTCGATGGTATCGACACCCTGAGGCGTCGGTTTTTGTCCTCTTCCATCGTTGGAACTCCACCCATCGATAGTATCGACTGTAGGGTCGATAGTATCGACTCTCTTCTCACCAGCAACCTGATGGAATGTCGCTACCATCGACTTGCTTCGTCGATGGTATCGACTCTATGCTTCTCCTTGCGGCTGGAAACCTGTGGCTGTGTCGATAGTATCGAAAACCGTCGATGGTATCGACGGTTGCAGATATGCGTTTTTCCTAAAATTGCAACATAAAACCACATAAGCCAAATTAAAACCTATAATTGTAATCATTTATGTTCAAAACAATAAAATACGGGAGATTTGACACTGAGAAAGATCATAGACTAAAGTAAATGAATTATGCAATATTAACCACAAAGATGACCAATAAATGCATAAAACACAAGTAAAACAAGTCTATAAATGCGACTCAAAATCATCGCATCAAATTCCCCTAAGCTTGAACATTGCTCGCCCTTGAGCAACTAAACTTTAGAATAGAATTGTGAGGGTCAACTAAAGAACAGATTATCACAACAAACATCACCACATGATCCCCGCCGGACATTCACATTCCAGCCCTCACTAACCACAGAATGATAATTACCCTAAATGCGACAACAATCATCCATAAAAGATGTCTACCTCAAAATTGATGAACACTATCACATAAGGAAGTTTACATAATAACATTCTCCGATTCACACTCGGTGCATCTTGTGATCTCCTATTCTACGTTGCTCGCCCTAACTACCATCTACATGGAAGTAGCTCTCCTGATATTAACAAGTGAGGAGAAAATCACAGTGGCCTACCAATTCGAGCAACGGGTGGATGGAATGGGTGGCTAGTGGAAGAAATGGAAGAATTATACGATTTCAAAATTCACAAAACAAAAATGACCTAAATGATGCAAATGCAAGTGTAAATGCCCTAATGCCTACAGTTTGGGTGAAATGATACATGCACTTTTAGTCCATCTCAAGGTGAGATAGAATATTTAGGAGAACTACAACATGTACTTATTCTTCTTTAAAATGCAGGTGAGACTATGTTCCTTTCTCCCTCTCAGTCCTACTTGCTTCTCACTACTCTTTTTTTTATTTTTTTTTATTTTTTTATTAAGCCCTTATTTTCATAGCTGACAACGAATTGTTTATCGGGCTTACTTATTGCTGCATAACGTATACACTTGAATCATTCAGAAGGTATGGAACAAGTTAATCACCCTTAATGTTCAGAAGAAATAAGATGCATGATGTACTATATGCACAAAAGATGTGAATGCATCTACAAAATGATGATTATGCAACTAAATGACACACACCTAAGGATAATGTGCATGTATAACTCATCTATATTTTTTTTCGATTCATGCAAAATATGTGAAAATAGCTGCAATGCAAGACCTATCTACATGGAATGCAATCAAAGAAATTAAAATCGTAATGTACTTCCAATTCTTATGGTGGAGTATGAAAATAATGGGGTGGATAGATCACAAGATTAATTGACTGAACCTTTGAAAATTATTATGTGTCCCTCCTTATTGACTTGTGTGGTAATTCAGAGGTTTCTCTCTCTTATTTCAAATTAAAGTCTCATGATCATTTGATCAATTTAGGATCAAACAACCAATTCCGTCCACTTTTCATGAATCATAGGCATGTACAGTTGTGATTTCCTATTTTAGAGTTGACAAACCCAATCATTTCCTTAAGTTATGTGCTCAAAATTGAACAACACAAGCTTGCAAACACTAAAATTTTTATATTTTCCCTTGATTCCCATGTACAAGCAGCGAGATGACACATGACTTAAGACATCCACAAGTACACTAGATAGAGTGTGGATCCTACTAATAAACAAAAAAAACTAATAAAAGCAAATGACAAAAAGCAAAATAATAAAAACTAAAAACTAAGAAAACTAAAGGATAGAGCTGTTCCAACTCCCCCCAAGCTTGAATTCGACTATGGCCTTATAGTAAAAAACAACCTTAAAAGGTGGAACAATGATACCAATTATTCTTAAGGAGGAGGCGGGTACTGCGGGGCCGTGCGGTCCCACGATGGGTACTGACCCTGAAAGCTCGGATCATACTGGGGCATGGGCGGAAGTTGTGGATACCCCCCGAAATAGTCATGGCTCCAGTAGTGATCGTAGAAAGGCTGCTGCTGCATCTCCATCCTATGCAACCTGTCATGGATATTCTATTGGTTGGCAAGGAGGAGGCGTTCATTCTCGTAGATAGCCTGCTGATTGACGTAAATCCGGTTCGTGGTATCCTAAATACCGACAAAAGAAGCAGTATGCTGCAGCTGGGTGTGCTGGATCTCTTACAGCATCATATACATCCCCTTCATGGAGTAGGCATCCTCTCCTTGCTACGAGGGCTGTGGTGGTGGAGGCTGTGAAGATGAAGATGCACCCAGATGCATGCGGGGACGCTTCCGGGGTGCTACTCGTCCGCCAAGAGGAGTGAAAGCCTCCTCTTCCTCTTCATGCTTGTCGCCGTCATCGTTGTTGTCGTCATTACTGCCTTCTTCATCAGAGTCGTCGATGGCAATGATAGGCCACCTAAAATGTAGATCTCCTTGGATGTCGAAGACGGGGTCCGGAAGTGCACATTGTTGATATACTTTATAGACATGGCAGTGTGCATATGTCATGCCATCACGTGACAGGATGAGATTGGAGCGGTGCAGATGCGGGATATCAACTTTATTCTTGTTGGTGAGAGGCGTGAGTTGGGAAAAATACAACCCAAGGTAAAGGGCCAGCGGTGTGATGAGCCCTCCAAAGTGGATAGCAGCATTCCGCATACTCCTCCTCACATCCAACACGCGCATCAAGAACGCACCCCAATTGCACTCCTCACGAGTCAACAATTTGTGCAGGAAGAACAAGTCCGTCTCTTAGAACATGCTAAGAGTCAATTCACCATGAGCAAATAGCGTGGTGCAGAGCATGCGATGAAGAATCCTCACGAACGGATGCTCGAAGTCGGCGACCGCCGCATTGTGGTAGCTCACGGATTTGCTGGGTGGCGTAGTGCACAGCTGGGCAAAAATTGCGTCATAATCTGCCCGGTTGTCTGGCCTCCTGTGCTGGTAGTCATGATGATACCAGTTATAGATGGAGTTGAACTAGTCGAGAGTGAGGGTGTAATTGTCGTTGTAGAGTCTGAACGACACCCATCCTTTCTTCCACTCTCTGTCGGTGGCGATCAAGTCGTTGGGCACCACATTGATATCCAGTGATGCCATAAATTCCACCACCAGTTCTTTATACGTAGGCCACTCGCCGAAGAAGGGTTGGCTGTCGGCGTGGTACTCCATCTTGTCGGGCCTCCTGTTCGTACGCTGCGCTTGCCCTTTAAGAACATAGGCAAGATTGGCCTCGAACCCAAGGTCGCGGATCATGGTCCGATCGACATATCGGGTCGGCTCGATCCTTCTCTTCATCAACTCCTCGTACACCTTCCAGATCTCCTTGGAAGGATGGACAATCCTTAGACAAGGAACTGATCCAGGGCGCGGAGGAACAAACTCGGGGATCTCCATAGGATTCGCTCATGAAGAAGAAGCACCAGCTGTATGCACCATTGTCGTCGAGGAAGAAGGAATTGAAGACGGAGCTCGGTGAAGGTCGGAGAAGACAATCTCTGCTTGGTGAAGGCTCAGGGAAGAACATGCTCTTTGTATGCTTGTAGTCGGGCTCCTATTGCTCAACAAGACACACGACACAAGTGGAGAAGGAAAACTCCGAAGGTGTGACGTCATCTGACGAATATCCCTCCCTTTTATAACTGTGGCCGGCGCTACTGTATGCCCGTCGATAGCATCGACGCGAGTCAATGGTATCGACTCCTGTAGCACAATCCGTCTTCCGCTAGTATCGACAGTTGTCGATAGCCTGATGTATGGGCCCGAATCGATGACGCGTCGATACCATCGACGGGTGTCGATAGTATCGACCCATCCCACGGATCAACTATGTTGGTGCAGCGATCGCCGTTGATCTCCTCTCGCGGAATGGTGACGTGTAGCGTCAATACCATCGACGCGAGTTGATAGTATCGACTTCTTCTTAGGGCACACACCCTCGCGAGGCCCGGCCGCTGCTTTCTGCCTATAACTGGGTCGATACCATCGACTTGGGCGTCGATGGTAACGACTTTACTGAGAAAAATTTGTCTGATTATCTCCAGAGATCTCGCGACTATCAACATCCATGTCGATACTATCGACCTCATTTTGGCGAGCAACCTAATGGTGTGTCGATACCATCGACGAGGCCATCGATAGTATCGATGCAGAGAGATTTTTGCAGCCGCCTACTTGTTCCTATCTCGATACCATCGACACAAGGGTCGATGGTATCAACCCTGCCTCAGTCCTGCACATTAAACAAACGATCAAGGTATCATTTTTACACTAAAAACAAAATCAAAACAAACCAAAGTACAAATGAGAAAGAAAGTAAACGAAGCTACTGATGGTTGGGTTGCCTCCCAACAAGCGCCCTTATTTAACGTCTTAGGCTAGACGAAAGTGAGCTTTTCATGCATCTGAGAGTGCAATGAGTTTGACCTCATTCACTTCCTTGTGTAATCCTCACCGAAATACAACTTCAATCTCTGACCATTAACCAAGAATGTTGTATCGCCATCACGCACCATGATTGCACCATGTGATTGGACCTCCTCTACGGTGAACGGTCCACTCCATCGGGATTTCAATTTCCCGAGATGCATCTTCATCCTGGAGTTGAATAAGAGTACACGATCTCCCTTCTTGAAGACGCACATCTGAATATGTCGATCATGAATCAGCTTTGTTCGCTCCTTGTAGATCCGCGAGCTCTCATATGCATTAATCCTTAGCTCGTCAAGTTCATTCAGCTCTAACAAACGTTTCTTTCCTGCTTCATCATAGCTCAAATTAAACTTCCTCAGCGCCCAGTGCGCCTTATGCTCCAATTCCAACAGAAAATGGCAGGCCCGACCGTAAGCCAACCTAAAAGGCGTAGTGCCTATAAGTGTCTTAAACGCCATCCTGTATGCCCATAAAGCATCCGGTAGCAAGACACTCCAGTTCTTTCGTGTCGAAGCAAAAGTGCGCTCTAAGATCTTCTTAATCTCTCTATTGGAGACTTCTACTTGCCCCTGTGTCTGCGGATGGTACGGGGTACCAATGTTGTGCTTCACCCCGTACTTTCGCAACAATGCCGCAAACTTTTGATTTCTGAAATGTGTACCTCCATCACTAATAATCATTCTTGGTACACCGAACCTGCAGAAAATGTATTCTTTAACAAACCTACACACTACAACGGCATCATTAGTCCTAGTGGGTATTGCTTCTACCCATTTCGACACATAATCAACATCTAATAAGATGTACAAATTGGAATTGGAGGACACAAAGGGTCCCATAAAATCAATACCCCACAAATCGAACACCGCAACTTCTTAAAATACATTCAGGGGCATCTCCTGTCTTTTTGAAATGTTACCTGCCCGTTGGTAGGAATCGCATTGCCGCACATAGTCATAGGCATCCTTGAACAACGTAGGTCAGAACAGCCCACTCTCAAGTACCTTGGCTGCAGTTCTAGAACTAGCATGGTGGCCACCCGTCGGTAGAGTATGGCAATGACGAAGGACATTTTCGTAATCCACTTCCGGTACACACCTGCGCAACACACCATCCCTACATTGCTTCAATAGAATAGGGTCATCCCAAAAATAATACCGCAAAGAATGGAAAAATTTCTTTTTCTCTTGGTATGTCCAATCATCTAGGATAATATTGCAGGCAAGATAATTAACAATGTAAGAAAACCAAGGATCTTTAGATTTCACAGAGAGAAGTTGTTCATCAGGAAACGTCTCGGTAATGGGTATATGCACGTCCTTCTCATCTACCCTTTCCAACCTAGACAAATGGTCCGCAACCACATTTTCTATTCCCGCCTTATCCTTGATTTCAATGTCAAATTCTTGTAACAGTAGGATCCACCTAATTAGTCTAGGTTTGGCA
The DNA here is from genome assembly GCA_963693085.1 of Alisma plantago-aquatica. Classification (NCBI taxonomy): domain Eukaryota; kingdom Viridiplantae; phylum Streptophyta; class Magnoliopsida; order Alismatales; family Alismataceae; genus Alisma; species Alisma plantago-aquatica. Next base: position 960,857,904 of record OY856409.1, on the reverse strand, counting down.
TCCTTTTTCTCCATCAAGTACTTAATGGAAGCGTGGTCTGTCCATACCACGACTTTAGATCCTACAAGATATTGCCGAAATTTTTCAAAAGAAAAAACAACGGCGAGAAGTTCTTTTTCGATTGTTGTGTAATTCAGTTGTGCTTCATTTAAGGTTTTAGACGCATGGAAAATCACAGCGGGTTTATTTTCCACACGTTGTCCCAAAACTGCCCCCCACTGCAAAATCCGATGCATCACACATCAGTTCAAACGGTTTTGTCCAATCTGGTGTTTGAACAACCGGAGCAGAAATCAAATTCTCCTTGAGCACATTAAAGGCATGTAAACATTTGTCGTTAAAATCAAACACATCATCCTTCTCCAACAACTCAGATAATGGTTTGGTGATTTTTGAGAAATATTTTATAAAGCGGCGATAAAAACCGGCGTGACCTAGAAAACTCCATACCCCTTTAACTGAATTTGGTGGGGGCAATTTGGAAATAACTTCGATCTTCACCGGGTCTACCTCCAACCCTTTGCTAGACACTTTGTGTCCAAGCACGATCCCTTCAATGACCATCATGTGGCATTTCTCCCAATTTAGGACCAAATGCATATCCTCACATCTCTACAAAACCTTGTCCAAATTGTATAAACATTCGTCAAAGGACGCACCATAGATGGAGAAATCGTCCATAAAAACCTCCAAACAGCGTTCAACCATATCGGAAAAAATGGCGAGCATGCAATGCTGAAAGGTTGCCAGTGCATTACACAAACCAAATGGCATCTGGCGGTATGCAAATGTTCCGTAAGGACAAGTGAAGGTAGACTTCTCTTGGTCCTTAGGATCAATGGAAATCTAATTGTACCCTGAATAACCATCGAGAAAACAAAAATGAGATTGACATGCCAATCGCTCTAAAATTTGGTCAATGAATGGGAGAGGAAAATAATCCTTAAGCATAGTAGCATTCAATCTACGGTAGTCAATACATACACGCCACCCGGTTACCAAGCGGGTTGTGACAGGTTCATTTAACAAATTATGTGTAACAATAATTTCCCCCTTTTTAGGGACTACCTGTATCAGACTCACCCACGTCGAATCAGATATAGCATAGATAATTCCTACAGAAAGGAGCTCAATCACCTCCTTCTTGACAACCTCCATAATGCTAGGATTTAGTCGACGTTGTGGTTGAATTACCGGTTTGGCTACTTCCTCGAGCCGGATCTTGTGCTGGCACAATGTAGGGGAGATCCCCTTGATGTCTGCTACCGACCACCCGAATGCACCTCGACAGTTCTTTAACACAATCAACAATTGATCTTCCTCCTCGACACTCAGATATGTCAAGATAATCACAGGAAGCTTCTCATCCTCAGCTAAAAATGCATATTTCAAGTGCGGTGGCAATGGCTTTAATTCCAAATCAGGCGGGTTGATTAAGGATGACTGAAGCGGTGGTGGGAGTTCTCCAAGATCTTCATAGTACCTAGCATAAAAACACGACATCACCTGAAGCATCTTGGCACAATCTTGTAGTGACTTGCTTCTCATCCAATCTTGTGTTATATTAACCAGGCAGGCTTCAAGTGGTAATTCTGGATATGCGTTCAAAATAGAACTTGCTATGGCCTCATCTTTAGTAGAGGGAGGGATGTCCTCTTCATCATTGGGAAAACCCACAGCCTTGCTAAGAGATACAACCTTGGTCTGCTCCATGATGTCTACAGCCAATGTCCCCTTCTCCACTTTAGTCATTACATGAGCCATATCTAAAAACGGCTTCCCTAGACACAAAGAGATATTCTGATCAAAGTGCTTCATCATGTGGCATTTCTCCTTGGCTTTCGATTGTGGGGTAGTGGAAGGCATGACCATCTCAAACCGATCATCAACAATACCCAAGGTTAACCGACTCCCATTTCAAGTATCATGTCAGCAGTGGCTTGGAAAGGTCGTCAAAGGAGTAACTCATTACCTTGCTCGTCTTGCATTTCCATTACAACAAAGTCTGCTGGAAATACAAACCGATCTACTTTCACCAACACATCTTCACAAATACCATACGGCTTCACCACTGAATTGTCCGCCAACTGTATTGTCATATTGCTCGGCCTTGATTCTTTCAATCCCACTTTCTTGAACGTAGAGAGGGGCATCCGATTTATGCTTGCCCCTGAATCGCATAGTGCTTCGCCAAACTTCACTTTACCAATGTAACATGAAATATTGAAGCAGCCGGGATCCTGCCTCTTAGGTGGCAATGTGCCCATGATGAAAGCACTCACCTGCTCCTTAAGAACCACAACCTCAGTATCGGGGATTTTCCTTTTCTTTGTGATGATGTCTTTCAAAAATTTCCCATAGGAGGGTATCTGCTCGATTGCCTCTAATAGTGGAATGTTGACAGAAAGTTTTCTAAAGTTGTCCAGAAACTTCTTGAACTGAGCGTCCACTTTCTTTGCTTCCACACAATTTGGATATGGGACCGGGACATTCTGTGCCCTCTGATGTGGTGGCACATATGGCGTCCTTTTCTGTATCTGCTCCTCAGCACTAACTGGTTCTGCAGTGACATCCTCAGCTATATCCTCAACCGGCTCCGTGGTTGGAATTGGAACCTCCTCTGTGGCCTCACCTTCGATTTCTGGCTGGGGTTTGCTTGGTTCATCGGCCCTGGGGTTTAAAATCTTCTTACCACTCCTTAGCAAGATTGCCTTTGCCTGTTTGTTTCATCCTGGAATGTTTGTATTGCCCGGAAAACCTTGCTGCGCTGGCTTCTTCAGATTTTCTATCTCATTTGCCATTTGCGCCAATGATGTTTCTATTGTCCTCATCTGAGCCCCATGGCTTTGTAGGGTTTGACCAAATTGGTTCATGAATTCCCCTTGTTGCTTGATCTGCTGGCCAAAAGTGTTCATCAGTTCTTAATTCTGCTTTATTATTTGATTGAGCAACTCATTGCTCTTATCCTCTTGTGCCGGCTGGGGTTTTGCGTCAGGGTCCTGTTAGAAATTATTTGGATCCTTCCAGGAAAATTTCTTGTCTTTCCTCCATGAATAATCGTTGTTTCTGTACCCCTACTGCTGGCGCATGAATTTGACTTGAGCTTCATCCTCGGATTCGATATCTTCTTTTGCAAGTAGTTTCTTGGCAAGAAGGTCCATCTTATCATTTAATTCTTTGATGGCCTTTGACTCCCCCGCAGCTCGAACATGTTCTACGACATCTATGTCTCCCCATGATTGTTTCCTGGCCATGTTTTTTAGAATTTCCCAACACCTATCAGCGGTGTTGTTCAAGAAGAACACAGAACCTGCCGAATCTAGGTTACTTCTATCATGCTCGGAAAGAGCAAAATAGAAGATTTTGACCTGTGTCTCCTTGTCAAGCCCATGATGCGGGCACCTCCTGGGCATGATCTGAAATTGTTCCCAGGTCTCAGAGTAAGTCTCTCCTGCCTTCTGGTTGAAATTATGAATTTTTGTGATCATATCATTTGTCTTCTTAGGTGGAAATAACCTTTCAAAGATTACTTCCACCATGTGGTTCCATGATTCCACATACTCATCGTCAAGATTATGCAACCATTCTCATGCATTTCCTGCCAGAGAACTTGGAAACATCTTCAGATAAAGTGTCTCCGGCGGGAACCTGTCAATCTTGGTCATATCGTAGTTCTCCACGAATTGACTTATGTGAGTCACCGGGTCTTCGTTCTTTAACCCATGGAATACATTTGACTTGACCAAGTTTATTAATGCATGATCAATCTTATAAGTCGGAATGTTGATCGCCTACTTCTTAATTGGCCCCATTGAAGCGGATGAGGAAGAAGCATTTATCTTCTCCCATATCGTCTGCTCTTCTGCCATGGCTTCTTGTTCTTTGTCGGAATCTATATCTTCCAGATGGGCTTGAACGTTGTTCTCCTCATCGTCTGATTCCGGCAGTGGAACCTCTGGTGATTGCTGCGTGTAGTCGGTGCTACGCGTTTTCACCATGCACTGGTACCTGCAAAATGGTAATTTCAGTTCAGTACTGTGCTAGACAACTACAAATGTGAAAGATAAAATATGAATTTCAAAAAATGAATATAAAATAATAAAATAAAAATGTGGCCTAGAGTGGCCGCTTGAAACACTCGTAGTGCCGACAATTGCTGTGTCCCCGGCAACGACGCCAAAAACTGGACACGATTTACCCTGCGTAAATGCAAGTGCACGCGTCAATGTAGTAAAGTCCCTTGTGAGGCCCGAGACGAACTCAGGGACACTTAATTATCGATAGACTACTACTAACTACTCACAATCAGCTAGACCAATTAAAAGAGTTTGAGAATTGTTGTAAAAATAAAGGAAAATAAAATAAAACAAAACAATCGATTAAAGGTTTAGTTTAATCAATTCAAGTGGATATCTTTAGGATTGCGGTTTCACCGCAGGTTTTCATTGTATGAATTTCCATATGATAATTCAGGTTCATCTCTCTATCCGGGTAGTGGCCTGTAGTCAGAATTGCCCACTGTCATGGTACAATTCACTACCTATGTCTAGGTTGGTTCTACCGTTGTAGTAACCTATACTCTAAACTAGGTGCATTAAAATTGACCTCTGGGTTTCCACCATTAACCGTACATCGCCTTGTTCAAGGGATTTATTAATTAATGTGAATTTCGTCTCTTTTCAACCATTAATTCTTCTTTCAAAGTAATTAAGGGCATTCTATTATCATTATGGTGATCAAGCATAACAATATAATTGAGAAAACGAAACCATACCACGGATTTCAGAGATGAATTATGGATTACTATGATAAAAATGTCATACAATGTTTTCCCAGGCTACTCCCGGTGCTAAAGACAAAGGGGATTAGCCCCGCATGTTCATCTCAGAGCAAAACATGGTAGAGAAAAGGGAAAACATGGAGAAAAACGTGAATAAGTGATGGAACCCCTTGAACGGAGAAGGTCCAAGCGTTCCTCGGTGTAGAATGCGCGATTTATAGCCTTTCGGCGGTGGAAAACATCTTCTTCGGCTTCCAAAATGATTGGGGCGTGCTTCTGGACTCCGTTCTTCTCTCCACACCTTCTCGGGATGTGTGTAGCGGCTAATGACGTGATTCCCTGCTCTGGGGCGCCGTCATTAGGTATAATCACCGAGTTAGGTTGCAAAAATATCACAGTCGTCGGATTTAGATCAATATGAAACAAACTCTGATCTGACGACGTCGATACTATCGACGTGGGTCAATATTATCGACTCTGCATGATATCGTCCGGTCTTCTTTTCTTTTCTTCATTGCGCCTGATGCTGAGTCAACACCATCGACGCGGGTCGATGGTATCGCACCCTGAGGCATCAGTTTTTGTCCTCTTCCGTCGTTAGAACTCCACCCGTCGATAGTATCGACTGTAGGGTCGATAGTATCGACTCTCATCTCTCCAGCAACCTGATGGAATGTCGCTACCATCGACTTGCTTCGTTGATGGTATCAACTCTGTGTTGCTCCTTGCGGCTGGAAACCTATGGTTGTGTCGATAGTATCGACAGCCGTCAATGGTTTTGACGGTTACAAATATGTGTTTTTCCTTAAATTGCAACATAAAACCACATAAGCCAAAATAAAACCTATAATTGTAATCATTTATGTTCAAAATAATAAATACGGGAGATTTGACACTGAGAAAGATCATAGACTAAAGTAAATGAATTATGCAATATTAACCACAAAGATGACCAATAAATGCACAAAACACAAGTAAAACAAGTCTATAAATGCGACTCAAAATCATCGCATCAGTCAATCATTTGCCTCTTTATGTTGTCACCATTGAGTATGGTGTGTTGTGATCCCAGTCCCGCTTCTGCATGCACCCGCCATAGTGAGGAGAAGGATCGTCCAGAAGAATGGCTTGATCTCAACACTTCAATGACCCCTCCATGCCTGAGCTCCCGTAACCAAGGTGAAGTCATAGAGGAAATACTAAATTCATAGACTCCAAGAAGAATCATATGTTGCATTACCCATTGTGGCCATGAACAATAGCGAGGAACGGATGTTTCCACACACTCTAGTAGTTGAAGATGAGCCATGATATTGATCCGACTCTAATGAAGCTCTAGTCGACATTCATTGGGGTTGTGTTGGGGTCTGCCTTCCCAATCTGTGTGACCATGTTGCTGGTTTCTTCCACTATGGTGAAGGTCAAAAGGGGCGAAGTCAACGTTGAGTGTTGGAATCAGGTGCGTCGAGGTTCGAGGGGTTACCTTCAACCTAAGACCAGGTATAAAGTTTGATTTTGGAGTTTATCTCATGTTTCTTCCATCATCAAGACTGGAGAAGGGGAAAACTTGACCTGCTCCTCGTCAGACTCTATAAACAACCCTAAAAGTTGCAGATGGAGTTCTAGAATTGGAAAGTGACATCCCCTTTGTTCCTTGATGGATCCACCTATGGTCTCCAATCCCAGATTCAACCACTAATAGGATGGGATTTTGACTGCTAAGGTGATGTCAAAACCCACAACAAGACCTCCTATCATCACCATAGGGTCTCACTAGTTCTCATCTGCTCCAAATCCTCTTCTAGATCCTCTACTTTCTACTTGGTCTTCCTTAAATTCAACTCTACTTCATCTTTCCTCTGTGACCTACAACCTACAATGGAGAACACTGGGGAGAAGGTTACCCATTATCCATTGCTTTAGCACAAGTCTCATAGAATGAGGGGCCACTCTATTCTAAATGAATTATAAATCACTATTTTGCAAGTAACAAAACTTGTAATTGTCCCAACTTCATCAGATCTAGGGACTCCTCAAGGACATTTTGTTCCTCTATTTCTAGAAGTGAGGAATGACCAAAAATCCTGTACTCCTTGTTGGATCTGTGATTGGCTATCTTCCACACAACCCACCAAGTAAAATGGCCACATGACATGGCCTAAAAGATCAATATAGCTCTAGTAATTCGAAATCTTAATCCTTTGATCAATATGTCAATCTTTAATATCTCTTAGAGGCTATTCCAAATGCCATTAAATTTTAATCACAATTCCCTCAATATGTAATCTAACTTCCTGACATGTTTGGTTCTGAAAATCTGACATTTTGTCATTTAAATTGATTCCTTAAATAATTTCATAAATAAGTGTAGGAATCTAGAATAGAAGTCAATTAGTCACCGGTTTATTTTCTTACAAGTCCAAAATGCTTGCTATGATCATAAGATACCCAAGGTTCATCGATTGTCACCTGATTTGTTTGTGACTACTACATGAACCTCTTGCCCTCATAAGTATCGAAGTCGATTAGTATAATCTATTCATCATAGTTGAACTCATTTAGGTCTAACAATCATCATTTGCATCTCTACTTACACTCTTTGGGTGAAATGAGTGCACCAATGCAATAATCAATTTCTTAATTTGTTATCAATATTCATGCTCTTAAACTACTAAATTGGGAATTAAACCCCTAAAATTAGGGTCATCAAAATTATATTATATTACTTAGAATCGGGGATGTTAGAATTCTACCCACCTTTTTCGGAATTCTATCCTTGAAATTTAGTTAAATTATAGGAGGCTACTTACCTTAGAGTTTCACATACCTTACCTGCACTAACTCTTGATAATTGTTATAAAGTCTTGTAGTCATCTTCAAAGTATGACCTTCTCATAGATAATTAACCACGTCTAACAACCTTATACAACTATCATGTACATCCAACATGCAATCTATAGGAAATTCTTTATCATAAACAACTATTCTTTCTTTACTCTTAATTCTTTATTTTTTGTATCTTTCTTTGGAGACCTGTACTATGGTACATGGTTCTCATGACATGTAGTAAGGTGTGTGAGTCATGTCTTTTGAGTTGGCTAGCACTAGGGCCTGAGTCTAACTCTATAATCTCATTTCATCTCCTTGACTAAGATCTTAATGCATTCTTACCTCATGGTTTTACCATGATATTAATTCTTAATACATAGATCTTATCTTGGAAACATAATCATTATTAATTGCATTGAATCCTATAATCTTATCATTTAATTAATTCTTAGATCTTGATTATTCTACAAAATCTTGTTAACATGTTTGTACTTGAGATCTTAGGCGCGATATAGCCAATGAAGTAAGAACATATTACATGCATTTCTTATATTAATATTATTCTCAGTGACTTTCATCATCTTATCATGGTGCTCTAGGGCAGGTTAATCCAAGGTACTAATAGTGATACTCTCTCATAAAACTGTGCTTATCCCCTGGTACACTAAATCAAACCTTATTCAAGCAACTTCTCTAGGCTATTTCTCATGTGAAAATCATCTAAAATCCAATAGGACAGTGATCCTTTATCATCTATCCCTACTATCATGTATCTTTCATGGCCATATTCTTAAAACATCCTCATGTAGAACCTTAAAAACTTTGAGTTACCTCTAGAAATCATTATGACTTAAGCTTAAACTCAGTTCATAACATCAATTCTATTATCCTCAATTATTTTCCTTAATAATTGTCATGATTCAAATTCTTAATGCAATTCTTCCTTGAGATAAAGGTCCTAAGGACATAAACAATTCTATAATTCCAATCAAGTATATTTGGAAAAAGGACCTCATCTCCCTCTTATTGTTGTTCCAATTTAAAGCCAAGTCACTCAACTATTTCAAAATATTTAACTTTGGTATGTATTCTAGAGTTCTAATAGTTATGAAATTAGGTTTCGGTGACCATCTACCTTAAACTTTTTGTGTCATTTTTTTTTCACCCCCTAGTGCATGTCGACCAGTCATACATTAATTGTGTCATGTATTATCATATTTATTTTATCTAATAGTACACATATCTCATACAATATGCACTAAAAAGAATGAGACATGCATAATAAGTTTAGATTTATGCATATAACATTCCCTCGACAAAACCCTATAAGCTTGTGTCCCATACCATAAACATGTAGGAAATTGAGATGGCATAATATATACAAATCTAAATCTAACATAAAAAGTCTAAAGCATCTGGACACTAATTCTAATACATATCTCAACTTATATTGTCTGACTAAAACTCTAACCAAGATTCTACTATATTTCTCTCACTTCTTTTATAACCAAGTCTACTAACTGTCTTTCAAAATATCTCTAGCCGCACTTGTCTTTTAATGACTAATATAACTAAAAATATGAGAATTTACTTGATGGACATCTACATTATTTCTCTTTTATAATATTACAACACCCCAATTTTCTTATCACAAAGCGGGAAGCACAAAAAAATCAACTGAGGAGTGTTACTAACATGATATGCGTTGCAAAAATGATAAATAAGAACCATTACAAACTATGCATGAAATATCATAATCTCTCTACAAAAAAAATGATGTTACATCAAATTGTATAAAAAGCTTATATAAATTATGTGAAAACTTGTACTCTATCTATATATCTCTGATCGTGTAGATAGCGCCCCACCAAGAAAACATCCTAAAGGTGTAGTTGCATGCTCTTATCAAGATTATCTCGTGAAGTTTCATACCTGCAGACCTCTCATCCCCAACCATGTAGAAAGTAAAACCTAGGTTAGAGTAAGTGGCATTGAAATTCTGATAAGATAAACATAAATATACAATTATTGAAAGTTGAACTAAGATCTAAAAGTTGAAAAGTTATACTAAACCGATGTGTCTTTTGTTTGTCTTTTATTTTCTTGTGGCCACGATTATATGATAAGTCATCCTAAATTGACGTATCTACACCCATAAGGTGGTATATAAGTATTTGTGTATTGGCACTACATGCCTATGAATGATACCGAGGTATCTCTGAATCGACATAGCTACGGTCTAGATCGGTACCAAAGTACCTCTAAATTGAATTATACCCTCCTCTGGATTGACAACAGATGCCTCTGCATTGTCCTGAGACTAACTGAATGAGGATTTATCATATAATGTCATATGTTAAGGTTCGAATTAATTATATTAAATTTTAACTTGCTAAATTTTGAATCTGAACTTATCTTATACGGAAATTGAATAATGATAACTAAACATGTACTGAATTCTGAATGTGAATCTCATAATCAAAAAGTTCTTTTTACTTAACTAATGCATTAAAATTATTGTATTAGAAACTAAAACCTTAGTAAACTAAATTCTTAATATGAATCTATTCTCTTAAGCTCTGAATTCAATTTAAATCTAAATTCTGAATCTAAATCGGAATATGTATCTTTATTACTGTATGATTGAAATTTGATCTGTGACTTTAATTAGGTATGTGGATCTTATTTATGATTACTCACCACGAGTAATCTAATTCAAAAATATAAATCTAGATTCTTATTGTCTGAATAAGTCTTAATCTAAAACTATTATTTAATATATCACTTAGTTAAATTCTAATAATTAATATATGACATATGTGTCTAAATCTTGATAAAATAAAATAAAATGAATCTAAATTGTATCTAGGTTTTGATTTACTTATTATATGAACAAATATAAATATGAAGCTCTTTAATTTAAAAACCATACAAAAACTTATATTTGAGCCAGAGGGCTTGAGAAAATAAACTAAACTGAGCAAGGAAATATTAAGTGTCTAAAAGTAATATAAATTTTAAATATCTAAAATGAGAAAATATAGGAAACCCGACTTCATCTGAAAAAATATGATTAGTCAAAGTATGACATGTTATAAAACACTAAAGTCTAATGTAACTTAATCTCTAAGTTTCTTTGCAGGAAGGTAGAGGTTGAATAATAATGATACTAAAACTCAATAGACATGGCCCACTTACCTCCATTAGAAAATCCTAATATTTATTCTTGAATCATCAAGTTCCACACAGAATTCCTTATTACGTGTCCCTAGGAAGTCCATGACGTCTCTATCATACATGTTCTAGCTCGTATCCTCGACGAGTCTCATGCAAAATTGAAGTTGACTGAATCAACAAATACTTCAAGATCTGACCTTCCTCAAGCCTTTCTGTACAATGCACCAGTATGTGTTACACTCCCACATATGACGAAAGACCAACATAACTATCAACATCTAATAATGCAAACAAAAGTTTGTACTGGATAATGGGAAGGATCTATAGATCGACCACATCATCATGGAAAACATACGTATCCATCCATACACTTCAATCCCTCATCATTCACCATCTTAGACCATTCTGGGATCATGCACTGCCAAATAATTTCAAATCAATTTTGGTGTAAGAGCACTATGATAAAAATGGGCTCAAGATTAGCTTAAGAAACATGCTTGTAGACATCCCTAACCATGAGAAGAAATGAAAAATGAATAGTAGAGGAGGAAAATGAGAGTCTCAGGGAAGTCAAATTTGTTTCCAATGTGAGGTGACGATGTACAAATATCAATTTATTATCTTTCCATAGAGACACATAGGTTTATTATAAGGGATCCAAATTATTAAGAAATGATCTTATTTAGTACCTTTCTTGGTTCCTAGATAATAGATAATCGTTGTTGTCACAAAGCAACTATTAATATAAATTTACATAGTGCCATAATGACTCTGCATATTGATGATGCATCTTTCCAACCAATTAATGTTAGTATCCAATATAAAAACTCCAGTAGACAAATTTTCAAGATAAAGGAAAATAATATAGTAGTTATTTTGAATTTCCATGTTAGATAAATATTACCTTGTATATATACTAAAAAAAGCACATTATTGATATCTCATTTTAACAAACATCTAATTACTTTCCCTTGACTAGAACATCATATAATATATTTTAGCATGGTGACTCAAGCACTTCCAGAAGGCTACTGGACTATAAATCATATCTAATTACACATTGAATAAATCATTTCCTATTCTTATTTAAATCACCTCCCATATCTATGATTGAATTTATTTTTCCATATCATGCTTTCCATATGTATTTAGAATGTGATGAATCAATACAAACACTTTATTTTGTAATCTCTAACTAATGAGCTATCTTTCTAAAATTGATAGCACGGTAGCCAATTATTCATACCTTTGTACAAAAGAAGAAAAATAATTAGACATTTACTTTAGTTTATCCTCTACCTCTACTTTAAATATATAGTTTTCATATGGACTATATTTTAAATAGTATACAATTGAAATTATTCAACCTTTTAGAAAATAAAAAATAATAAAAAGAATATTGATAACTTCCCCATTTCTTTACTTCTCAATAGGAATGAAAAAGTCATAGTAAATATTTTAAATAGATGTTTCATGTATTAGTTAAGTATTTTATTCAAATAACATGATGATAACGTCTTTTCAGAATAAATAAAAATCATTGTAAGCTTCTCCAATCATTAAATGATATTATTATCATAAAATCTATCTAATATTTCCTAAAAATTCTACTGAAATGATAGCACCTCAATTAGATAACATGATAAATAAAGTCATATCTACTGTTGGGAGGAGAAGTTCTCATTCCAACCATTTTTTTGAATTTATACAAAGAACTATATTCATAAAGAGTCGTCAGTCAATAAATATTTACCCATCGAAGTCTATTAGGGATCCTCTTACTTCCCTTAGGATTCATTTTATAAGGCAAGGTAGGTGACAATGATATACTATCATATCAAATTCCATAGTTAATATGTGATTTGTACTATATCTCCAACAAAAGTATTGAATTCTAACTTCCATTGATTCTGTTATCCATGAAGCGGGTCATAATGTTATTGGACATTTCCCCTTTTATATAATTATCATCCAACTAAAACATATCTCAAAAACTACTTAGCTTAATCATTTACAGCAAGATACTGAAATTTCTCAAATTTTGCAAAACAAGATTTGATGTACTATCCTTGAAACTCATATTATATATTCCTCAAAATTACCAAATAATTTTTTTTTATTTCTTATCCAACATTATCAACTACACTTCTGAATTAATAAAACTAGTTCCATCATATCATAATATATTTATTACATTCATATGCCTCTAATTCATACCTTATTAATATTAGATCTATAAATTATATATTTCTGTAAATGACCATCTTGACTGCATCTTATCCTCTTTTATGTATTTTCTAAAACATAAAATTTTAAAATAAATGTCGCTAACTTCTTAACATTTTTTTCCTAATACAAAATGACATGTAAAGTTCTTAATAAATACTATAGAAAATGTCACATACCTTTATTTCCTCAAAGGATTTGTCACCTAACCACTTTCAAACTTAAAATCAATGTAAGTTGTTCCTATCATTAATTACTCTCAAAACAACCATAAAATCTTTCTCAAAAGAAATTACTAAAAGTGGTAGAACTTCCATATCATGATGTTTGACTAAGAGTTCGATATTTGTTTAGTTACAATTTTAAAATTTTGAGAAACAAATCATTTATCATCTCTCAAATTATTTTACATATTTGAAACGAACCACATCTAGCCTTATATTTCTTGAATTTAATTCCTTATCTAACTTTTACCAAAAATCATAAAACTGTATCCACTACTATGTATTTATATAATGAATATAAATAAGGTCTTACACTTTTAAAATAAAATCATTTAATATTTTTAATCACTCATAATCCCTTCTTGTGAAAATAACATACATATTTACATATTTTTACACAAACATTGTTAAAATAAAAAAACTTGGTCAACATATATTTCTCATTATATTGATGATCTATATATATATTTTTGAAAAAAATTATTAACATATGTCAATAGCCAAAATAGCATTTTACTCTATTGTTATTATGGAGCATTACTAGGCTCAAAACACACCTATAGATCATAAGACCAACGTAGATATGTATCGTGTATTTGTTTGTGGGCATCATAAAGATATAATTATGTTAATTTACTTAAACTTTGGGACATTACAACAAGAATCAATTAGTCTTTTTTAGTTTAAATAAATGATTTTAATTTACTAGCAAGATCATATTCAAGCATAAATTTTTATCATTTAAATCAAAATTTACTTGAAGGATAAGATCACAATCAACATGTAAGAAGATAGTAGGTTGTATCTCCATATTACTGAAATTATCTAAAAGAGTAGAAACTTGAGTTTGCAAGGAAGTGTTTTTAGAAATAAGATCATCTATATTTTCTTTTCACTGGCATATGGATCATTTGGCTCATTTAGTTCTACATTCTATGAATAAATAATAGTATCTAGTTTGTTTCTCTTATCAACCTTTCTGATGTAAAGTCAACAAGTTTAATAAGTTCATCTTTGAAAATAGACGAGGGAGATACCTCAATGTCATCACTTTATGTACATTCTACCTCTTGTTCATCATTTTCATCATGTCCATCGATTAGGCATTACATGGTGGCAAACTTCATTTAGAACATTGGACCCTTGATTTGAAGAGGAATCCCAAGAAGCATGATATTATTCTTCTTTTGTCCTAGGAATTCTTCTTACTTTTCCTTTTGAGTTTAATTCATTTGTCCTTTCATTATCCCTTTTCCTTGTAAGCATGACATCTAGTAGAGAAACATCTACATATATTGTTAGAAGGAAAATTGAACCTCCTACCTTTTTAGTTCTTTTCTTCCCTACTACTAGATGAGTAACTTCATGAAGGATGTAATTGTTTTAAAATTCTTTCTTTGAGGGTTGTTCTCTTTCTCTTGTTATGGTTTTTTCTTCATCTCCTATCTCACAATCTTGGAACTTGACTTCATATGTATCTAAGTTACCTATAAGTTCTTCAAGGTGCACAATAGAAAGATTTGAAGATTCTTCTATGGTTGTCACTTTCTTTTCATACTTAGAGGTTAGAGATTAGAAAATCTTAGTAACAATCTCATGGTCTTTTGTATTATTTCCAAGGAATTACATGGAAATTATGATATAAGTAAATTTACAGTACATTTCAGAAATAGTTTCATTTTTTTATTAGAAACAACTCTTGTGTATGATAGGAATATTAATTTTAGTACACTTGCTTGGATCCTTTATAAGTAATAGACCATTTTACTCAAATTTAATTAATAGTTTCATAAGTGTAAATATTGTAAAACTCACTGGGAGATAGAGATTAATATACAATATTGATAACATTGTCATTTAAAGGGGTCTCTTTTATAGTTACCACATCCCATTACTCACGCACTATTTTTGGAGACACTTATGATAGGATTACCTATTATAAAGTTTAAACCTAATTCATTGAATATGTACAATTAGGGCTATCAAAAATAGTATAATTAGGGCTATCAAAAATATTATAACTAGGGCTATCAAAAATAGTACGTCGGTAGAAATGTGCTCCTCCAAGGTTGAGTTGGACCAAGAGAGTTTCCATGATGTAAAATACTTGTTAAAGCTCCTTGAGCCTTGCTCAAATACCAATTACAAGATCTATAGGGGGGTGAATAGAGAAAATTATATTTTTACAACTTCAAACACAAGGCTAGTTAATTGCACTTACTTAAAAAGATATTGTAGCCAAAAGAGGAAAGCAAGTAATGAACAAGAAAGAAAACTACACAAGACACAATATATAGAGGGGTTACAACCTCAAACATTGTCAGTCCATAATGTAGTTTCTTCCTGGCAAGATTTTCAACTTGTTTTTAATTATCTTTTCTATCTAGATAAGAACTACAATTACAAGTGTATTTGTGACTCAAGACTAACCTTATTCTCAACTCAATGATTACTTTCTCTTTTGTGGCTCAACACCAACCTCATTTTCAATTCAAGGATAACTATCATCTTGTTTGTGGGATGCCAAAAGACCACCATAACTATAGAATACCACAACTTACCTCCACAACCTTTAGACATAGCCTTCTCATAAGAAGTATATCCAAAGAACTTCAATGTAACCTTCTCACAAGAAGTAGCTCAAATCAACAAACCAATTAGGGAATAGGAATGAAGAAGAAAAGTATAACTTTTCTCATAAGAACTTATAAAATAGTGATGATCAACATCACATGGGTTTAGGCAAGTCTATATCTGGTGGAATAAGACACTATGATTCAATTAAATCTTAGACTACCTTGGAAGAAGTTGAAGATAGCAATGTGATATTGTAACTTTGGAAGAATAGCATATAGTTGGCTTGCTCAAGTGTATTGTATGTTTCGATAAGGCACTTCTATGTATAGAAAACACTTAGAATAGCTAATATATCTGAAGAAATTTTTATGGTGAGTTTAGTGACAAACTAGTTGTTACAAGATGGCTAGTGGGATTAAAATAGTTAACTACACACTAAGTAAAAAAGATTCCAAAATTGTCCTAGGTCAAAAAGAAGAAGTTGGAGTGAAACATTATTTACACCACCTTTGGTCTAACAGCAATGTCTCGATCAATCTAAGATTTTATGGGGGATGCATCTCAATCAAAAATAAGTTTAAAAAAAAACCATATCTCCCAATGTATCTTAAATTTTAGAAATGTCTCAAATGTATATAGAAAAATTATCTACCTTTCCAAAAGGGTGTATACAAGTATAAAAACTAGGTATAGGATAGTTTTGACTTGATCATCACTTGCTCTTAGATAATTGTTTTCAATTTGTACAATTTGCACCTATAAAAAGCACCATCTATGTACTACTCGATGTACAAGCATCCAAACACACTTTCTATTGCATATTCTTCATCATTGGATCTTATCTAAGTTCCTTGGTCACCAAAAACACATATTACACATATTAGTAATGCAACATAAAATATTTTCATCATTTAAATTAGAATGTGGCATATTCAGAAGGCCAACAGAAAGCACTTTGACTTCAATTTTCTTAATAAAAATCCGAATTTCATTTAAAATATATAGCAAAATAAATGTTAGTAAAACCTTATATAATAATTTTAGTTCTAGTATATATAGTTTGTATTAATGTGGATTTCATTTCCCATCCTACGATGTTGAAATACCATAAAATAGTACTTCTACACATTTCTATACATAGTTCAAAACTTTTAGTCCTAGTACAAATAAGGTTCATGATATAATCATCTCAGGTCAATATAAAAATATAACTCGATAGAAAATTGTATTGATGCATTATTATAATCAAACAATGCATTTGTAAGCCTATTTACATGCATATTTTGGAAGATAGGGATATCATTGGGGCACAAATGTACCATATTCGAAATTGTCAACCTCATAATAATTATGGATAATTATGAATATTCATCATTGCTGAAGAAGCCATGTAAATCGTGGACTTCTTATACAAAAGAAGATCCATCCATAATGATTCAACTACTAAGAATTTACACAATTTTAGATCTAGATTAGGGTTTTCCATTCATAAGCATGCAAAAGAAGCTAACAAAAGGCATATCACTCATTTTAGATGATGAAAATGTACTCAAGAAGCAAACTGACAAGATATCTTGTTATCCTCATCTAAAAACCCACTCAAGATTCACATGAAAGCTTCACCAAGGCCTATGGCCAACTAGGGAAAGAAAAGAATAGAAAGGAAGGTTCGTACCTATTTGAAGCAAGAAACACCACAATTGAACTCAGACAAGATAGAATAAGAGGGGAGGAATAGAAAAATAAGCTACCAAGTGTAAAACATCTTATAGAAGTTTGATCTACACCATACATCAACATTCAAGAATTAACCAACTTATAAGTATGATATCAAGTTCCATGAGTGGACTATCGATGCTCTTTGTTGGTTATCCATGTACTAGAAGGTGGTTTGAGGTAAAAGTAATTGAAAGGGTGAGGGTTTAGTTTATATACATACAATTTGTGTAAATGATCATATCATCCTCATATTAAATAGATATCAATGGGGAAAAAGGAGAAAATGTATCGAGGCTATATATCATAGGAGGTGTCTTGGAATTCTAGAAATGTCCTACCTATTATAAATCCATATCAATGTCATTACCCTTGAGGCTATTGGGGAAAATGAATGGACTTACAAGGTCCAAAGTCATGCTTGTATAGGGTGACAAACCATTCTATCGAGTTTCACGATCCATACCCTATCAAATCTCCACCTCAACCCATGCATATCTACGTCCAAGGTGACCTATCAAGGTAAACCTTGACACCTAGTCTCTAATAAACCATGTATAGCCTAGTATCAAGGTTGGTTAGGTAATAAACCAATCTATGTGCAATGGTATCTATCAAAGGTCACTCATTCATTCACACACTTTGGCTAGGTTTAGGGTTAAAAACCTCAAGCTGAATCATTATACAAAACCAAGTTGAAAAGCTTCCATGGATCACTCAAATATGCATGACTATGAATGAAAATATGTTCTTGGATAAATTGACGCTCATTTTGGAGATTAGGTCCTCCATAAAGGTCAATATGCATAGCATCCATAAAGGTACATAATATTGCAAATCAAGATAACAAATGTGTTATTAAAGACACATTGGAGTTATCTCTTAGATTATTTATTTAAAGGCATACTCCAGAATGATAATGAGAAAAAATCAAGTCTAGATTCTTTGAATACAATTTGAAAATAGTCCCTCATATCTTCTAGTGGAACATAAAGTTAGGGCATACAAATTTCAATCTACCTCAAATTTGATACTATACTAATTAATTTGTTCTCAAAATAAAATCAAGAATTTAATTTCGTTATTAAACATTAGTTTATGAAAATTAATATTTTTTATTGATTAATCTAAGTTAGGGGACTTACAAGAAAAACTATTCAGCCATAGATAGATGGCCACTTATAGAGAACTATTCAGATGTTGGAGTATCTTTTGATAAATTTTGTGATCTAGCTTCATGGAAGATAGGATATTTAGTTAGTTTGTTTGAGATATCCTATAGTAATAGACATGAAAGTGCATATATATGGAACTATATGAGGTTTTGTACAAAATGCATTGGAAATTAATTATGTTTTGGTACAAGATTGGTGAACATCAACTTCTAGGTCCCCAGTTTGTGCAGAAAATGGTACATAAGCTCAAGGTTATCAAGCAATTGGAAGTGCCATAGGATAGGAAGAAGATGTATGTAGATAACCATCATAGACAACTTTAGTTTGAGGTTGAAGACCACATATATCTTGAAGTCTCACATTTAAAAGGTGTACGAAGCTTGAGAGAAGGGGTAAGTTGGCTCATAGGCTTATGGAACCTTACTCTTTCATATCTTGTGTTGGAAAGTGGCGTACATGCTAGAGTTAATTATTAGAAGAAATTCATAGATTGCATAATGTATTTCACATTTCTATGTTATAGAAGTTCCATATAGATATAGAGTAAACAGTATAGTATTTTAACCATACATGAAGACCTAGTGTCATGTCTTTAGAACAATATCTAACTTCATATTTCCCTCCATAGATGTTATCAACCTTGTGATTTGAATGCTTTTAGATTTTTTTCTTTGGGTTATTTATTTTGGTTTTAACCCTCACCCTAATCTAGGGTTGGCATTCAAATGGATGGGGCTCAATAGACAACTCATCACCCTTAATTTCCATGGACCCAAAATATCCTTGATGGCTAGGTGTCCTCTTAGGTAGATCAATGCTAATGTCGACCTTGAATAGGGTTGGGTGTGGGATCTTGCATAGAGTTTTGTGGGGGTGTATCTTGATGGCTAGTGAACTAATGACCTTCGATAGCTTGATGCTAAGTCTTAAACCTCAATAAGCCTTGAGGCGGTGGCTTAAAATCTCTTAAAGGAAGTATCCTTAATGGGCTAGTATGTTTTTAGGATGAGCTCAATTTCTTGGAAGCTTAAAAGTATCATTAGCCCTTTACTGGGGACCTTGATGGCTTCACTTGGATGTGTTTTTTTTGAACGTTTCATCCCCATGAATGTATATATATCCCTACCTATCAAGCCCTTTCTTAATCTGGTGACCTTAAGTCCTTCTAGAATGTGGTGGAGCAACCAAAGGAAGTCAATATACCACTTTGGAAAGAGGAAGAAGCTTGCACGTACTTGAAACTAGATGATCTAGCCTTCCTTAGTGGATCTCAAGAAAAGTAGATTCATTCTTAGAATAAACCATTTATGTTATCTTCCATTAATTTTCTCATTTCTTACTTATTTCACCCTAATCTATGCCCCTTGTTTGAGATCCATGGATCTCAATGATGGATATTGCTACATATAGCTGAAGAATCCTCCATTTCTCTTTTACACTAGTTTAGCCATATACATAGCTTGGAGGTGTTTTATGAAGCTTTGAAAGGTTGTTTGAAGATAAGTTTGATGCCTACCTCATTTTTTATTAATTTTGAATGCTTCCTCCTTTTTCTTGGAAAGTGAAATAGATATTGTTAGCTTTTTGTGCCTATAATTTTTGTATGTAGCACAATTTTTTCTTAAACCTTGCTTAACATGTATAACAATAGAAATGGTGAACTTCTTGGATAGGATGATGTATGTCAAATTTCCATTGCCTCCTTTGTTCTTCTATTAGAGACACATTATGATATTAACATGCCTTATTAATTCTATAATGGTATATCTTTTAGAATATGTACATTTCCCCTAATATTTCTCCTTTTATGGAGTTTTCTACCATGATAATGCCGAATATTTTGAATATCAATCATTAGATTTACACATCATTCTAAGGTGAAATTAATACGAAAATCCCTAACTGTTATGATGATGATTTTTTCTTGGATTTTGGATTGGTATAAAAAGTAGCTATTTTGCATTTCAAATGACCTTTTATTCTTAATTTTGCACTAAGTGCCAGTTCTAGATACATATGAGTATGAAATTAAAATTTTGCATGGTCTTTTATTTCCCTCATGTTAAATTTAAAGTAAGTTTTAATGAGAATGTTGAATATGTATGTGAACTTGGCCTTGGTTTGGCCAAGAATTAGAGTTGGTAGTTGGTTCTCAGTTGCATGAGTCGTATTTTAGGTATTTAGGTCATCCTAAAAATGCTAAACCCTAACCTGGCCTGAAAATGATTTCAGTCATACATGCTCAACCCGAACCTGACCAAAAAATGATTTCAGTCATACATGATCAACCTAAAAGTAAAATTCATATTTGCATTTTCAAACCTAATAGGCCTAATGGACCCAAAACTACCATGATATATGCAAACTTATATAACCCCCAAAAAAACAAAAAATGGGAACCCAAAACACCTGAATGCAAATATACTAAACATGACATGGCTATATATTTTTGTTAGACAAATGTTGTTTTATAATGAAATTCTTGTACAACATATTGTAAATCCAAGTATATTAGTCATATTTCTCATAAAAAGTTAAATAAAATTATGCACATATGAAATTAAATATCCTTACATCATGGAAAAATAATATTGTATATATATATATTTATATATATAATTTCGGTCGATCTAGTTTTGTCATTCAACAACTACAAACCTACGCTCGACCCAAAAATATATTTGGGTGTTATGGGTTTGGTTATTTTGGGTTATATCATAAACTCAAGACTCAAACCCACTCTAGTCAGGTTGGGTTAGGTCGGTATATTCAAGTGTTATTTTATCAACACTACCTAGGATGGTGAAGTGGGTCTTGATTTTACAAATACTTTAATATATGTTATGATATATTCCATATCTTTCAAAGTCATTCATATTTGAATTAGATAATTATATTATATAATACCTTATTCATATATTTGTTAGAGGAATTTGGAATGTGGTGTTTGATAACAAATTTCCTCCCAATTTTCTGACCATTAACTCAACGGCTACATGGGTGAACACCAATCTAAAAAACAGTAGGAGCAAGGAGGTTTTTATGATCGGGTGCCACTACATCTGGACTAATAGAAATTCTTTTGTGTTCGATAGTGTCAAAAGGTCACTTCAGCACCAAGCTACCTATATCAAGAAGACTGTGGAGCATTGTAAGATTGCTTGGAAAACCAACATGAAGAACAATAGGCTTGACATGAGCAGCAGGTGGGCTCGCCCTCATGAACATCAGATCAAAATGAATGTTGATGTAGCAGTTAAGGAGAAGGTGGCCACTTGTGCCGTGGTTGCTAGAGATGAGAATAGCAATTGGGTGTTTGGAAAATGCTGTAAAATTGGGGTCAAAGATGCTTTAGAAGGGGAGATCCTTGCCATACTAGAAGCAGCCGAAATTGCCAATGAAAAATCCATCACCAATCTACAGATTGAAAGTGACTGTAGGAATGCTGTTACAATAGTCACTGGTGAAGTACATAACTATCCTCGGTTTGCCAAAGAAATTATGAGAATTAGGAGGTTATGGAAGAACTCCTGGATTTTATCACATATTGCACAGGAGAAGAATACTATTGCAGACAAGTTGGCTAAACACCACCAAAAACAAAATCAATATGTTACTCACTACGTGAGACCCCCTGAGTCCTTAGGACAATTACTTTTGAACGATTGTAATGGCAGTAGTACTGCCACATTTAATTCAGTTCATGATAATTATCAGTGTAATTCAATTGTTTTTCAGCTCGCAAGAGGAGGGCGGGATGAATAAGATAGCCTCCTGACTTTTCTAAAACAAATATATATTTGTTGATTATGGACTATGAGTAATTGTTCTAATTATCAAGTGTAACATCCATTAATTCACTTTAACCATAGTGTGTCTTTGTTACTGGAAATATTTCAGTCGTTGAGCAGAAAGCTTGGATTAGATGTATCTTCTATCTTTTAAATGTCAAGCCCTACCTATTTCTTAGGAAGGGTAACATTATCCCACTTAACTATGTGAAGCATAGTTTTATCATTTGTTCTTACCCAAAGAAAATATCGACACATCTTTTCAATATCATCAGTGATGGACTCATATATACAAAAAGAATGGTACCGATATAGGTACATGGAATTTAATGTTGACCAAATAAGTGCCAATCTACCTATCAGTTGGAAAATATGCATGTAGAGACAATCATGATATGATTGACATGGAATATACCATAACGGATTTGATTAATAATCATAAAGGAAAGCTTCCAATTCATTATGTTTCACTTCATTATGAGATAATGAGAAAATATTATGAATGTATAAAGAATGACAATAATCAATGATGTATGTCTTCAAGTACGTGAAATGGAAGGATGAGATCATATGAATGCTAAGGGTATGTACATTCTTATTATGTCCCTAGTCGATTGTTAGTATGGAAGGTAGATAGACACCAATAACACTAAAGACTAGAGTGGGGGTAGGTTGATGGTAGAATCTCATTAGTCATGATATGGAAATATCAAACCAAGCACACAAATACATGCTAGGGAACAATGTATCAGACACACCCACCTTAGGGGTGATACATGGAAACCATCATTGGTGGTTATAGTCATCTCTCATATTGAAGGTGGTGATTGTGATTCTTAGACTTAAATTATTGAACTCATCACATTTTGTTGTGTACTCTTTGACATCATCAAGCGTATTCCTGAAACTTAGGGTGTTATAAAGGTGATGATTGGATGACTTTGACACATGGAGATAGATTGTGAGTGATAGATATGGGATTTGTTTCTCCCACTTGAGAATGATATCCTAGCCACTTGGTAAGAGAGATTGAGAAACACATGTACATGCAAATGTGAATCGATATATGATATTGAGGTCACATTATGTCTAACAGTATGCTCTTGGTTCAAGGAATATGGATTGAAGATTGAGAGGATGATGAGTCCATGCCTCGAGTTCATTCCGGATATCAGTGACAAAGGAATTATTAAAATGTTGTAACACCTTACACAGATTGTAGGTTGAAGTGGTTTTCCAACTTTACATTCACTTGGGTAGCATTTATTTGTGACTAGGCATTGCTCCTTGCTTGTGATGTCATAAGCTAGTTATGGAAATTCACTGCCAATGTGATATGGGACCTATAGGGTCACACACATAGGATCTCATCTAGAAAAGGAGTTTATCTTGAACGATGATTGGATTGATTACTAAAGCATTTAAGTATTCAATTCATGTAATAGATCGATAGATTGGCTGACTAGACTACCAATCAACCATTTCAAGTATTGAGACGGTCATTTGAGAAGCCAAATAGTCGTCTCTAGTGTTAAGATGGGTGTTTGGGTTGTCAGACAAATCAAAGTTCAAGATTGGCTAAGTTCTACCCAAATTTAGGAGTGAACTGATGCGCGTCGTTGTACACGCAACAATCACTAGGAAAAGTCCTAGAGTTTAACCTTCTAACCCGGTTGTCAACTTGTTGTGAACAACAAGTCAACTTAGTATAGATAGGTATCGATCCAAGGGACGGCGGAAAGGAAAAGTCGAAATCCAAATCCGATTGCAAGTACAAAAATTAAATTCCGATTTGAGAGAGTTGTTAATACTAAGAACAAAAAATAAAAGTGCTGAAATAAAATTTAACTAAGCAAAGAAATAAAGATCTGGGGTCCGGAAGATCACCACCAAAACCACGTTCCTATTCAACTAATCAAATTCTAAACTCCAAGGATCAAATAAGGACCTTGTGTTTACATGTCCTTACGGACAAACTCACAAGGGTCAGACTTCCCGTGAACCCGTTGGTCCCGGCGTTCACGGATCATTGCCCAACCGTCCAACATACCATTATCCACGGTCATATCAAAAAGCATGTGAATTCAAACTGGCATTCAAACCCAAGGATCAGGTGGTCACGTCACCAAGGATTACAAAAAAGATTAAATAGACGAAAAGATGATAATCGTAATTAAGGGACTATTGTTTTATTCTTACAGAGATCCACGGTCATATCACTCGATAAGAATATATCAGATCATCCAAATAACTACAAAGAAATAGAGAGAAGACATTTGTTCGATGGAGAAATATAATTGATTATATTGAATAGAACCGGGCTAAGGGGCTACTTCCATTCCCCAGAGAGATTTACTCAGACATAACAAGAACAAAAGAAATACAAACTAAAAATCCGATGAAATGGAATGAAGAATGGAATCCTTTTACAAGTGAAAAAGTCTCTCCTTTTATAGGAGGAGGAGGGGGTAGGCTTCCCTCAAAAAAGAGGGAAAAAAGAGAGGGAGACCAATTTTCGAATTTTCTGGATCTGGTCAAATTGAAAGTTTGTTGTCTTTAATTATCTTGACCATGTAACTCCCTTTAATGCAGATTCTCGCAGCAGCGACTTCGAACGTATTTCTCTCCCGTTAAAAGCACAGAAACGGTCCAAATAATAGGACTTTATTTTAGGAAATTAAATTCCCTTTCCAATGAATACCTGTACACTCAAATTGGAGTCTGAATGTGAGAGTTATGTCACTTTTGGTGGAGGGTATATACGAATTTCTGGACTACTGCAAATTGTGTGATTTTCCTACAAAACCCAAGAAAATAGAATTAAAACTCCAATTAAAGAGAAAAATATAAAATAACAAAACTAATTATGAAATTAAGAGAATAAATGACAAAACAATCCTAAACAAATATAAAAAATATACAAATAAAAGGGATAAATATACATTTATCAAAATACCCCGGACTTGAATCTTTGTTTGTCCTCAAACAAATAAAATCACAAATTATTCCAATTTATACTAACAACATGTCTATCCTCACCCTTGTAACATCATTTTATTTATTACCTCCAAATTTGGCCAAGCAACCCAATCTCCTAAAACCACAAAACACAAAATTCTATATTCTCTATTAAAAACAAATATCATATCTTGTTTCTAAATCAAGATTTTGTCGAAAAACATGCTTCATCTTACTTCTGCTTTGACACTCTTATTTTTATTATTGTATTTTTTTATGTGAGTTGTTGCACAAGAACAAGATGAAATTTGGGGGTGTGAAAACAAGGAAGGAAGTGATGAATTTTTTTTTTGATCCCTCCTCTATTCGACTTGGGATTTAAATTTGTGGAGTTCTGGCTACATTGGTCACAATTTTTTTTTCATGTACACTTTTGGCATCTTTTGATGGTATGCCCCTTTGTGGGGTATGGAATTTTTTATATGGGAAGCAAGCCACCCCAGACTTGATTTTTGTCTGGTGGTGATTCTTTGCTTCTCTTTTTTAGAAAGAAAATAAGGGGAAAACAAAAGGTGTCCTTGTGCTTATAACTTCACACATTTTTTTTTGAAAGTGCCATTATATCAGAAAGAACATTCATGTCAATCACATTATACAAGATTTATATCAAGTTAATCAAAAGTTTAAAAATAGAGAAAATTTGTGTTTGGTTTTGATTGATTTCATACGGCTTGCCAACTTTTCCAAGGAGTGATGTTATTTTGGGGTCCTAGGTGACATGGTGGTTTCAGACATGGCAATTTGTAACAATTTTTGCAAAACATTTACTAAATTCAAAGGGGTACAATGATAAACATCTATTCATATTGGCCGACTAGATAAAGGCCATTTTACAACAAAAGAAATAAAAACATGACCGGCTAGATAATGGCCATGCACAAAGCAACTATATGCAAAACAAAAAAAAGTAGAAATAATGCAGAAAAAAAAGATAAGGGGGTGGAATAGAAACATACCACCCACCTCCACTCCGGACTTAGATTTTTGCTCGTCCCGAGCAAAATCAAAATCAGAGATGGAGGGAAGAGAAGAGCGAGGGTTCTCCAGGTGGCCCTGGTAGCTCAAAAAATGTCCAGTTGAAGGGGATGTGTATGAGGGCTGGGACCTTTATCTGAGGAGCTTCATAGTGTACCCTATGATAGGGTAATTGTAGAAGCTCAGTGTGGTGCTCATATTTTCTTTCACCTCGAATTCCCTCCAATAGGATCCAAAGATCTTCCATCAATAGAAGGGGAAGTGTTGAAGATGGATGTGGATTTGGGGAGTTTGGTGGGTACCCAACCAGTAAAGTCGCTAGAGCAGGATAGAGTGGAGGATTTGGTACAGGTTTTCCACCATCATAACGACCTGCATATGAGAGAATTTATGCAAAAGATTTCAAATTATTTACAAAATTGTTTTGCTTCTCCTCAAAAATAATGTCATCAACATTGGGTTTGGTAAGTTTCATTGTTGATATAACATATGGATCTAATTCTTTTGTACAAGGGGTCCCCAAGGATTCAAGAGAGATGAGGACAACTTCCTTACAAACAATAGAAGGGGGTGAGTGGGCTTCTTCCAACGGTGGTATCTCCCCTTCTAGATCAGCCATGTGTTGGATGGAAATTGGCTGTGATGGCTTGGGAAGAATCATAAAGGGAATTAGATGTTGATTATTCAAAATAGACTCAAAAGAAGGATATTGGTCTATGGTATCATTCATATTTATGTTGTGGATTGGAGGAGTTGTTGGATCTTCATAATGACTCTCCTTCTTTGACATTTCATATTCAAGTAAAAGAGTCTCTAAAGGAAAGATAGGGATACCAACGTCCTCATCGCACACAAAATATGGCTCCATGGTTTGTTCTATTTCTTCAGGATCTGACATATATGACACAAAATAAGGATCATCATCGTCATCGTCAGGAAGAACCATCTTGGGTTGCTCAAGCTCTATAGGGGGAGTTTGTGATTGATCCTCTAGAAAGGTAGCTAACATGCCTTGACTGGATTCAAGTTTTGCTTGTGCTTCTGCTACCATCTTTTCTAGGGCCTTAAGTCTCTCTTCCGGATCAAGATCAATTTGCATTTCACCATAGGATTTATACACCCCAAAATTTTGGTCACCCTCACCACACTCCCCATAGTGTCCTTGTCCATAGTACTCCTCATATTGTTTTGGGTGACATTGCTCCTCATAATAATCTCCAGAAGATGGTGGATTGTAATTTCCATTGCGTCCATCTTGGTAGGAAGATTCAATATTATAAGGTGTCACCAAATCATGAGGAAACATATTTGAACAATCTATATTTTGAGTTTGGGCTTCTAGCAGGGTAGTTAAGAAGGCTTGGCTGGCTTTTAGTTTTTTTTCTACTTCTAATGCTATCTTCTCTAGGGCCCTAAGTCTCTCTTCTTGTTGAGGATTACATTGGGTTTCATAAACATGTTCATAACCCCCAAGGTTTTGTTGGTTACACCCCACAAAATTTTGTTGATCATATCCCCCATTAGAATATGGATAGCAAGGTTCCCCATAATGGTTCTCAGAAAAATGTGGATTCACATTATACCCACCAGGATGAAAGGGCTCGCAATTAAAAGGGGTGCTATTATAAACATGGGTTAGAGTTGGACATGCAAGAGATGCATGGTGGTAGAGACCACAATAATAACATTGTGGGGGATATTGGGATGCCCACTCCATTTGAAAAAAAATAAATTCCTGAAAGATATGTGAATCAATGAATGAGAGAAGAAAGATTGTAAGATAAAAGGTTAGTCAAAAATTACAAAGAGAGCTAAAAATTATAAATCTAAAAAAAAATTATGAAATAAACTAAAATTACTAAAAAAAATAATTAGAAAGCAGTACTGCTGGAATGGAAACTCAGCAGAAAGAGGAGATACACTTCCGGAATTTTGCTCGGAAGGTAAAAAGAAATTACAAAAATCTAAAAGAAATTGTAAAAAAGACTAAAGTTATGAAAGTTAGAGAATATGAAAAAGGAATATACAAGATATACAGGCAACCAGATCTGAAAAACAACTGTGCCGTCCCCGACAACGGCGCCAAATTGATGCGCGTCGTTGTACACGCAACAATCACTAGGAAAAGTCCTAGAGTTTAACCTTCTAACCCGGTTGTCAACTTGTTGTGAACAACAAGTCAACTTAGTATAGATAGGTATCGATCCAAGGGATGGCGGAAAGGAAAAGTCGAAATCCAAATCCGATTGCAAGTACAAAAATTAAATTCCGATTTGAGAGAGTTGTTAATACTAAGAACAAAAAATAAAAGTGCTGAAATAAAATTTAACTAAGCAAAGAAATAAAGATCTG
Organism: Alisma plantago-aquatica; assembly: GCA_963693085.1. Classification (NCBI taxonomy): domain Eukaryota; kingdom Viridiplantae; phylum Streptophyta; class Magnoliopsida; order Alismatales; family Alismataceae; genus Alisma; species Alisma plantago-aquatica. The sequence continues at coordinate 960,829,064 of OY856409.1, read as the reverse complement.
GGGTCCGGAAGATCACCACCAAAACCACGTTCCTATTCAACTAATCAAATTCTAAACTCCAAGGATCAAATCAGGACCTTGTGTTTACATGTCCTTACGGACAAACTCACAAGGGTCAGACTTCCCGTGAACCCGTTGGTCCCGGCGTTCACGGATCATTGCCCAACCGTCCAACATACCATTATCCACGGTCATATCAAAAAGAATGTGAATTCAAACTGGCGTTCAAACCCAAGGATCAGGTGGTCACGTCACCAAGGATTACAACAAAGATTAAATAGACGAAAAGATGATAATCGCAATTAAGGGACTATTGTTTTATTCTTACAGAGATCCACGGTCATATCACTCGATAAGAATATATCAGATCATCCAAATAACCACAAAGAAATAGAGAGAAGACATTTGTTCGATGGAGAAATATAATTGATTATATTGAATAGAACCGGGCTAAGGGGCTACTTCCATTCCCCAGAGAGATTTACTCAGACATAACAAGAACAAAAGAAATACAAACTAAAAATCCGATGAAATGGAATGAAGAATGGAATCCTTTTACAAGTGAAAAAGTCTCTCCTTTTATAGGAGGAGGAGGGGGTAGGCTGCCCTCAAAAAAGAGGGAAAAAAGAGAGGGAGACCAATTTTCGAATTTTCTGGATCTGGTCAAATTGAAAGTTTGTTGTCTTTAATTATCTTGACCATGTAACTCCCTTTAATGCAGATTCTCGCAGCAGCGATTTCGAACGTATTTCTCTCCCGTTAAAAGCACAGAAACGGTCTAAATAATAGGACTTTATTTTAGGAAATTAAATTCCCTTTCCAATGAATACTTGTACACTCAATTTGGAGTTTGAATGTGAGAGTTATGTCACTTTTGGTGGAGGGTATATACGAATTTCTGGACTGCTGCAAATTGTGTGATTTTCCTACAAAACCCAAGAAAATAGAATTAAAACTCCAATTAAAGAGAAAAATATAAAATAACAAAACTAATTATGAAATTAAGAGAATAAATGACAAAACAATCCTAAACAAATATAAAAAATATACAAATAAAAGGGATAAATATACATTTATCATGAACCGACCGATTCAATCTGTTGGGCCAACTGACTTAAGGCAGGCTCACTAGACAGCTGTTTGGGTGAATGAGATAGGCATCTCACATGGGTGAGATGGCTCGGTTGGGCCAAACAATGGTTTAGGATGTTTCCCAAAGTTGTTTCCACTGCACATTACTTGTGATGCAAGGAATTAATATGTCATATTAATTGGAATCAAAATTACCAAATTCGTGTGTGAGTGGGAAACTGCAAAGTAGTGATTTGGCCATGTGAGACAATTGTCTCATGTGACCAGACAATTATATGGGTCACTAGATGGTCATTTTGGCTATCATGGACTGCAAAAATTCAAGATCTTCTAGTCCCTTCCACTCCTACAAAATCCCATACATACTGGGAACCTTGACCCTAACCCCACCTATAAAAAGAGGGGTATTAGGGGCTTCCCAGAACACAACACAAACAATTGAGAATCGATTCCTCTGACAATTTTTTTCCTCTATGGTTGTGGTTACCTAGAGAGCCCAAGAAAGTCCTACCGGACAAGAGAGGGATAGTGACGGGAGAGAACAACTAAGAATCATTGTTGTGGGAGAGCAAGTTGGTGAGTAGTACACCAATGGGAGGGAAAACTCCTTCTTGTCCATTCTAGTTGAACGACATGAGTTCTAGTTTGTCCATGTGGACTACTCTAGAGGAAGGTGTTCTTTGGTTGTTTCCAGGATAGTAAAATCAACTTGTAGTCTGTGGAGAGACCACAAGACTCTCTACAAAAGTTGTTCATGTTCTTTGTTCATTGTGAAGACCAGGAGTTGCACATCCACCATCCAAGGGAAACTAGTTCAAAGTTGAATTGAAGAGAGTTGTTTTCATAGGACTTTCTCCAGGACTAGGTATAACTCGCTAATCCATCCTTCCTATTTCATAGTAGTTCATGTGATCTTGTTGGTATGGGAATACAAATACATAAAATTTTTGTTTGCATTGCTATACTCTGTGCCCTTATTTTTAAATAGTGGTATAAGAGCCACATCAATCTATTATGTTTATGATAATTGAGATAATTGGATTTTTGGTTTAATCATTTATTTAGTTCATACAATATGAATATTTAAACTGTCCCATATGCATATCTGATCAAAGACCACATAATATCAAACTAATATATGTATATATATATGATATGATATGATATATATGTAATTTACATGTGTCATCAAAAAGTAGGTTTTCGTGGTGGATGTGTAGCGGGGTTATGGACAATACCCAATATCTATGTGTTTTTGGATGGTTTGGTTTTATTCCTATTTATCTTAGTATTAGTATCGATCCTCTATGTCCTCTTCCCAATGTAAAGTTAATTCTTTCCTAACTTTGATCCCCTTGAATGTAAATTGATGTTTCACTTTATCAATGTAATAAAGTAGCAATAGGAATAGTTTCTTTTCTTACAATGATGAGGAAGATGATCATCGCCGAATGAGAAAACTAGTTTGTAACACGAGCTGACTGTTTATAGGACCATGGAGGATAGAAGGATGAAGCCAAATGACCACCTAGTGTACCCAAATGAATATTTAATAGGAGTCTAAATGTTGGTCGGATTGGAGGCTAGATGACCATCCATGATGACCAAGCAACTGGACAAGAGGTGAGACGTCTGGTACAAGGGTTGAACCGATCTACCCAGATTTGCAAGAATAAGTCTACACCAACAACAGGTTCATACATGTGATGTGATGATTGACCTAGGTGATAGTAATTCATCATGTTTATAAGGAATTACAAGTAGACATGGCCGTAAGCATCATTTTTTAATATTACATGTTTATATTGAGGGATATAACATGTATATGATACATACTGTATATGTGATGATTGGATACAATATATGTATATATATATATGATATATATATATATATATATAATCTCTCAATAAAACATATTAAATCTAAGATTCTTTCCATTAGCAATACACATGAAAAGCTTGATCGACCAAGAATAGATTCACACAAAGCATGGTGCGTTTCTATCTTGTGGAAGTGTGATGGTAGATATGTAGATTTGCACAAAGCATGGTTCATATGTATCGTATTGGCTATTAGGTTAGGCTTAATTGGTGATTCATAGAGAGTGTAAGCCCAGAGGCATACAGATGATCATGGAAAGTAGTTTCACATATCATCTATCCAAGAATTGCATATGATATAATTGGCACGATTACCTACCTTAATGGTTGATTATGGATGCTTGTGTAGATCTGGTGATAATTGAATCATTTTGGATCTTGGCTCATTAGAAAATTGATTCGCTGGAATTTTTTGAACTGGTACATGAGGGCTGTCTATTCGAACAAAATAATGAGAAGGATAATGAATCAAAGATCAAATTATTATCACCCAAAGTTAATCAAATCAAATCAAATCAAATCAAAAATGATTTTTTGAAAAAATCATAAATTCTTTTATAGAATCAAATGGAAACAATAGAAATCACTTTTATTTGTGATCGGTCCTTGAGAAGGACAAAGTTGTTGGAAACAATTTCCACAACCAGTTCATGACACTGAGAATCATTCTAACATAGGAGTGCGATCGCTACGTCTTGGAGATTCCAGAATGAGATGAACCGCTTCCAACTACACTAAAGGATGACATGGATGCTTACAAGAAGCATACTTAAGATGTTGTGTATGTCAAGTGTCTGATGCTATGCTCCATGAACTATAAGTTGTAGAGGCAGCATGAGAACATGGATGTTATTAAGATGGTCACACATATCAAGAACATGTTCTAATCTCAGGAAAGACAAGAGATATACGATATCTCCAAGACAATGTTCAAATGTAACATGACATAAGGAGATCTAGTAGCACCTCATGTGCTCAAGTTTATTGGGTATGTGGAGAACATTTCTAGACTGAGATTCCCCTTGAGACAAGAGTTGGACATTGATGTGATTTTGTAGTTTCAGTCAAAATATTACAATCAGTTTGTCATTAACTACACCATGAATGCCTTTTACAAGTCATAAACAAAGTTGTTGGGCATGTTGGGAACAATTGAGGGAAATATGAAGAAATACAGGCCCAAGTCTGTGATGATCATCAAAAAGACAAAGGGGAAATCTAAAGGAAAAGGCAAAGGAAAAGGAAAAGGCAAAGGAAAACCTAAGAAGAATTTGAAAGCTATCCATCATGCCAAATCTTCATATCTCAAGGTAAAGGGAGGTATGAAGAAAGTAAGAGGCAATTGTCACCATTGTCACCAGCCTGGAAATTGGAAATGAAATTGCTCACTCTAGTTAGAGGAATTGAATGAGAATAAGGAATGCACTGAGGCCTCCACTTCAGGAATAAATATTGTAACATAAGTTTAGTTACTTCTTAGATTTGGTATGTGATACCAAATAGAGATTTGACATACTGATATGTGGGATTTGACAAGAATTAAAGACCTTCATGGAAGGAAAAAGATGGACTAGATGGATTAAGACTTGGGGAACCTCTGGTCAACATTTAAATTTATCTTAGCCCAATGGGCATGTGACAAAGTTAGTATAATTGGTATTTGATTATCCCATTAAATAGAAACATTTACTTTATATGACAAGGATGATATATCAAAAAAGTTAGATGTTTCTATTTCTAAAGATGTGATCTTGTATGGAAACACCCAAACATATAATGATCTCTGTACAGAAGACCTTGAGATTAATGTTTATAGCATTAATACTAAAGGATTATAATTGATAAACTCAAGACTATCATTAGAAATAGTCACCATAGATGTAAATATAAGAAATGCATGTCTATAATACATATTTACGATGAAATTTGTGATTACAAAAGATTTAGTTGGAGCATATATGGGATCTTTTGATTTGATAATATACATATATTCTCCCACTAATCTTTTGATTTTATTGGGTATCTATGACACATGGGGAATGAGTGTGAGTGATAGAAATGGGATTTGTCCATCCTACTACAATATGATATTTGGGCCACTTGATAAGTGAGATTGAGAAACACACATGCATGCATGTGTGAATGAATATATGATATTGAGATCACATTATCTCAGACAGTCTACTCTTGGTTCAAGAAACATAGGTTGAACATTGAGAGGATGATGATTCCATGCTTTGAGTTCTCTCGGGATATCAGAGACAAAGGAATTATACAATCACTACAACACCTTATAAAGATTGTAGGTTGAAGTTGTTCTCAAACTTTCCATTCACCTAGATAGCACTGATGTGTGACTAGGAACCACTCCTTACTTGTGTTGTCATATGGTAGTTATGGTCATTTACTACAATCATAATATGGGACCTATAGGGTCACACATATAGGAACTCATCTAGAATAGGAGTTTATCTTGAATGATGATTGGATTGATTACTAAAGCATTTAGGTATTTAATATATGCAAAATATTAATAGATTGGCTGATTGGACTACCAAACGTCCACCTCAAGTGTTGAGATGGTCTTTTGGGCAGCCAGATGGGCGTATTAAGTGTTGAGATGGCCGTTTGAGTTGTTAGGCTAATCAGAGTTTGAAATTTTCTAAGTTTAGCCCATATTAGGGAGTGAATTGACTGATTCATTCTGTTGAACCAACTGACTAGACTCAGGATCACCAAAAGACCATCTGGGTGAATAAGATGGACATCCCGCATGGGTGAGATGGCTCAGTTAGGACAAATGAAGATCGTAGATGTTTCCTAAACTTGTTCCAATTGCACATTACTTGTCGCACAGGAATTAATATGTGATATTAATTAGAATCAAAATTGCAAAATTTGTGTGCATTAGGCCGTTTTCCAGTATAAAATGAATGTATCATGTGAGCAGATGATCGTCTGGGTCACTAGATGACCATTTTATTTGTAGTAGGTTGCGGAAATTCAAGATCTTCTGGTCCCTTCCACTCCTACACAATCTCGTACATAGTGGGAACCCTAACCCTAACCCCACCTATAAATAGAGGGGTACCGAGGGCTACCCAGAATACAACACATACAATTGAGAATTAGTTCCTCTAATAATTTTTGTCCTCTCTGGTTGTGGTAGCCAAGAGAGCCCAAGAAAGTAATGCTGGACAAGGGAGGGATAGCGATGGGAGAGGACAACTTTGAATCATTGTTGCGGGAGAGTAAGTTGGTGACTAGTACATCAACAGGAGGGACAACTCCTTCCTATCCATTCTAGTTGAACAACATGACTTCTAGTTGGTCCATGTCGACTACTCTAGGGACAGGAGTCCTTTGGCTATTGTTATAAGAGCAAAATTAGTCTGCAGTCCGTGACGAGACCACATGAGTCGCTATCGAAGTTGTTCATGTTTGTTGTTTGTGGTGAAGACCAGGAGCTGAATGGACACCATCCAAGGGCAACTAGTTCACAATTTCATTACTTTGAGATTTTGTCATCAAATTTTCTCCAGGACCGAGTATAACTCGCTAAACCATCCTTCCTATTTCATAGTAGTTGACACAATCTGGTTGGTATGGGAAAATGGATAGATAATTTTTTTGTTTTTGTTTCTATACTCTACGCCCGTATTTCCCAACACTACCATCACTGGCACATTAGCCTTCCATCCTTGCAATTTTGTTTTAATCATATCAACTGAAGCAACACAAGAAGATTTGTTGATTTTACCAATGATAAGAGTACCAAGATATTTAGAGGGAAATTCACGTTCCCTAACACTCAAAATTTTGATAATAGAATTTTGCCAAACCTTTTGCTAAAAATAACATCACTCCTTGTAGAAATGACTTTTAGCCCATAATGATTACCAAAGTTGTCTCAAATAGAAAGAATGTTAACTTCATTGCACTTGTTTACTTCAACAAAAAGCATCAAATCATCTACAAAATTAGATGAGAAAGAAAAACTTTATATAAGCTCTAATAGGATTGATAAGATTATTTTCAACATCTTGATTTATGAGTACAATAAAGTCCTCCATAAAAATCACAAAAAGGTAAGGAGCAATGGGATTCCTTGATGGATTCCATTAAAAGACTTAAAAAGAAAGTAGGCTCTTCAACCAACAAAAATTGATATAAAGTAGAATTGAAAATGTTTGAGATTGTATTGATCCATATAGAAGGGAAACCCATATGATACGTAATAAGATACATAGTATCCCAATTGACTAAATGATAAGCTTTGGAAATATCAATTTTCTATCAAATTTTGTCTCCCACACTACCTTTGTTAAGTCATGAAGGAATTCATCAGCTAGAAGAATAGCATCCTCAATATTTTCTCCATTTGACAAAAGAAAATTGATTCAAACTAATAATGCGAGAAGAGAATATTCAATCCTATTTGCCAATATTATAGAGATGATATTGTAGACTATATTGCACAAGGTAATAGGCCTCTAGTTCTAAATATCAAAAGTATTGAAACCTTTAGGAACAAGAGTAATGAAGGTGTTATCCGATTCTTTGACAATCCGACCATTGGAGAAGAAATATTTAATTACCTGAGAAATATCAGGCCTAAATATTGGCTAGGATTTTTAAATGAAAAACACATTAAAGCCATCAGGCCCAGGGGCCTTATCACAATTAAAGCTATCAATAGTGATGTTTAATCACCTGTTGGATAACATAGGGACTGACATCATATTTCTGTGCTTTAAAAAGCATAAGATGCATCAGTTAAAAATCTTTAAGACAAAATCTTTTATCTCTAGTTTTAATATAGATTAAAATAGAACAATATGCTCTTTAATATCATTCAAGTTAGTAGTAATAATTTCATTATTAGATAAATGTCTAATTTTATTTCTTTACCTCCTGGTTTTCAAAGAAGAACCAAACAAATTGAATTGCAATTATCTTATTTAACCATTTGATTCTAGAATTTTGTCAAAGAAAACCTACTTCGATAAGTTCCTCATTATGAAGCTCCTTTCTAAAAATCCAAGTACTATCCTAAAGATTATTGTAACCTTATCAAATAGCTTTCAACAATATTTTGATTCCAAATTTTCAATTTGAATCTAAGAATAAGAAACTTGGTATACACTTTGAACAAGGAAACTTTCTCGACTTTAGAATCCGAGGAACTCTTCTCAATATACTTAATTATAATATCTAGAAGACCATGCATTAATGAAATTGAATGAAGACTTAACATGTCTGTCATGACCAATATTCAAAAAATGAATTGTAACATCCCTCATTGTATTATAAATAAATTCACTAGAGAAGTTGTCAATAGCATCTTAGAAACTACAATTATAGAGAACTCTATCAATGTTTGAAGATATACAGCTTTCACCAGGATGATGGTTATCTGAGGAGAAGAATGAAACTTTTAGGTCAAGATCAAATAAACCACAACTCATAAAACATAAGCTAAATTATTCCATATATTTTTTAGAGGGAGCTAGCTTACCATTCTTTCACAATCCTTACACCAAACATTAAAATTACCCAAGAAGAACCATGGATGATCATACTTATTATAAGCATCTTGAACAGCATCCCATAGAGAAATTATACAACTATATTCATTGTGTCCTTACATAGAAATGACAAAAGAATTAAGAGTTACATTACTAAGTTCACATAGCACATGCTGGCCAGATTCTGATATCTTAGTTATAGAGAAAATAGTTGGATTCCATATAATAAGGTTCATTCTAAGAACATGATAATCCAGATCTGCAGTTGGATTGGTTATACTCTTTATTACTTTATTCTCATTCAAAATAAGAATGTGACTTCTCAATCTTTGTAGATTCTCTTACACACATTTAATCTTGTCACTAAGGCATCTTACATTCCAAGAGGTGATCTTAAGGGGTGTATTCGTTTGATGACCAAGGCCATTGAGTTGGTAGACTCAGCTGTTTCAACAGTAATACTTAGTCTACTAAACATGATGTTCATAGGTGAAAAGATAGAGTTTAAGACTCTATGCGAGATACTAATAATAGGTTTTATGATGAAAATAGGGGGAAACCAAAGCTCCATCCATTATCAATAACCCTCGATAGAACATCTTTTTTCAAAGTTTCCTCTAAGTGAGGCTTTTCATCGAACACTTGGACTGGTGTAGAAGGTATGGATCTACCACTAATAGGTTTTGGGGTAGGTGAAGTATCAATATCAACAATTGATTTTAGCATATCTCTAGAAACATTTAGATATTTAACTGGACAGAGATGTGACTCATGCCCAAATAACTTGCATTTACCACATAGGTCTGGGAACCATTGATAGTTCATAAAGATGTGTTGACGTTCTCCCAAATCATTTTGTAGATAAATAGAAATAGGACAAATACAATAGGATCTGACTAAGACTTGTACGTGAGCATATTCCTGATAAGGCAAATCCTTCATATCCCTATCAATAACAAGGGGGTACCTAAGTAGGATCTTGTTCGTTTAAACATTATGATATCCCATAGTTCCATTGGTAAATCTAAGATTCTAATCCACACTTGTACATTAAAAAACTAACTTTCATAAATTAAAGACCAAGCCAGCATTTCATACATAGCATGGGTTGATGTTTGATAAACCATGGAACGCATTCCAGTGTAAAATCCTAGTCACACTAATTTGAAAATCTAAAGATGAAAATTAAGTTGTCTTGTAGATAACTTCCATCTTGTCCTCCAATTTCTATAACTTAAAGACATTCTCTTGTAAATTATAGACATCAAAAGTAAAATATCCAACATATTTTCAGACAATGCCACCAATGTGCTACATTCTCTACTGCCTCAGATCTAGGATGGATGAGCTGACCATTTTATGTTGTGATAGGTGTTTGATAAAGAGGACCATATATATTTTTGCTTTCTACATAAAAGAAATTCTTCCAAATTTTCTGGTGGCTAGAGGTTCAGATGATGGAGCAAGAAGTGTAGTGGAACTATTTTGACTCCATATTTAATGTTCTTCTCTACTATGGTGGAAATATTAGTCAACTAGCTGAGGTCTTTGACAATATGAAGCAATTATCTTTGGAACATTTATAGTATTAGCTTCATACTAATTAGTGTTATGATCATATTCGACATGGGTGATTTATTCTAGTGTGCTCACCAAAAAAATAGTTTAGAGTTCAAGTTTCACCATAATAGGAGTATTTTTTATCCCCAAGTAAAATATGAAATGAAATGAGTTTCAAGTATATAACATTCTAATCCTCAATAATTTTGAAAAGAAGAGAGGCACATTAAAGTGGATATTATCTTCCTGACATGTAATGATTCCCCTAATTGTTTCTACATATCTTATGTGACTACTCCAAAGTCTAACCAATATGGAATAGACCGGTATCTAGCACATATTTCCTCACAATGGGTGACGAAAAGTGGATCTCAATCATCACCACTCCCTCTAGTGATTCATTGGTACTTTTTTTTAAGACAAGTGTCTATCTCATTCATCCCACACTCCTCTTGTGGGCTAATTAAGAGAAACAAAGTTACATCAGGTATCGTCAGGAAAAAAACAAAAGAACGAAGGCAATAACGTGGCTTCCTCCACTCTATACATCATCGTGATGGAGTAGATTTTTGATTTAATTTTGAGGATGAAATTCATTTTAAAGTGTGCACTATGTGATAAAGTGAACTTTTAGGGTTCTGGATATCCAATTGAATATTATCATGAATTTGAGAACTCAAATGACTTTTAATTCTATATACATTTATGTTTATGTTGACAACATGGGTGAAATCACTAAGTTTATGCCCTTTTAAAGTTTTTTAATTGATAGGTCAAATAGTTGGTTTTTGTCATCAAAGTTTAAGAGTGTGCAAATGTAATTGCAATGAATCAATGTCCCAAGTTTCATGACCAAATCTTATAGAGAGATGTTTAGGTTTGAATATTATCAATAAATGTGTATTTTGTTGTACTATGGAGCAATGTTTTATATCTAGGAACTTAGATATTGACCGACTATGATATGCTACACAACCTTGTCGTGGGCTAGTCCCACAGATCATCATGTAGTTGAAATCAATCTAGGCAATTCATAGTGAATTGGAGGGCTACAATCTTGTCATACATCTCAGACAGTTTGGGGTACAAACATGGGGTAGCCATGTGCCTCCTACACTATCACACCACTCTGGGTGAGTATTGAGGAGGAAAGTGAGAAGATGGTTAGTCTTGCATCACAGAGAGTGATATTTTGAGCCTTTAGTCGATCCCTATAACCTCAAGACCAGGAAGTTTAAACACCCACTTTTCCCCTCGTCTCCATGGCAATGCTCAACATGAAGAGACCAATGCTGTAGGCAGGAGATGGAGACAAAGGAGAGTTTAGAGGAAGATAAGTGAAGGAAATGATATACTGGAGTTAGTGAAGCTGATCTAGAACCTTACTATGAGGTGTTCATACTGGCAGGTGAACCTCTGGCGACGTCAGGAACTAACACAGGTAACATCTGGTGGGGGTTGGAGTAGGATCCTAAATCTCCATCCCTAAGTTTGGGTGGCACTGAGATATCTAGGAAGACACCATGGTTCATTGTAAATGAGAATATCTTCACGAGAATGATATAAGCTATTTTTCCCCTTTGTGACATCATGATGGAACATCAGCGCCTCAGTAGTAAGCTTCACCTAGATGGTGGTTTGCGAGGAGTGGGGCTCTAAACCCTTATTGCCTATAGCCTACCACAAAACACAAAGGTTATGGAGGCATTAGATGAGTTCTAAGAGGAGTGGATAACCACTGGCTACTTGCCAGAGAGAGAGAGATGGTGGTGGTGCCCATGTCATAGTAGGACAGGGGAGTCACACATCACGACTCGCCTTGGTATCACAATTTAGCGTGAGAGAGAGGAGAGAGAAAACCCACCAAACCTAGTAGGACTCATTTCAAATCCAAGAATAGCCGACTCAATCAAGGAGTTGTGTCCCTTATGTCCACATTGTGAATTGTGATAGGATGAAAAGGTAATAATCTTCAGTAAATGGGAAAAACTTCAATAGTTCATAGTATTTAGCTCATTGATCTGAAAAATACAAACAAGGTATCAAAATGTTTAAAAAATGAGTAGAATTGTATGGAACTATAATATTAGTCTTCTTGTGCTTATATTTTAATAATATCATGTAAGATGTATGACACTATTTTCGTGAGTAAAAAATATCAAATGATCATATAAAATTATAAGAATGCACATGTACCTTTGAAACATTACATATAATCTATATGATATAAGTTATGATAATGATTGACAAGTAATCATGTAATTTCCTTTCTATAGATAAATAAGGCTAATAACCCTAAATAAAATGCAAGAAATACATTTATCATTAATAAATGATGGACTTTAGAGAACAACATAATATTTGTGACTGGAAGTTAGTATGAAACTTTGATATCAATTAGACGCATATAATTCATGTTATAACAAGATGACTTTTAATACATGTTTTGTAGCCCTAATATGACAAAGGAATGTAACCTAAGGTTAATATGTTCACATAATAATGTGGAAGATGAAATGAACCCTAATTTAGAATATGACATCAGTAAGATAATTACAAGATAAGAATACAAGTAAAGATGTGAAGATCTATAATAATGAACATAAACCCTAATGGACATAACTAGGGTTATGACACTAACAATAATCCAATGATAGTACATGATCTTGTGTTGATCAGGGATTGACAGGGATATAGTTGACATCAGGAACACGGTATAGATTATCTCAATTGAAGGTATACTTTACCTCTTACTTAGCCTACTATATTGTATGTTTGTATTATATGTGCACAAAATACTGGACATATGATATTGGATGAAATGATTGTTCCTGTATGATATCTTACTTAATTTTCCATACTTATGGATATTAACACATGAAAAATAAGAAATTTGATCCATTATATGATAGTGCTAAATCTCTTTGGTAGAGTAGTGCATTGATGAAAGTACTAAATCTCTTTGGCTGAATAGTTCATGCGAGCACTAAATCTCTTCGGCAGAATAGTGCATTTATGAAAGTACTAAAACTCTTTGGATTTATAGTGTATGTGAGAACTAAATGTCTTTGGTAGAATAGTGCATGTGGTTGATCAACTTTACATATAATGGAAAATGTGCCTAAAATATGTGTTTTCTTTTGTTAATAAACATCTTTGTTTAGGTATATGCCTTTTCTTAGTTTTGTTTACTCTTTCAAGTATTAGATTTATCTTATTGCCAAGTTTTAGTAATAAGGGGTATATAAAAGACAAGTAGGCATACTCAATACAACATTTTAGAATATTGTGCTGGAGTGTACCACATGTAATATCTATTTTAGGTTATGGACTTATGCTCTTGAAGAACCAAGATAGCTGAGAGGTGTGTGGTGAGATGATGTGCAAGTGGTCCTATTGTCTTAAGGTCCTATTTTAGAATGTAGTATGTGCATATGAAGAAGTTTATCATTTAATGTGCAATATCAAATATGGTAATAACCCATTTTTAATTATATGTTGAATGGTGAACATGTGTTGTATTAATTTTTTCTTGTTTGGTGCATGTGCTACTGTCATTTTCTTCTGAGTTCCTATTATTTTCTTCTTCTTTGCCTAGTGTGTGAGCTTGAATTGGGATCCTCATTGAGGTGAGGATTTTGATTTTGACATTACACAATTGGTCAACATGTTGACAATCTAGGGACGTCATAGGTGGTATCAGAGCATGAACAATAGCAAAGCCTGACATTTGCTCATTATGTAACTCAAAACTAAAGAAGATGTTGAACTTGAACATCTTTAGGATGAGGTTAGTCATCTTTTAGAGAGGCTAGATGTGACTTAGCCTCTAGTTTAGAACCTAGATGTCTGAGAACTAGGTATAAACTAGTGCTTGTTTTATAGTATGTCCTAAGATCTCATTCTTTCCTTAGAATGTGGCGGTATGGGATGTTACATTACTAGGAAATGATGTGCATTGAGGGAAGAGAAATCCTAGACATATAGTTCTCATTTTCTAGCGTAGCTACACTAGTATGTAGTTTTTTCTCACCCCTTTCATTAGGTGACATGACATTAGACTCTCTACCATGTGTAGTTTTTTATTCCAATCTGATTAGACTTTGATAGTTTTCTCTGATGCATGTTTCATCGGAGAAAAAAACATCCCCAATTCCAGGTACAAAACATCTTTTCCTTTTTATTTAACCCTTAATTTGATATTTACATCATGGGAATCTTTCTTCGTACTTTGTATTGAATTAGATAACTTTTGACCCTCAAACCCTAATTTGACTCGAGTTGGGTTCCATAGAGTTGAAGACATGTGGAATTGTTATCTTAATACCTCAATTAACTAAATATAAGCAGTAATGATGATCTAGACTACTTTACCCTAGATTTGTGGACTAGGATAGATTTGGGTATCATATAGGACAATAATCGAGTTTTGGTAGAAGGTTTGACCACCTTTGACCATTAGGTCTAATTCATTTCATTTATTGAATGATTTATGCCTAATGGTTGAACGATAGTTAAGAAAGTCTCAAAATCCAAATTTATGCCCAAAATTGAGTTCCTTACATCTTAATTAGTTAACCCTCAAATTTTGGAGTCATTTGGACTTCAAATGCACCCTTAATTAGACCCTAATAGATTTTATAAGCTTTTACCCTAAATTTGGTCGATTAATTGGTTTATTTTAGTCACAGCCGGACCAAGATGCTGGGCTGGGTTTATTTCCAGTTTCCTTGCCCTGGGTAGCGGGACCTGGTCGTCCCCTACCTCCTGCTTCTCGCTCGCGTGAGATGAGCAACGCCATGACCTTTTGATGGCTCCTCTCGCACGCTGGAATGATATTTTCAACGTGATTTATTTTCCAACAAACTCCACGCGTCCTCACGAGCTAGCCCATCCCTTACTCGGTTCCCATCGAACCCTAAGGCAAAAACACATATTTCTACCCTTTGAGCATCCACCGCTGCCACTTTCTGAGCTCACCAAAACTCCCACTCTAGCACCTCTACTTCTTCTCTATCGTGCCAGTATTGATCCGCGACATCCCCTCATCTGTCTTCTTCAGTCAATTGCCCGCATATCATTCTGGAGCTGCTGCCGGCGTTGGTTTTCTTCTCCAGTAAGGATGACAAGAAGCTTCCGCATTGCCCCACCTCGACGCTATTCTGCTCGAGGTAACCATCTAGGACCCACTCTCTTTCATTCTATGCATTCATCGTGTCACAATGTTGCCCCGATTGTTTGGTCGACTAGCGCTGTTGACCTCCTCTGTTTTGCCGCACTGGCGTTATGGGAATCCGTAGGTCCTTGACCCCTAAAACCTATCTGAAGATGTTCAAAGTCCAGACAAAGTTCCAAGGGATGTTCCAGATCAAAAGGGAAACACAGGAGATCACCTATTTGAGTTCCCGAATGGGTTCATTTGAAATCAGCCATCACTGACGTCTACCTCTGCCATGCCTTTTCAGTTATCATCCAAACCTGGTAGTATGCCGGATGTGTCCGTCAGGTCCTGTAGAAGGCCATCCATGCCTTTGTAACCCCTTCAGACCTTGTCGAGATGTTTTCAACCTCTGGCTTTCCCTAGGCTCCTGCTTTTGGGTCCGAGCATACATCTTCATCTCGTCACCAACCTGTACACGAGCAGTACTCACTGAGTTCATCCCAGTCTCGCTATGGCTTCTGCTTTAGACTTCGGGTGTGAGGACTACTTGCCGGAGGCCAGTCCAATGCTAATCGCTTGAGTCGAGATCCACTACAGTGCCATGGCGCAAGAGACAGGGAAGCCAATCCCTGGGGTGAAAACCCAGTCTCGGCCATGTGTGCACATGCTTTTGTCACACCCAGTGAGGGCATTTATGTAACCTCACATTCCATTAACTGGTTGACCCCGTGACATGAAAACTATATCTCATCTATAGTTTGCGATACATCACACTGCCTTCTCAGAATTTCATTCGAGGGTACTCTTGTCTTTTGACAAATTATTTTGTTTTCCCTTATAAATCAGATTAACTTGTAAAATTCATTATAAATCATTCCTGTATCCAAATCCCACATATAGGTATGTTTTTGAAATGATAAAAAACCAACGGATTTAATGAGATAGGTTTGGAGACCTGATTCGAAACCTACGGATAGGTAATTTTTATTATTAAGGATTTAAGGAACCATTTATTGACGAAGCACACACTTATTATGTTTAGGTGGTAAAAGACCGGAATATGATCCTAATGAATATTATTGAGTGTTAGGATCTGACATTAAGGTATGTACATTCTCTATTTTATTTTGGGCATTATTCGACTAAAACCTAATTTCATTTAATGAGGCATCTCTTGTAATATTGTTTCTCTTGCAAATCTAATATTCATGAACATTTCTAATTCCTGAAATAAATCCCTTTTACTGCTGAGATTATTAATTTGACATGACATATGGGTCTTTAGACTCCTCCTGCTTTGTTGTCTTTTATTTTATATTTACTAAAATGATAGTCTTGCCACTCTATTATATAGCATGTTGCGTGTTTGACTAGATTATCTAGAATAGTGGTACTTGTGTACAACCATACTTATATAGGGCGTGCATTGTCCGCCCGGGGTGTGCGTTTCCACCCTTATTTATTTTTAGGCCATGATCCTATGGTGTTATGGCCTTGTTTTAGGTATACTTAGTCTACATTGTTATGCATGCAAATATTTGTTGTTTTAAAATGATTCTGTGGACGATTGTTATGGCAAGACACTCTTTTATTATCATGTTTGTAACCTGAAATTTAATATGCCTCATTTCTTTTGTTACTTTTCTCTTGAACATACCTAATTGCAAATAGCCCCTTATATGTGGGAACATCTCTTTTGTACTTGTAACCCTATATAATGCCCAAAATGTTTTATATATGTACATACTCAGCCTTTGCTGACCTCTTTATTGTTTCCTATGTTTTGGGTGATGTTCCTTTCCACCCAGGTGAAGAGGAGCCCGTGGTGACCTTAGAGGAGGATCCTGCACTTGAGGACCCAGTGTTCGAGGAACCTGTCCAGTAGTAGTTGTGAAATTTCCAAGATGCCTAGGTTGCCCTCTGCAACCAATCCATTAGCTTTAATTTATTTTGTGTTTTATTTCATGTCCATTTGGACAAGCTCATAGAAATAAATGGATCATGTAATAACTTAAAACTCTTTTGCTTTCCGCTGCTTTTACTTTATGCTCATTTTGCCATGTTATTTTGAGAACAATATAGCTGCCCTCCTGTCTATTTATTGTGATTCAATGTATGGGTTTTTCTATGACAGTCTCAAGATAATGTTGATAGGGAGTGGTCCCCCTAGTGGGTCCCACTCCTTACAAAATGGTATCAGAGAAATTATAGTCGGCAATCTAGTATCTCAAAATTTTACTTTAGGATTCTTATCCCTATCTACCTTTTCAGGAGATCTGATCTGTTTGGGGACAAGCTTGGTGAGTCCTCCCAGTCCTGTGAGAGACAAGGAGATGGGTACACTACACCGCAAAACCCACAGTTTGGGATGCCACTCATCGAGCCGCCGTTGATGACACCGGATGCACATGCCACTTCTTGGGGCCACCAGGTCGTCACCGCGCCTCATCCTTTTTCGGAGCCTCCTCCTCCACCTCTGCTTACTGCCGAGCAAGAATTGGCGGTTCTACGCCAGGTTTTGGCCAATTATGTGATGTGGCGTGTCAACGCCATTCCTCCTCCTGAGAAGCCCAAAGAGTACTCCCTCACGGAGTTTATCAAGATGCAACCGCCCTACTTCAAGGGCGAAGGAGAGATTGAGATGGTGGGCAAGGCCGACGACTGGGTCTTGGCCATTGAGCGTACCTTCGAGGGCATGGTGTTCCCTCCTCACCAGAAGGTCGACTTCGCCACCTACGTGTTGGACGGGCCAGCACGCGTTTTGTGGAACGGGGTCGCCCGCACTCGCGACACCTCCAACATGACATGGGAACAATTCCTGGTCCTTTTCCGCCAGAGGTATGTCTGCACCGCCACCTTAAAGAAGAAGGAGGTGGAATTCTACAGCTTGAAGCATGGAACCATGACTGTCTCTGCCTATGTTCAGAAGTTCCTGCTTTTGGAGCGCTATGCTATAGGTCTTGGAGAGGATCTATGAGCTACACTCTTTCTATAGGGACTGAGCTACCAGTTTGGGCGAGCTCTTTTTCCACAGCTCCCTCTTACTTTCCAGCAGATGGTGGATAAGGCCCTCACTGTGAAGGCTTATCCAGGCTTTCAGCCTTCGACCCAGAGCCCCAGCAAGCGAAAGAACTTCAATGATGATCATCGTGACAAGTGTAACCGCTGCCAGCGTCACCACCCACCTAGCAGGTGCCCTACAGTGCAACCTGCAGCTCGACCAAATGTGAGGCACTTGACGTGCCACGAGTGTGGCCCGGCGGGTCACATCAGGCCACAATGTTCCAAGCTCCAGAGAGCGGCTGTACTAGCTCAGCCACGAGCACCACAGCAGCTACAACATCAACCTCATCCACAACAACCGTTGAAGAACAATAACCAGAAAGGACGTCGCCCACCTATTCAGAAACGTGCAGGACGTGTCTTTGCCATGGACGCCGTGGAGGCCACAGATGATAACAGAGTCATTGAAGGTACTGTGCACTTATTTCAACACCGATAAAATCATTATTTGATTCTGGAGCCTCAAACACTTTCATATCTTCTAAGCTTGTAGCCTTGTCAGAGTTAGAAACTATGTACATGGACTATATCCTAGAGGTTGACACTCCTACGGGTAAAATGTCTTCTACTTTCCTAAAAATCCCTATGGTAGACCTTTGTATTTCTGGAAAGATGTTCGAGACAAACTTCATCATCCTCAATATGACAACCTTCGACGTAATCTTGGGAATGGATTGGCTCAAGAATTTTTTTGTTGCCCTCTTCTGTGAAGATAAAAAGGTTAGTCTGCTACTCCCCGATGGCGAGCGTTTCTGCATCAAAGGAAGAAAGCAAGGACATCACAGTTCATCATTTCTGCACTCAAGGCGGAGAAGCTCATTGCCAAGGGATCTAGGGCCTACTTGGCATCAGTTGTTCTCAATCCTACACCCCGGCTATAGAGGACATTGATATGGTTCGGGACTTTCCTGATGTCTTTCCCGATGAGCTGCCTGGACTTCCCCCATCATGAGAAGTCGAGTTTTCTATCGACCTCGTACTAGGCACGACACATATCTCCAAGCCACCCTATCGAATGGAACATGCTGAGCTGGCTGAGCTCAAGAAGCAGCTGCAAGAGCTCCTAGAAATGGGGTTTGTACGCCCTAGCATCTCTCCCTAGGGAGCACCAGTGTTATTTGTGAAGAAGAAGGATGGGTCCTTGCGGATGTGCATGGATTACCGTATGCTGAATCAAGTGACGATCAAGAATCGTTATCCTCTGCCGCACATCGATGATTTGTTCGATCGACTGAAGTTTGCTACTATATACTCGAAGATGGATTTGCGTAGTGGCTACTATCAGATGCGGGTGAAAGACGATGATGTACCGAAGATGGATTTCCGCACTCGTTACGAGCATTATGAGTTCCTGGTCATGCCTTTCGGTCTGACCAATGCCCCATCTACCTTCATGGACCTGATGAATCGGGTCTTCCGTCCCTACCTCGACAGCTTCATGGTGGTGTTGATCGACGACGTGCTTATCTACTCCGAGTCTATAGTCCAGCACCGCGAGCATCTGCAGATCGTTCTTCAGGCATTACGAGAACATCAGCTTTATGCAAAGTTCTCCAAGTGCGAGTTTTGGCTCAACGAGGTGATGTTTCTTGGCCATGTTATCTCGGCAGGACATATTGTTGTGGATCCCGTCAAGATTGAAGCTGTGACAAAGTGGCAATCACCGAAGAACCCCTCAGAGATATGTAGTTTTCTGGGCTTGGCAGGTTACTATCGGAGATTTGTATAGAATTTCTCTGAGTTGGCACTTCCTATGACAAAGATGACATGCAAGGATGCAAAGTTTTTCTAGACCCCTGAGTGTGAGAAGAGTTTCTTAGCACTGAAGAAGTGTTTGACGTCTGCCCCTGTGCTTGCTTTACCTGTTGAGGGTAAACCCTATGTTATCTTCACTGATGCCTCTAAACTAGGGTTGGGATGCATCCTTATGCAGGAAGGACGAGTGATTGCATATGCCTCATGCCAATTGAAGCCTAATGAGGGTAATTGGCCTACTCATGATCTGGAGTTGGCTTCCATAGTTCATGCACTGAAGATATGGCGAAATTACTTGTATGGGGTACAGTTTGAAGTCTTCTGTAACCACAAGAGCCTACGCTACCTGATGACTCAGAAGGACTTGAATCTGCACCAGAGACGATGGATGGAGTACCTCAAGGACTATGACTTTACCATCACTTATCATCCCGGTAAAGCCAATGTTGTTGCTGATGCTCTGAGTAGGAAAAAGGATGCAGCTTGTGCTTCCATCAGTTGCTTCTTATGGAGAGGATTGGAACAGGTTTCGAGTTGGAGACCTGAGCTACCTGATGATGGTGATGACTTTTCTATGGAGAAGGTGAGAGTGCAGATGGCTAGTTTGGTTGTCACTCCCACCTGGATTTCTGAGGTTATTACTGCACAGTTAGATAGCCCTGAGCTAGCCGAGATGAAGTTGATGACAGAGAAACCACAGTCCAAGTTTTCTGTGGGAGTGGATGGTGCTATCTGTTTTCGTCTTAGACTATGGATACCTGGTGTTGTTGATCTGAGATAGAGAGTTCTGGGTGAAGCCCATGGCTCTAAGTACACGATTCATCCCGGTACCACAAAGATGTACAAGGATTTACAACGAGTTTTCTGGTGGAAAAACATGAAGAAGGATATTGCTACTTATGTTGCAAAGTGCTTGACGTGCCAACAGGTGAAAATTGAACATCAGCATCGCGGTGGTCTTCTTCATCCACTTGAGATACCATAGTGGAAATGGGAGAAAATCACTATGGATTTTGTCACTGGGTTTCCGAAGTCTAAACGTGGGTATGATGCAGTTTGGGTTGTTATTGATCACCTGACCAAGTCGGCTCATTTTCTTCCGTTCAAGAGCAGCTACAAGGTTCCTGATATGGCACAATTGTATGTGGACTGGATTGTTCTCCTGCATGGAGTTCTAAAGGCGATAGTTTCTGATCGAGACCCAAAGTTCACTTCTCGTTTGTGGAAGCAGATACAAGAGGAGATGGGTTCTGACCTACGTTTTAGCACAGCATACCATCCTCAGACAGATGGCCAATCTGAGCGTACAGTACAGATTTTGGAGGACTTGTTACACGCTTGTGTGATGGATTGGGGATGTGTTTGGGATAAATACCTTCTGTTGGCTAAATTTGCTTATAATAACAGTTACCAAGCCAGCATTGGTATGCCGCCTTTTGAAGCACTTTATGGCCGACCTTGTCGTTCACCACTACACTGGGATGATGTGGGTGAACGAGCACTGATGAAGAGTCTGCTGGATCAAGAAAAGGATGAAGGCTGCCCAAGATCGACAGAAGGTGTATGCTGATAAGAAGAGATCTGATGTGAGCTTCTTGGTTGGTGATTATGTATTCCTTAAGATAAAGCCAATTCGCTCTATTGCAAGGTCTAAAGTTAAGGGCAAGTTGAGTCCTCGTTATGTGGGACCATTTGAAATCCTAGATAGAGTTGGGGAGTGTGCATACCGCCTAGCTCTACCTCCCACTTATGACAAGATTCACAACGTGTTCCATGTATCTGTCCTGAAGAAGTATGTGAAGGATCCTACTCATGTATAGACTATTGAACCTATTGAGTTACGAGAAGATCTGTCCTACGAAGAGTTTCCAGTGAAGGTCCTAGATTCCAGAACAAAGCAATTGAAGAACAAGGAGATTGAGCTTGTGAAGATTCTCTAGAAGTACCATGGTCTTGAGGAAACTACTTGGGAGTTGAAAGAAAAGATGCTACATACCTACCCTTCCCTCTTTGCTTGAGATTTCGGGATGAAATCTTTTTAAGGGGTGGTGTGTTGTAACATCCCCAATTCTAGGTACAAAACATCTTTTCCTTTTTATTATCCCTTACTTTGATATTTACATCATGGGAATCTTTCTTCATACTTTGTATTGAATTAGATAACTTTTGACCCTCAAACCCTAGTTTGACTCGAGTTGGGTTCCATAGAGTTGAAGACATGTGGAATTGTTATCTTAATACCTCAATTAACTAACTATAAGCAGTAATGATGATCTAGACTACTTTACCCTAGATTTGTGAACTAGGATAGATTTGGGTATCATATAGGACAATAATCGAGTTTTGGTGGAAGGTTTGACCACCTTTGACCATTAGGTCTAATTTATTTCATTTATTGAATGATTTATGCCTAATTGTTGAACGGTAGTTAAGAAAGTCTCAAAATCCAAATCTATGCCCAAAATTGAGTTCCTCACATCTTAATTAGTTAACCCTCAAATTTTGGAGTCATTTGGACATCAAATGCACCCTTAATTAGACCCTAATAGATTTTATAAGCTTTTACCCTAAACTTTGGTCGATTAATTGGTTTATTTTAGTCACAGCCGGACCAAGATGCTGGGCCAGGTTTATTTCCAGTTTCCTTGCCCTGGGTAGCGGGACCTGGTCATCCCCTACCTCCCGCTTCTCGCTCGCGTTAGATGAGAAATGCCAGGACCTTTTGATGGCTGCTCTCGCACACTGGAATGATCTTTTCAACGCAATTTCTTCGCCAACAAACTCCACGCGTCCTCATGAGCTAGCCGATCCCTTACTCGGTCCCCATCGAACCCTAAGGCAAAATGCCTATTTCTACCCTTTGAGCAGCCGCCGCTGCCACTTTCTGAGCTCACCAAAACCCCCACTCTAGCACCTCTACTTCTTCTCTATCACACCAGTATTGATCTGTGGCATCCCCTCATTTGTCCTCTTCAATCAATTGCCCGCATAGCATTCTGGAGCTGCTTCCGGCATTGGTTTTATTCTCCGGCAAGGATGGCAAGCTACTATCGTGTCGCCCCACCTCGGTGCGATTCTGCTCGAGGTAACCATCTAGGACCCACTCTCTTTCATTCTATGCATTCATCGCATCACAGTGTTGCCCCGATTGTTTGGTCCACTAGCGCCGCCGACCTCCTCTGTTTTACCACACTGGCATTAAGGGACTCTGTAGGTCCTTGACCCCTAAAACCTATCCGAAGATGTTTGAAGTCCAGGCGGAGTTCCAAGGGATGTGTCAGATCAAAGGAAAACACAGGGGATCGCCTATATGAGTTCCCAACTCGGTGCATTTGAAATCGGCCATCACTGACGTCTACCTCCGCCATGCCTTTTCAGTTGTCATCCGAACTTGGTAGTATGCCCGGTGTGTCCGTCGGGTCCTGTAGAAGGCCATCCATGCCTTTGTACCCCCTTCAGACCTTGTCAAAATGTTTTCAACCTCTAGCTTTCCCTAGGTTCCTGCTTTCGATCCGGGTATACATCTTCATCTCGTCACCAACCTGTACACGAGCAGTGCTCACTGAGTTCATCCCAGCCTCGCTATGGCTTCTACTTTAGACTTCGGCTGTGAGGACTACTTGCCGTAGGACAGTCCAATGCTAATCGCTTGAGTCGAGCTCTACTACAGTGCCATGGCGCGAGAGACAGGGAAGCCAATCCCTAGGGTGAAAACCCAGTCTCGGCCATGGGTCCACATGTTTTTGTCACACCCAGTGAGGGCATTTATGTAACCTCGCATTCCATTAACTGGTTGACCCCGTGACATGAAAACTATATCTCATCTATAGTTTGCGATACATCGCACTTCCTTCTCGTGATTTCATTCGAGGGTACTCTTGTCTTTTCAAAAATTATTTTGTTTTTCCTTAGAAATCATATTAACTTGTAAAATTCATTATAAATCATTCCTATATCCAAATCCCACATATAGGTATGTTTTTGAAATGAGAAAAATCCAACGGATTTAATGAGATAGGTTTGATGACCTGATTCGAAACCTACTAATAGGTCATTTTTATTATTAAGGATTTAAGGAACCATTTATTGACGAATATATATATATATATATATATATATATATATATATATATATATATATATATATATATATATATATATATATATATATATATATATATATATATATATATATATATAACCTATTATGTTTAGGTGGTAAAAGACCTGAATCTGAGCCTAATGAACATTATTGAGTGTTAGGATCTGACAGTAAGGTATGTACATTCTCTATTTTATTTTGGGCATTATTCGACTAAAACCTAATTTCATTTAATGAGGCATCTCTTGTAATATTGTTTCTCTTGCAAATCTAATATTCATGAACATTTCTAATTCCTGAAATAAATCCCTTTTATTGTTAAGATAATTAATTTGACATGACATATGGGTCTTTATACCCCTCCTGCTTTGTTGTCTTTTATTTGATATTTACTAAAATGATAGTCTTGCCACTCTATTATATAGCATGCTGCATGTTTGACTAGATTATCTAGAATAGTGGTACTTGTGTACAACCATACTTATATAGGGCATGCATATTCCGCCCGGGGTGTGCGTTTCCACCCTTATTTATTTTTAGGCCATGATCCTATGGTGTTATGGCCCTGTTTTAGGTATATTTAGTCTACATTGTTATGCATGCAAATATTTGTTGTTTTAAAATGAATCTGTGAACGATTGTTATGGCAAGACACTCTTTTATTATCATGTTTGTAACCTAAAATTTAATATGCCTCATTTCTTTTATTACTTTTCTCTTGAACATACCTAATTGCAAATAGCCCCTTTTCTTGTGGGAACATCACTTTTGTACTTGTAACCCTATATAATGCCCAGAATGTTTTATATATGTACATACTCAGCCTTTGCTGACCTCTTTATTGTTTCCTATGTTTTGGGTGATGTTCCTTTCCACCCAGGTGAAGAGGAGCCCATGGTGACCTTAGAGGAGGAGCCTACACTTGAGGACCCAGTGTTCGAGAAACCTGTCCAGTAGTAGTTGTGAAATTTCCAAGATGCCTAGGTTTCCCTCTGCAACCGATCCATTAGCTTTAATTTATTTTGTGTTTTCTTTCATGTCCATTTGGACAAGCTCTTATAAATAAATGGATCATGTAATAACTTAAAACTCTTTACTTTCCGCTTCATTTACTTTATGCTCATTTTGCCATGTTATTTTGAGAACAATATAGCTGCCCTCCTATCTATTTATTGTGATTCAATGTATGGGTTTTGCTATGACAGTCTCAAGATAATGTTGATAGGGAGTGGTCCCCCTAGTAGGTCCCACTCCTTACATATTATATATGTAAGTAAATAGAAAAATGTGTCCCCAAACGTATATGTGTAGGAGGAGTTCATGCTACCTAAGTGAAAGTGAATTATATTAGTCTAGAGAGAATAGTTCTAGATTATATGTCTAGATCCCTATTAGAATATGTGATAGATGGAATAGATGAAATAAGTTTAGATGATATGATCTAAGTTGTATATGATAATGCTAGTTGGTTTGTGATGATATATGTTTCTCTTTGTGGAACTAAATTCAGATTTGGGGAATTGAAATAATTTTTGATGATGTAAGTACATGTGCTTTTCTAAGATAAGATAAGCTAAGGCAAGATGTGAGTCAGCATGAGTCTCAATCTCTTTTACAAAGTATGAACTCTAGTGTTAAGACCAGTTTTAGGGTTAAATCTAGAGAGAGTGAGACCCAAAAAAAGAAGGTCAAATAACCTAAACTCCATGAAATCAGAATGATGAGAAATACGTGATATGATTTATCCTAATCTAGACTACTCCTGAGTGAATGATTTGAGTTGCTTAATGCATGATACCTATAGTCTTTTTGAACCGTAGATGTCCTTTGGAGGATCAAACCCTAGAGTCAATGAGTGGCTGGTTATATATGTACATGTGAACATGAATATGAGAACTAGCAATCCGGGTGAGGGAGAGAGAGAGTCCCAAGACCCTGGAGGAGGTCAATGTGCTAGTTTCTATAAAGCCTCAATCTCGGGTTGATGGTACCTTGTACGAATCTAGTGGTTGCATACATAAGAGAGTTTTGGGTAAGCATGTATCATGCATACATAAGAGAGTTTTGGGTAAGCATGTATCATGGGTAGAGAATCTATGACGAGAATCATGTACATTTCTTAGTTGGTTTGTGCTAGAGTGGTAAAAAAAACTTGTGAAGTGTATCACTAGTTCAAATGAGGTAACCCAAGAACCCTAAACCAAAAAGGGAAGATAATGTTTTTGCTTATGAGGCAGTCATAGAGTCAAGTCTGCTTAGAGAAACTAAGCACAACAATACCCTCAAGGAAAGGATTAAGAGAACCTTAATTGGATTAGATAAATTTTTGATATATGTTTGTCAAGCCACTTGTATAAGTTTATGTAGCACAACCATGATAAAATATGTGAATGAATGTGATCTAATCATAAGATGTGATATATCAGTATGGCATGATGAAAACCAAGAGATTTGATAGCTCTCAATATTTTGATGGATAACAACATACACGAATAATGATAAAATTATAATGTTGGAAAATCTAGTGATTAATACACTAATAAAGGTTGCAACCTAATATAAAAGTGAAATGATATCACATCACTAACATATGATACATGAGGTGTTAATGTTAGTACTTGATAAAGATGTTAGACATCGTTTAAAAATTGCATGATGAAATGAAGACATAATATGGTTGGTGAATATAGAGATGAATATCTAATGAAGTTTGTAACTTATATGAAAAGGTGAAATTAGACAAAATTAGTGACAACATTGAATGTGGTGTTAATCTTAGAGCTTAATAAAGATGTTGAATATGACTTAAGAATTTGAACAATATAATGATGGCAACACCATGATGTGATCTATAGGGATAAAACTTGGTCAACTATAATTAGCTCCTTTTGAATATGATAAATGTAATGATAGAATCAACTCTTGGGTTAAATAAGTATGTAACCCTTTGTATCAATCTTCTATGAAGGGGTGGTTCACCCTAGATGCTCTTACAATATCATAGGAGTGACTCAAATAGTTATAAAACTTTTGTCTGTGGAGGTGTTGCACCAAAAATAGTTCCCTACATGTGAATGAAGACCTTTTGGTTTTTCCTGGGAGTATGAGAATGACCTAATTTTGAGGAAAAAATTCCTTTTAAGATGTATATGATGTGATGAACTGGATTTTTGAATTTATTTTGAGGATGAAATTTCTTTTAAGGTGTGTAGGATGTGATAAAGTGAACTTTAGTGTTCTGAATATCCAATTGAATAAGTGGTATCATGAATTTGAGAATTCAAATGACTTTTAAGTCTATATACATTTATTTTTATGTTGAAAACATGAGTGCAATCCCTAAGTTTATGCCCTTTTGAAGCTTTTTAATTGATAGGTCAAATAGTTGATGTTTGGCATCAAACTTTAAGAGAACGTAGTTGTGATTGTAATGATCAAATGAGGTTCCTATAGAGAGATTTTGAGGTTTGAATATTATCAATAAATGTATATTTTTGTACTATGGAGCAATGTTTTATATCTAGGAACTTAAATCTGAACAAGATGTGATATATCACGCATCCTGGTAGTGGGCTAGTCCCATAGATTATTATGTAGCTAGAACTAATCTAGACATTTCATAGTGAATTGGAGGGCTTAAATCTTGTCATCCACCTCTGATGGTTTATGGTACAGACGTAGAGTAGTCATGACCCACCTACACTACCACCACCACTTTGGACATGCTTTGCGGTGGAAAGTGAGCAGATAGTTAGTCTCACATCATAGAGAGTGATCTTTTGAGCCTTTAGCTGAGCCCTAAAACCTCAGGAGAAGGAAGTTCAAACACCCAGTTTTCCCAATGTCTCCATGGCCATGCTCAGCATGAAGAGTCCAATGTTAAGGGTAGGAGACGGAGATAGAGAAGTGGTTAGATGAAGATAAGTGAGGGAAATGAGAGACTAGAGTTAGAGAAGTTGAACCGGATCCTTCCAAGATGCTTTGAGGTGTTCATACTAGTAGTAAACCTCACAACTACTTCAAGAACTGACACACACATCATCCAGCGGAGGTTGGAGCTGGCTTCTAGGGCTCCCTTCTTGAGTTTGGTTGGCATTGAGATATCTAGAAAGACACCACAATTTTTTGTAAATGACCAGATCTTCACGACGATGAGATGAGGCATTTTTCCCCTTTGCGATGATATGATGGAGACCATCGGGGGTGAGCTTTACGTGGATGGTAGCTTGCGAGGAGAGGGGATCTGAACCTTTATCCCCTCTAGCCTACCACAGAATGTGAAGGCTATGGAGGAAATAAAAGAGTTAAAAGAGGAGAGGATCACAGTTGACTGCTCACCAAATAGAGAGATGGAAGCGGTGCCCATGTCACAGTAGGACAGAGGAGTCGCACAACGCCACTCATCCTGAGATCGTGATTCACACGATCGAGAGGAGAGGGCAAATTGGCTAAACCCAGAAGGACTCGATTTAGATCCAAGACCAGAAAACTCAAGGAAGGAGTCATGTCCCTTATGTCCATGTGGTGGGTTGTGATTGGCCGAAAAGGTAATAATCTTCAGTAAATGTGCAAAACTACAATAATTCATAGTAATTAGCTCATTGATATGAAAAATACGAACAAGGTATCAAATGTTCAAAAAAATGAATTGAACAGTATGAAACTATAATATCAATTTTTTGATGCTTAAATAATAATAATAATATCATGTAAGATGTATGACACTAGTTTCACGAGTAATAAATACCAAATGATTATATAAAATTATGAGAATGTTGTAGTAACTCTGAAACATTACATATAATGTATATGATATCAGTTATGATCATGATTGGACATGTAATCATGTAATTTTCTTTCTATAGCTAAATATGACTAATTATCATAAATAAAATGCAATAAATACATTTATGATCAATAAATGATGAATTTAACACAAGACCATCAAATATGTGATTAGAAGTTAATATGAAACTTTGATATCAGTTAGATACATATAATTCATGTTATATCAAGATGACCATCAATTCATGTTTTGTAACCCTAGTATGATTAACGAATGTCACTTATGGTTAAAAAGTTTCCATAATAATGTAAAAGATGATTATCAGTTAATGAACCCTAATCTAGAATATGACATCAGTCAAATAATTCCAAAC
The DNA here is from genome assembly GCA_963693085.1 of Alisma plantago-aquatica. NCBI lineage: Eukaryota > Viridiplantae > Streptophyta > Magnoliopsida > Alismatales > Alismataceae > Alisma > Alisma plantago-aquatica. The sequence goes on along the minus strand of OY856409.1, from coordinate 960,799,761 downwards.
AGGAATACAAGTAGAGATGAGAAGATCTATAATAATGAACGTTAACCCTAATGGACATAACTAGGGTTATGACAGTGATGAGAATATTATGGCAATACATGATCTTATCTTGGGTAGGGGTTTACAAGGATATAGTTGGAATCAGGAATGTGGTATAGATTACATTAGTTCAAAGTATGCTTTACCTCTTACTTGACCTACTGTTTGGTATGGCTGTATTATATGTGTACAAAATAATTGGCATATGCTATTGGATGAAATGATTTTTCTTGTATGACATCTTTCTAGATTTTCTATACTTATGCATGTAACATAAGATATTTGATCCATTATATGATCAAACTAAGTCTCTTTGGTAGAATAGTGCATTGATGAAAGTACCAATCTCTTTGGAAAAATACTACATGCGAGTAGTAAATCTCCTTGGAAGAATAGTGTCTTTATGAAAGTACTAAATCTCTTTGGAAGAATAGTACATATGAGCACTAAATCTCTTTGATAGAATAGTTCATTTAATAGATCAACTTTGCATATAATGGAAAATGTGCATAATATATGTGTTCTCTTTTGTTAATAAACATCTTTGATCAAGTATATGCCTCTTGTTATATTTGTTTATTACTACTAAGTAACGACTTTATCTTATTGCAAAGTCTTAGTAATGATAGATATATCAAAAACACGTACACATACTTAGTGCAATATTTTATAATATTGTGTTGACATGTACCATGTGTAATTTTTGTTTTAGGTTGTGGAAATATGCTCTTTAAGAACCAGGATAGCAGAGAGTTATTGGGAGAGTTTATGTATAGGTGGACCTATTGTCTTATGATCCTATTTTGGAATGTATTTGTGACACCCTGATCCACAGAAAGTGAGATTACTCAAAATCAAGCATGGAATTGATGGTAACAATCACATTACCACAAAAATGGGTAAATTAAAATTGATTTTACAACTGTATTTTAGGATGAACATGTTATATATGAAGCCACAAACTGGAGTCACTTGCATTTCATTCATACCAAAAGATGTTACATAACTTAATTCATTGGCCAACTTGCCACAACTTGTTACCAATGATAAATTGATCATCTCCACAAATCACTTCTGTACCATCATCATATATATCCAAAAACATATACCTATGTACAACATCTATACAACACCCCCAAGGACCTGAGTGTACATGGGTAACATATAGGACTCTATTACTAGACACCAGTTGCATGTCCTTGATTCAATTTCTACAACACCTTAGGATATATGTCTCAGTAATAAGAGCTCTATCCCTGCATGCACATCAACCTAAAAGATGTGGACACCCTCGGGGTGAGACCAAACATCCCAATGAAAGTTAACTCTCTGCCAACTCTATTATAAGTACAAATATCTAACACAGGAGATCAAAGTATTAGCAGATAAGAAGATTCAACTAAATGATATAAGAAGATTAGTTAATATTCTAAAAAGGAATAAGAAGAAAATGCATATTTTTGTTATCAACTATACTATATATATAGAAGAAAAGTAAGGCCTCAACCAATAATTCATCATTGATCCTGAGAAATATGCTACACGACTAACTATGTATTTTATTATGCCCTAAGGATTTGAGTTGTACCTCCCTAATCCAATTGATCATTGGTAAGTCAAAATCAATACCACACAAGGTAATGAAAGAGGCATAATCCATGACCTCTCCACACCTTGTGGTCAGTGCATGAGAACAACACAGAGAGATACCAGTCAATTGTAAAAAAATGGAAAAAAGTCAAACTGAGGGGTTGTCTCATGCATGGCCACCCACATATATAACACCTAGGCCACCTTGGTATAGGTAACGACAATAGAAGAACCTGCTCACACTTGGCCATTCTAAAAAGAAGGACTCACTCACGCATGTCCATCCATATCACAAGGAGTTTAACTCATGCATGGCTATCTCACATAACCTGTAATTATGGACATAAGGAGATATTCGACTTATACCCCCGCATATTCAAAAATATGTGTTCTAAGTTAAACATGCTTCACCAATCCAACAAATAAAACTAACACAAGAAAGGATCTATGGCTAGGAAAAACCTACATGGTTGGTTCCACTTGATTATTTAAGCCAATAAGAGTGTCTTTATGTATCTATCAAGTTACAACATATAAAACATATGAAAATACTACAAAAGAAAAAGCATAGTACAATATCAAGAGATTTATAACATTTAGAGCATATCCTGCCACATCATCACATTCAACAAGGGGTACCAATCCCTCAACTCATAATTGAGAATATCATCTAAAACTAGGCAACATGCCTCTACTAGGTGATAGGACCCGTTCACATTAACCCTATATTAAATGTGTCTCAACATGCCTCATGAAGTCTTATTCAATCTGTGTCACATCATACTCATCATAGCATGCACTAGATATGATATCACATTAAATTTCACCTGCAAGGATAGGGGTTTATAAACAAGATAGAGAAAGCATCATAACACAGTAACCAATCCAAGAGAGAAGCGAATACAACATGCATTTTCATATTATGTTTAGAGTTTCACATAATGGCCAATTAGGGTTTTCTACCATTCAATCATCACCAAACCCCTAGTATATTGTTTCCCTCTTTATTGGATCATATAAAGGTTAACCATCAAGTTTAGAGTCAAACATTATGTTATCCAAATAGTACCATACATGTATCATAATGTATTAGTAGGTATGTGTGCCAATCATGTATTCATGTATAGGTATTGACCGACATCACTCATAAGTGTATGACCTACTATCATATATGTCATGATAACTTATACAACAAAGGTGTAGTGACCTGCCCTAGACATGGGTTACCACCGTAACACATCACCATTCAAGTGTCATGACCTCAAGCCATCAAGGCTTCATGACCACCATCCCACTCAGTTTCACAACCTCAAACCACCAAAGTGTCACAACCTAACCATCAAGGTGTCATGATCAATATCAAACCAACAACATTGTCGTGCCCACAACACAACGCCATGACCAACCCAAACCAGGGCATCATGATTAGCACACAAGGAGTGCAACTCGACCAACCAGGACAAGGTGTCTAGAGCCAAAAACATCAAAGGAAACATGATCATTTTGGCCTCAAACCCAAGGACAAACATATATCTCAGCTGAAACAAGATAAACAACAAGAAACCAAATGTTGTCAACATCAAGTTCTAGGATATATGATCACCAAACTTTAAAATGAATTCCATGGTAATCATCTACCAAACACTATAAGGATAAAATAAACAAAACTTCAAAACCTGAGAGAGAACATAAAAATCCCAAGGAAAAACATGAGAATTGAAACCTTGATAATGGTGATGAAACCAAAGCTAAAGGCACATGTAAAACCATCCTCTAAAAATCACCAAGAAAATGAGCACGAGAAGATTAGGGTTTAGGAGGGAGTGTTATCTTCATGAGAAAACTACAAGATCATAAAACCTAAGCTTTAAGATCATCGTATATAATCTTAGCATATATTTAGAGGCTAAAATATAAGGTTACACCAAGAGGAATCCACCCTTTCTAAGGGGGAAAGTTCACACAAGCTCGATCACTAGAAATCGTAAGACATGTGCCATAAAATGTCATGGATGTGACCAAATACCAAAATTAAGACATAAGAGGTAAACCACTATTACATACCCATCTCCAAAATCGGGTACTTAACCTTATGGTTTTGGATTCTAAGAATATAAAGGATAATTACCACCATCACTTAGGCTCTATGTCATGATATATCTAATAGCATATTAAGACCACATTTTAGAGTAAGAAACAACAACATACATATAAAATTAATAACACTAATAATAGAGGAGGGTAGAGAGTTATAAGAAAACCCTAAAGAAACTCAACACCAATGGTCAAAGCTCCAAGATCATGGGCTCCAAGCATACCAACCAAGGGTTGAAGAAGATCCTCTTACAGCCACAACAACACCTCAAATAAAGGAGATACCAAAGTCAAGATAGCCCAAGAAAAAGGACGAAGGGAAACCCTAGCCAAACTAAAGGGAGAAGGAGGACAAAGAGGGAAAGAACTTCCTCCTACTATGGCCTATGACCCTTGTGATTAGGGTTTCTTCCTCAAGAATGACCATCATATCCAAGCATGGTCCATGATTGAGAAAAAGAAAGAATATGGAATCGATATTCCAAGTAAAACATTGCAAAAGAAGAGGAAATACTTACCAAGGTTTAAGATGGATAAAGATCACCACAAGCAAGAGATTGAACAACCAATAGCTCCAAGGTCAGCTCCTCTTGCTCGCAAGTCCTCAAGGTGAGCAAAAGAGAAGGGGAAGAAGGAAGGTGAAATGGTTTACTAGAAAGGAGAGAAGAGGATTTATATACTTGAGGATGAGGGAAGAAGTTCAAAGACGAGGTGTCAACACCCTAAGGAACCTAAGTGACACTTGTCCACCAAAGAAACCCACATGCAACCACATAAACCATGGATGCGTGACATGGTCATATAACCTATGTTGGGCCTCACCCTACATAGGTACCCAACAAGTGGTTTAGGTTGCAACACCTCCTAGAGGAAAAGAGTGAACATCATGACTAGGTCGAAACAAGATCATCATTATCAACGACGTCGAAACACAAAAAGACAAATATATATGTCAAAACACATCACCCAAAACTTTCATGGTCATAAAAACATTAAGATAGGTAAGTGTTTTTATCGAAACACATCCAAAACATCCCCTAGTTTGCTACCTAGGTTTCTACCATCATCAAGGTACAAGGAAGGTCAAAGCAAAGAAACCCTAGAAAACCCTAATCACCACCAAGGATTCCACCACTCATCCAAAGGCTCAAACAAAGTTCCCACTTCTTCATCTCTACTCTAGATGATGCCAAGATATGGAAGACACACTTTGGAGTTGACAAATTGGTCACAAACACCTTACTTTGGGTAAATTGTAATTTACACCAAAACTGACACACAAAGCACAAACATCATCCAAACAAGCTCAAACTTGAAACTTAATCTCTATGTAAGCCCTAATTACATATTATAAGATTAGATCAAGGTTCTAAGAAAATTAATTAGGAAAAATGGATAGGGTTACCATAAAACCTAAGTCAGGGGTCTTACAAGCCATAAATCCCTAATAGGGATTTTGACCCCAAAATTCTAAGAGAAAAGACTAAACATATCTTATTCAAGCTCCCATGTGGTTTCCTTTATACAATGATGATGTCACAAGACCTGTGGGTTAAGGGCCAACTACACTTCCATTATGCCACTCCGATCTTTTGACTGAACATCAGCCTTACTAGTGACTTCCTCAATAGTCCAACTAACAAGGGAAGGGGTTACCTACTTTCTTCATTACTATACAGATTTACAACTTCTTATATGTCATATTACCTTTTCACCTTGAATTCCTTGCGATTAGAATAGTAATTATTAATGTGAAAGAATCTCATCACTTCTCTTTTGGTCATTGTTCATTATTCTCATGAATGTTTTCTTATTTTATCACATTTTCCACCCCCATCAAGAGATAGACCATCCTATTTCATATTTATTTCGTTAAGAAGAGGTCACCCCTCCTTTAAGTCTTTCATATATTATGAATCTTTTCATTTAGAACTTCCTTATTCACATAGGTTGATCTAAGTTTAGCTCAGATTCTACTGAATTTGTTCATTATTATTTTCATTTGTCACCTTTTGTCATACTTATCTCAAGATTTCTCTTTATCTAATGTGAGTTTTACACTTTGACTTACTTTATTGAGATAGATTTATTTGTCTTTTTCATTAGAAACTTCCTGGAATTACCACTTTAGGGTTCTATTATAGCTTATTTGTGTTCAAATTCAATTTTTATCGATCATTCAAGTTCCGATAGGTTATGGTGTAGTTATGTCCTTCTTTATAGAAAGATAAAGATAATATTACCATGATTCATGTTTGATTATGCTCTTTAGGTTATTTCAAAATGATTACTTGATCAAAGTAATCATAAAGAAAGCAACCGATGAGTTCCACACACCTTTTCTTCAATATTTGAATACCTGGACAGGGTACTCAAGTACTGAGATTAGGTAGTACACATCATGTTTTATGTCATGTTTTCAACTTAGACACCATCCTATTCCTTGTCCTAGTGTCCCTCTAGGCTCACCTAAATCTATATCTCTGATACCACCAAATGTGACACCCTTTTCCACACAAAGTGAGATTATTCAAAACCAGGTGTGAAATTAACACTACTAATGACAATACCCCAAAATAGGGTAAATTAAACCAATTTTACAACCGTATCTCAAGCTAAAAATGTTGTATATGAAGCGACAAACTGGAGTCACTTGCATTTCATTCAAACCAAAATATTTTACATAACTTAGTTCATTGGTCAACTTGCCACAACCAATTACATATTATAAACTGATCATGTACATAAATCACCTATGTACTGTCATCGTATAGATCCAAAAACTTATACCAATATACAACATCTATAAAACACAACCAAGGACATGAGTGTATAGGTACGACACATAACACTCTATCACTAGACACTAGCCGCATGTCCATGATTCAACAACTACAACACCTCTGGATATCTATCTCTGCAACACAAACTCTATCCCAATGTGCACGTCCACCTAAAAGATGTGGGTAGCTATGGTGTGAGACCAAACATCCCAACGAGAGTTTATAATCTCCTCCAACATCTATTAAAAGAACAAATATCTAAAAAAGGAGATTATACTATTAACAGATAAGCGGATTCATCTAAATGATATAAGCTGAGCAATTAATATTCTAAAAAGGATTATGAAGAACATGTATATTTTTTATCAACAATACTATACAAAAGCAAATCAAGTCCTCAACTAATGATTTGTATTTGATCTTAAGAAAATATGATACAAGACTAATTATGTATTTTTTTTATGCCCTGAGGATTTGAGGCGTACCACCCAAATCCAATTGACAATTGCTAAGTCGAAATCACTACCATACAAGGTCAATGGAAGATCCAAAATCCACAAACTCTCCACACCTCGTGGCTAGTACATGAGAGTGCCATAGATACATATCAATCAACTACAATAAAATGACATATAGTCGAATACTAGGGGTTGGCTCACGCATGGCCACCCACATATAGAAAACCTAGACCACCTTGGTACAAGTATTGATGCTAGAAGAACCAACTCATGCATGGCTGTTCTAAAAAGGATTGGATCGCACTTGGTCATCCATATCACAAGGAGATCAACTAATGCATGGCTATCTCACATAACCTATAATTGTGGACTTAAGGACATAGTCAACTTACGCCCACATTTATTCAAAAATATGCATTCTGAGTTAAAATTGTTTCACAAATCTAGCAAATAAATCTAACTCCGAAAGGATCTATGGCTAGGAAAAACTACATGATTGGTTCTACTTGATTAGTTAAGCCAATTAGAGTGTCTTTTATCATCAATAAAATTACAACGTATAAAATACAGAAAAATACTACAAAAGAAAGAGCATAGGATCAGTAGATTTAAAACATTCAGAGCATATCATGTCACATCATCACATTCACCATGGGACACCAATCCCTCAACTCGTCATTGATAATATCATCTCAAACTAGGTAAGATGCCTCTTCCAGGTCATAGGACCCATTCACATTATCCATGTATCACATGTTTCTCAACATGCCTCATGAAGGCTTATTCAATATGTTTCACATAATACTCATCATAGCATGCACTAGAATCCCCTTACATTTCTCTGGAAAGGTTAGGGGTTTATAAACAAGATAGAGAAAGCATCATTACATAGTAACAATACAAGAGAAAAGTAAATAAATAATACATTCTCATATTAGGTTTAGAGTATCACATTATGGCCAATTCAGGTTTTGTATCATACAATCATCACTAACCCCAGGTATATTGTTTCCCACTTTCTTGGATCATAAAAAAGTTAAGCATCAAGTTTAGAGTCAAGAATTATGTTATCCAAAATATACCAAACATGTATCATCATGTATTCATAGGTATATGTTTCAATCATGTATTCATGTATAGGTATTTACCCACGTCGCTCGTACGTGTATGACCCACCATCATCTAGGTCATGAACACTCATACCACAAAGGTGTACTGACCTTCACTAGCGATGTGTTATCACTATAACACATCACCATTTAGGCATCGCAACCTCAAGCCATCAAGTTGTCTTGACCACCATCCCACTCAGTGTCGTGACCTCAAGCCACCAAAGTGTCACGACCTAACCATCAAGACATCATGATCAAGATCAAGGCATCAACATCGTCGCTCCTGTGACACAACATCACTACCAACCCAAACCAGGGTGTCACGATCAGCACAGAAGGAGTGCAAGTCGACCAACTAGAAACAAGATGTCTAGACCCCAAAACAGCAAAGGAAACATTACTATTTCAACCTCAAACCCAAGAACACATGTATATCTCAGACAAAATAAGATCAACAACAAGAAACCAAATGTCATCAAGATCAAGATCTAGGAAAAACCCTAAAACAAGTTCCATGGTAATCATCTAGAAAACACTACTAGGAGAGAAGAAAGAAAACCTCAAAAAATGAGAGAGAACATCAAAATTCCAAGGAAGAACATGAAAACAAAAACCTCGATCATGGTGACAAAACCAAAGCTAAATGTACATGTAAAACCACGTTCTGAAAATCACCAAGAAAAGAAGCATGAGAATATTAGGGTTTAGGAGGGAGAGTTATCTTTGTGAGAAAACTATATGATCATAAACCATAATCTTTAATATCATCATATATATTCCTAGAATCATCATTATTATCTAAAATAGAATGTTACACCAAGAGGAATCCACCATCTCCAAGGGGGAAACTTCACACAATATTGATCACCATAAAGCCTAAGACATGTGCTATAGAACCATCACGAAAGAACCTCAAGCAAGGGAGATAAACCTATTTTTATCCCATCCAAAATAAAACCTAAACTCTATATTTAATCATGCAACATGAATATCATGCATGAGATAAAAAACCAAAAATCAAGACATAGGAGGTAAACCACTATTACCCACCCATCTCCAAAATTGGGTACCTAACCTTATGGTTTTAGATTCCAAGAATATAAAGCATAATAACCACCATCACTTAGGCTCCAGATCATGATACCATCTACTAGCGTATTAATATCTCATTTTAGAGAAAGAAACAACAACATGCAAATAAGATTAAGAATGATAATAATAGAGGAGGGTAGAGAATTGTAAAACTCTCCTTAAGAGCTCAACACCAAGGTTCCAAGCTCCAAGATCAAGGAATCCAAGCATATGATCCAAGGGTTGAAGAATCTCCTCCAAAGGTTCCTCTTATGTATAGAACATCATATCAAATAAATGAGATAACAAGGTCAATATAGCCCAAGAAAAAGGAGGAAACAAAACCCTAGCCGAACTAAAGGGAGAAGGAGGAAAAAAAGGGAAAGAACTTCCTCCTACTATGGCCTATGATCCTTTTTATGAGGGTTTATTCCTCAAGAATGACCATCATATTGAAGCATGGTCAATGGCTAAGAAAACAGAAGAAGATGGTGTAGATATTCCTAGTAAAACATTGCAAAAGAAGAGGATATACCTGCCAAGTTTGAGGATGGATAAATATCACCACAAACAAGAGATCCGACCACCAAGAGCTCCAAGATTAGCTCCTTTTGCTCCCAAGGCCCCATGGTGAGCAGAAGATAGGAGGAAGAAGGAGTGCCAAAAGGTTTAATATCAATAATAGAAGTATATACTTGAGGAGGAGGGAAGAAGGTCAAAGATGAGGTGTCAACATCCTTAGGCATCTAAGGGACACTTGTCCGCCAAAGAAACCCACATGCAACCACTTAAACCATGCATGCACGACATGGTGATATAACCTATGTTGGGTGTCAACCTACTTACATTCCCAACAAGTGGTTTAGGTTGCAACACCTCCTAGGGGTCAAAACAAGAGAGAACATCATGACTAGGTTGAAACAAGATCATCACCATCAAAGAGGTTGAAACATAAAAAGTCAAGCATATAGGTCGAAACACATGACCAAAAACCTTCATGGACATAAAAGAATCAATCCTAGAGAAGTGGTTCAGTAAAAACACAGCTGAAATAGCCCTTAGGTCGATACCTAGGTTTCTACCATCATCAAGGTACAAGCAAGGTCGAAACAAAACAACCCAAGAAAACCCCACTCACCACCAAGGATGTCGCCACTCATCCAAGGCTCAAACAAGGCTCTCACTTCTTCTTCTCTCCTCTAGATGATGCCAAGGGATGAAAGTCACACTTCAAAGGTGAAAAATTATGCATAAACCTCCTACTTTGGATAAATTGCAATTTGAACCAAAACTATCACACAAAGACAAACAACATCTTCAAACTTAAGCTCTCCACAAGCCCTAATTATATCTTAAATTATTAGATCAAGGTTAAAATAAACTTACTTAGGAAAAACAAGCATGGTTACCCCAAAACCCAGGTCATGGGTCGTTACACTATTGCATGTATATGTCGAAGTTTATCATTGAATGTGTAATATCCAATGTTGTAATAAGTCAATTTTGTAATTATATGTTGAATGATGAACATGTGTTGTATGGATTTGTTCATGGTCATGTACATGTGCTACTATTGTTTCCTTCTAGACTTTACATGTTTTTCTTCTTCTTGGTGTAGTGTATGAGTTTGAACTGGGATCCTTGCTAAGGTGAGTTTTTCAATTTAGAAATCACACAATGGGTCAAGGCATTGAAAATACAAGGATGTCACAATCATTCTATAAGGTATCAATAAAAAAGACAGAGTAAGTTTTAGTTGTATAAATATGTCAAGGTTGTCCTTATGCATCCCTCCACCTATGTAAAATGTAATGTATTCTTCTCCTCACCGTCCTCATCAACCTATAAACCTGTATTGGAAGTGTGAAGGGCTCATGTGAGAATCATATGTCCCATGCACATTTTCACTACATCCAAGGGTTCTTGCTACTTTGTTCTCTTCACTAGGTATTAAGATTCCCAACATCATCCTCTCTAAGACTTCTTTCAGTACTACTTTGTGCATGGCAGCTAGTTGTCATTACACACATCCTGACCCCCAAACTAAGTCAATCAACTCCGACTTGTCCATTTCCAAATAGCTTATTCTAATACACTAATTTTCAAGATCTTGAGCAACATTCTCATAGATCTCATCCCTAATACCTGATGTGAATTCCCATGAATGAAGGATCTACATGCCACACCATTCTTCCATGGTGGTTATGGATCATGCATGCAATCCATTCCCCCTGTCCTCTCATGTACCTCTATTTATAAACATCGCCAAATTTTCCTTTAGTATATGTAAGCCTGACAGATTCCATCGGACTAGTTGTAATTGTCTCATATTCTTGTTTGGTCTCTTGATCCTCTGGTCAAGCTTCTCTTGCCATATCATGTCCTCTCTGTCGATGTTGAACACCTTAGTTCCACTCATGTGATCTAGAACCTCCATCACCTTGCTCCAAGCTTCTTCCTCATCCACCTTATTCCTATCATATCTCACTCTACACATCATCTTCCAAATGTTCCATGATATATCTAGAGGAATGATCCCACAACACCATCTTTGGAATAGATTCTCCCCGACTTCATCCCTAAAATCATTCACTACTCGCATCAAGCTCCTGTTGTACAAAACTGATCCTTCCCAACTCTAGAAAATCCATGTCTCTCTTCCAAAGTAGCTGGCCCAAATCACTCGAGGCCACAAGTGGTTCAAATCCTCCTGTTCGGGTTCTAGACAACATCCAAATTTGGAGGTTATGGGGATTCCACACCTACGAATATTATCATCAATTAGTAGATTCATTCTCCACACTTTACACATGATCACTTTTGACCTGGGAGGAACCCCCTATGTCTACATCCACTTCATATTCACCCATGCATCATCTACTAGCGTCAGGATACTTTCGACCAATTTTGGTAAAAAAAATCCCCCATTTGGGTAAGACTCCACATTGAAATATCGCCTTTGTCTTACATTTTGCTTATTCGTTGGAGGAGCATATGGATAAGACCTAGTGTCCTAGTACACTCTAAGAAGAAAACTTTTACATTTTCTAGGATATCTTTCATCAGAGAGTGGATCAACATCATCACAATGTTTTATCCTACAGGATCTTGGCCATTTGACCAGCACATCCCATGTGTTTTAGACCCAGAACTACAAAATATCATGCTTCATCAGTGGGGCTCTTTAATCTAGTACCAAACATTCTATCTTGGTATTCACGTTGCCAATGCAGTCAATACATGTATTATGGATATTGGAAGTCATCTAAAAGTGTAAGTTGAAATTGATGTTGAAATTACAACAATCACCCAGGCTAACATCATCTATAAGGCTAAAGGTTTGCACAATATAATGATTATGTCCAATGTACAAGGGAGATCAACATCTTTTCTATTGTTGTTTTGATCGGCCAAAATCACATGTCCAAAAAGGAGCAGTCTAGAATAGTCAAAATATTAGATTTATAACCCGAAACTCAGAACCCCACAACTATTATATGGGGTCCGATGTAGTAGATTGGTGTCAAACATATGGGGACAAGGGTAGTGAGGGCTAAGAATGTAAAGCCTTATCTCAGTTACACCAACCAAGAAAGATTATTAAGATGGTGTTCCTTACATAACAATGTTACTTCAACCAAGCAAACAAGTAAAAGAAATACAAGGAAACAAAATAGGAGCACAAAAAAAACAAACTTGTTATAACAAGTTATGGAGGAGAACTTAGATATTCACCTACCAAGGTCTCCCTCCTCACACCCCTTTGTATACCCTTATCAAGGTTACAATAAATCATCATATATGTTTATTCCATCCTCTCTTGAGCTTAGGATAGATATATATTATAAGGTTGTCTCTCTCTTGAGATGGCAAACAAACAATCACTAAGATAATCATATGATCATTAGCTTTAACATTCCAACATTCTATGCATTCATGCAACTTCATAACACCTATATATAGTTAGCACTACTCTTTACAAGTGCTAATAATAAAACATCACAAGATGGTAGCTAATCATTCAAGTGAAGAAATAAGAACAAGTATATGGGGATAACAGTTGCCAAGAGTATATATATATTCAAATGGATGTAAGCATATACATGTTGGGAGAGCCTTAGTGGATACTCCCTACCCAAGCAATATGTTTAAACACTCATGTTAGTGAGTATCATTACAAATTTGCAAACGTGACAAGTCATCATAGAGAACAACAAAGTAGATGCAGATCGAGGACTAGATCTAGATGTTAAGAAGGGGGATACACCAACTACGATCATGAATAACCCCTATTGGTGGACATTACCTTCAAATCTGAATATAGGATGGATGTTCATGAGATGCCCATCCTTCTTTCTAAGGATAGGTTGGGGATGATGATGGTAGTACAAATCTTCTCTCCCCTTTGATGTTCATCTTCAGATATCAATGATCAAAGGACTATGAATGGCCCTTTAACACATCAGCATTTTTTCATCTCTAAGATATCACCCTCTTTTCATGGATGAGATGGTGACCTATTTATGGATGTGGGAAACTGACTTAAAGATTGTTGTGGTTGCTACACTGACCCTTGCTTTAGCCGCTACTATAATCTTCCCTTCAATTGGTATGTGGACGTTGGCTTCAATCTCTATATAGACCAGTGCTTCAGCTACTACATAGGTTTCTTCTTTGGTCACTACACAAACTATAGTGACCATAGAGGCTTTGGATCTCATTGGTTGCAAGGACCAGTATCTTGTAGCGACCACATAGAATTTGACTTCACTGGTCAGTTGGTCACAAGGTTGGATTCCTCTGCTTTAGTCGCAAGGAGCTTTATAATGCCAGCAACTGTAGAATTTCACTTCATTGGTCCATTGGTCGCATGGGTGGCTTCTTCTGATTCGGTCACAAGGAGCATTAGAATGTCTAGTAACTACATAATAGACTTGGTGCTATCTCCTTGTGACCACAAAGACATCTTTAGAGTGTAGCGACTGACGAGATGTTGTCCTATGTAATGTAGGGGAAGGGTGAGTTTAGGTAGTCCTATGAAGCTTTTTTTCCAAAAAAAATTAAAGATTGCTAGTTAAATAACAAAAGAGAGGACATTATGAAGATAAAATAGGAACACAAATGTTCAAAAAATTGGATGTTATCAACTCCCAATCTTAAAATCTAGCTTGTCTCCAAGCTAATAAATAGAACTAGAGCATAGTGTGATGGGCCTTAGTTGTTTTCAAATTGACAAACTTACTATTTAAAATTTATTCCATTACATCAAAAACCTTGTGTCTAGGTTAGTTCACCATCTGAGGTCGGATTCCATCTCCTTATTTCCATAGTTGAATGAACTTTTGCACCTTCCACTGCCTTTTTTAGTAAAGGACTCTCCCTTACAATAGCCACCTGGCATTGATTCCTAGTTGTAATCATAAATGGTCCATGCTAGGGGTAGCTTTCACACCCAACCTTTATTTTCATTGGATCCAAGAAATTGTGTTGGGGTAGGATAAGGGTTCAGTATGTTCCTACTTTTATCAGGTTAGCCCAACCATATTGTTGTCGTAAACACAATGTCACTTGATTGGGCCCTGATCTAATGTCAGGTGGTTGTGTGAGGTCCCCTTTGAAAGGCATATGTGTAAAAGTTGGCTTGTAGACTCCACTACCACACACGATATATTTACATTCTTGAGTTTAGCTACACACTGGTCAGACAAAGTCCTTCAACATCTTTTCGGGCACAACTCTCATGATTTTATATCTCTTGGCTTTTATTTTGCTCGCACACTTTGGGAAGTAGGATTTTTGGGTAAGGTTTTTTTTTTTCCAGTTGTGAAGCCTCTTTTAATCCCAATGTGGAGACTTCTAGAACAAGAATGGATAGTTGTTTCCCATATCACATGAGGTTTATACTTTTAGACTTGTACTGCAAGGCTAGGTGATTGGTTGGGAGCATGACAGATTGAGTCCTCCTTATTTCTAGGAATTTTATTGATCTAATATTATTCTTTTACTTTCCACAATATTTTGTTAAGAATGGCATAAAATTGTAGTATAGTGTCATTTTCTTACATGTGAGTTAGTATCCCATTGGCACCACTCTTAGGCTGATTATGATATAAAGTAGTAGAAGGAAAAACAAGTCTAAGAGTGGGAGAATTGAGTAAATCCTTGAAAAATGGATCACAAAACTATGATTGTTGCCAACAATTAGATTCTTTTATCCTCAATTCTTCTCCCATTTTTGTCTCTCCCTATTAAAAAAATATATTCCTAGGTTACCTATCCATCTCGCCTCCTGTCTCTATAGAAAAAATCACCTCCCATACATTCTATTTTTGAACCTCTAGTTATCTCAATTGAACATCTTCCCTAAATCAAACCTCACTACAAAAACTCATGTATCATCTCAACAGACACACTCAACCACTCCATAGCTTTGAGCCCCAATTATGGTTACCTCCACTTATAATTTGGGGATCATCAAGGCAACCTTGACTATCATCATGTATTTAATGTTGTCTCCCTCTAATATCTATAACGGACCTCTTTCCACATCTATTTTGGTTATTCCTCACAATAATTTTCTTCCCCTATTTTGTCCCCTTCTATGCCTTTACAACTCAATGTAATTATGTTATGCCTTTATTACAATATAGTATTCTCTTCTATGCCTCTATAGCTCAATGTAAACAATTTATGCTTTTATTACATTATGACATTACAATTACAATTAGCATCATTGCTACTCATAGATTCATCTAGATTCACCCCCACTCTTATTAAAATCTCAATTCTAACCATGTGTGTCACAAATATTTCCCTTTTGTTGCCATGGTGGTGAGTTTCCTAGAGTTGCAACACTTCTAGTAACCCCCAATTAAGGAAGATCAAGAAGTCATAGGTGTTATCACAAAAATAGAATCAATGGTTTTGCTATTAATAAAAAACAATCAATAAGTTCTATCAAAGACTAACTAAAAATTGGAATAAAATTTTACATTTCACATACCTTTCAAAAGTAGGAATCTGGAACTTCTACCCTTAGAGAATTCGATATATATAATTCCTTGTTTAAATATTAACTTTAATCTTCCCAAGTTCCACTTTACTATTTGTCCAATTTAGATATTCCTAAAATACAGACAAAAAAATACCAGTCAATATAAATGAATATAATGGTATGTGGTGACAACCAAAACATTGCACATATATTCTAACAACATAGTCACATCAAATAGTTTTTAACAATGCAATATTACATTTTCCAATATGACTTCTCAACTGCTTTTATGTATCTTCTGGGATACCCTCTCTCAGTTTAAGTCCTTACAAGGGACCAAAGGCTATCTTCTCCATCCTGAGCTTGGTACCTCAAGTCACCTCTCTGGGTGCCCAGTGGTCTTCTCTTTAGGGCTTTACCACTTCAAACCTTCCCTTTGGGGCTTGGTCTCGCATCGTACATCTAGATATGGTATGTAGGTTTCAGTAAATCATATATATACTTAGATTGTGATAATCATATTCACTTTAAAGATTGTAGAAATGAAATCATCCAGGTAGTTTATTACCATCCAATTGATAGAATGTCAGGAAACACCGAGAAACTAAAGCGTGTACTCATAATTAACCACATACCGAATTTGGAGATTTCACAAGAAATAAGCACAGTCCAATCCACTAAGGCAATCCAAACATGCAAGCAGGCCAATCACATAAAAGAATAGAATCTTGAAAAGCATGTACAACCTATTTACTACATACTCATCAAGAACTTACTATATTGACTTGGAATTACTTTATAGGGTTTCTAATCCAAATTAGGGTTTCATTAGGGTTCTTTTGATCCATTTACCACTTTCCCCTTTGATGTCCACAAAACCCTAAAATAGCAGTTCTAGGTTCAAAACCCTAATTATTCACTTATTCATATCAAAACTTTCTTTTCATCAATTGGCTTAGAATTAACTTAATATCACTTTTATACAAATAATCTCTAAATATACTTCATTAAAACGTATTAACACTTAGATTAAGGTTTTTAAGCCCATTAATGCACATTATCATATCAAACCCTAAATTCATTTATTAAGCATATGTATTATCTATTTAGACATCAAAACATCTTTTTATTAACAATAGGTTAATATGCTAATAGATCATCCATATTAATCTTCCCAACTTCATAGAACATCAAAATTAGGGATATTCATTAATAACAACATTAAAGGTGACAACTTTAAGTACTTTTCGAACTAAAAGTAGTTACAAGCCTCAATTATATTTTTATTGGATTCCATGGTTTTTTCTGATCGATTTTCATATATAACATGTCTTATTCCGAGTTACTGATTTATTAATAGAATTTTCACAAATAAAATCATTATACACCAATTAAAAGGCACCGTCAGCAGTTACCTCAAATTCCTTCAGTCCACGTTGATCCAAGCTGGACCAGTGGTTGTGTGCCACCTGAGCCATTTTCTTCCGTGAGCCCATGTCTTCCTTATCCTACAAAAACCCCTATGTAACCTCTCCTCACCCATGTCCAATCAAGGGAAGGCATGACTTTTTGTGATCCATCGTCTCCTTCCCTCAATCCCCCTGTTCTCACGATACAGGCCGCTCGATAGTCAACTTTGCCATTGACTCAGGGTGCCTTGGTTCCTGAGCAGTCAGAAAAGATGCCCTTGCCTCTGACCCTTGTCGCCGAAGCCAAAGGTGAGGTCAATTGGGTTGAAGAAAGCATGACCAAGGAGGAAGGAAAGGTAGTGCACTGGTGGCATAGAAGGGGAAAAGTAAGTAGGAAGATGGGTTATTCGCCAAATTGCTCGTAGGGGTGACTAGGTTGGGTGTTGTGAAGCACTATGAAGAGTTTTATGAACTCATAGGAGCGAATCATACCATTATATAGCCTTTGGCCATGATAGGTGGCGGGTGAGAAATCTGGGATTAGGGGATTCCCAAGTACATTCCCAAAGGTACTCAAACTTAGGATCAAATGATGTTATTTCCTATCTCAAGTCCAAAGGGATCACTAGCTACCAAATTCACACGTCGACCGTGCAAAGAGAAAAATGATCAGGAAAACTCCCCTACTGTTCTCCTTTCCTAATCTTAAATGAAGAGCAGCCACCGTTGGTTCCAAGATCCAGAGTGTATCATGCCATGCACCAAGAACAATTAATTCTGATAAAGTTGGAAAATTGTGATATCAAAAGTTATCCTTCTCACTTTAGAAAATTTTACAAAAATCATATCTTCTAAACCATTTATCCATTTGATCCCAAATTTTAGAACAAAGTCCATAATGACTTAAACTATTGGTGTGCCATGTTTGAGACTCAAATTCGAATGTATGAGAGACGTTTCTTCACATGCAAGTTATCTCTTAAAAAGGCATATTTTATAAATATTTTCTCTATTTTACTCTTTTATTCTCTTTATTTGGATTTCTTTTACTATTAGAAACCTTGTGGACTCAAAATATCATTCATGATGATTCAATCATACAATTTTCCACCTATTTCTCACATTTTCATTATTATTTCAATTTCTTTCCTTATTTATGCATTATTTGATTTCCTTCCATTTTCTTTCTCTTTTTATCATCTTGGACTCAAAAACTGAATAGGGTCCACGAAATCATTTATGCAAAAAGGATTATTATCAAAGAAATCTATTCAAGGCACATAAATCATACAAATTCCATATTCATACATTTAATGTAGAAATTGTATTTCAAACAATTCAAGCCCAAAAATTGGGGTTGTAACATCCTTCCCCTCTTATAAGAATGTTTCCCTCAAAATTCCACCAAACATACTAACAATCTAGATAAAACTTTCCCATGTCCATCATTGGCACCCATGTGTCTTCATCCTCTCCATGGTTCTTCCAAAGAACCTTTATCATATTGTATTCTTACATCTGAGTTCTCTCTCACCTTGATATCTCATACCCTCATAGGTGACTCAGGATATGTCAGCCTCCCCTGAAGCTCAATAGGTTCATTGCTCAGTACACGACTCGGGTACATGACATAGTGCTCTAAATAAGACACATGGAACATATCAAACATCATATTATCCCAAGGGGTAAGGCTAAACAAAAGATACTCCACCAATCCATCTAAAATGGACCCATGTATTAGGGATTCGACTTTCTTAGCTATAACTTGGATAGGTCGGGTTTTCAAAACATATGTTCACCCATAGTGTACTACTACATGTCAGTCTGCTTTGCATCGGCTCACAACTCCTATTGATCTCAGCCATTTCTCAATCAAAGTGACTTCATCTGCATACACTTTCATCTCTCTGACCTTCTCAAGGTCCTTTCAATGACATCATCCTAATGAAGTGGTGACTAACACGGCCATCTTTATAGAGCTTCTTACATCCCGATACTGGCTATGGTGGCTATCATGACCACTAGGGGTAGGAACTACTGCAACGAATAACCCCGAACGAGCACACATGCTCTCATCATACCCTCTAAAGTTTGGATCATACTCTCTTGATTGTCCATCAGTCAGCAGTGATATGTTGTACTAAACTTCAAATTGATATTGAGTTCTTCATGCACCTACTTCCACAACATGGAAGAAAACTTAAAGCCATGCTCAAGATATCTGAATTCATATCACTGTGTAGTTGAACTATCTCTCTCATACATATATATAGTTCAACTATTTCTATCACACTGGAAGTGCACTCTTAGGTAAGGGAATGTGTCAATTTGGTAAAGCGATCTACCATAAGCCATATTGCATCATGACCCTTCCTGGTACAAGGGAGTCCCACCACAATTTCCATGGTGATCTCCCATTCCCTCTCAGGGACTTCTCAGTATCTATAGCCATCCACTGAGTTACTAGTGTTTGGCCTTCACCCTCTGGCATGTATGGGAGCTGCCACCTGCACTTCTATATCCTTCTCCATTTCAAGCCTTCAAGGTAACATTGCACACCACAACCATCTTGGCAGGGTGTATGATGTACTTAAAATCATGAGCTTCTTGTATGACATGATTCTTCAATGGAAAATCCTCAGAAACCCTAAAACACTCTCGTAGTGGATTTCACCACCTTCTTCTCCTGATAGGTGTATCTGAGGTTCTTATAATAGTTCTTTTATCTCATCAAGATCTGGGCTAGATAAATGGGCAACCACCAACTTGACTAATGGATTTGGTGGTATCTGAATGTTAGCCACATAGGTCTAGTCTTCTAACGGTTATAGGGTTCATCTAGCACCTCTTCAAGCTTCTCTACCATCTATACAAGACATTTGTACACCTGAGCTGTATTCAGCTAAGAACATCTTGTTACCACATAAGCTTCCTTATATGTCAGGAGATGGTGAAGACATAAACCTTCATATACTCTACTCAACATCCTTATCTCAGGATTAGGTCAACTGAGTCAAGAAAACTTCGAGCTCACCACCATGATTATCAAACACAATCTTATAACTCATAGATTCCAAACTACTTTGGATAGGAACATTCTCATATTATCCATTTACTTATTATGCTCTTAAATGACCTATCCACTATATTCTCCACAGGGTGTGGTACTTCCTTCAATCATCAAACATCCTAGAAGGTTTTCAACTCATATCACCTCTATCTTTAGTATATGACATGCGTTTTGTCATGTCTCTCACATCCATAACAAGATGAAATAAGCATTTGGTTGTAGTCCAAATATAGAGTTCATCCCTTCCAAGAGTAGAGATGGTGTGTCACACATCACTAGCACTCTTTCCAATCTAAGTTGAAACATACTTCACATGTCTCCTCACCATGAACATCTCCATTATGGGTCTACACTCATGGCAATACTTTTCTCATCACCTCTGGATCTTAACATCTCTCTTATTTACAATCCTTAGTCATTACCTCAAGGTCTCTAGGGTGTTGATACTTTTGGGGTGATCTGACCCTTATGCATCTAGGGAGTTCCTCTCACATTTACCCCTTAGGCCCCATGAACTCATGAAGGTGGCCATCCTCATAACTCATGGGCCTCGGGAAAAGGTAGTTGTTACCTCCTGACCCCATTGTTTTGTGTTTTCAGGGAGCATACAACTCCTACTCCCATCGGTCTTATCCCTACTTGATCTTATTGTTGACTTACAATTCTATC
This sequence comes from Alisma plantago-aquatica, assembly GCA_963693085.1. Taxonomy (NCBI): domain Eukaryota; kingdom Viridiplantae; phylum Streptophyta; class Magnoliopsida; order Alismatales; family Alismataceae; genus Alisma; species Alisma plantago-aquatica. Next base: position 960,778,472 of record OY856409.1, on the reverse strand, counting down.
ATAGTTCTTAGCTCCTTGAATCCTCACTCAAAACTCCATCATCTCTCTGGGAACTCATAGATAGCCTTTTACCCCTTCATGGGAAACATGGCAGCCTACCTATCTCGGTCTGGCCCCATATTGTAGGTTACCTCCATGGTAATATATCCTCATGCCCCTGAGAGATGGTTACACATGGGTCTATGGATCCTTTCTCCTATTATGTGCTCTTACACTTATCTCATTAAGCTCTCATAAGTGAACTTTTTAGGTTACCTAAAACTTAATCAAAAGTTGGTGCTCACCCTAACATGAGGGGCCCCTGCCCAAGATGGGAGAAAACAATCTCTTGATAGTAACAAAGGTCACAAAATGTTCTTACCTCCAAGGTTTACATCATCAAGTATATGCTTAGGTCCCAACATGATACTTATGCTCATATCTAGCAAGAAGACAACCTACTAAACCATGCAAAACTCCATGGTATGCCATACTTGTTCCTTATTCCTCAAAATTGGACCAAAATCATACATGCATATGTCACCAACAAACATATATCTCAGCTCAATCGGGGCTTCCTTCTAATACATGCATGGGAAGGGATGCCAAGTTTAAATCCTATGAACTCCATCGGCCTCATGGGCATCTTGTGCACCAGGTATTTCTACTTCCCCTCTTTGGTCCAAGAACCCCAGGTTCACCTCTTATGCATTAGTTGACTAACTACATGGTCAACTATTTTAACATGAACCGTACCTATACTAGATAGGGCATATACATCCTAAAACTCTTCCACGTGAACAACCCTTTGAGCCCAACATAAGGACAACCAACCAGGTGTGAGGCCTCACAACTTGTTATCATACCTCTTCAGGGTCTACGGAACTCTCCTTTGTACACCTAAAAGTTGGGCACTTATAACATCTGTACATCGGCTCAAGAAGCCTCTTTCTCTTTTTAGGGTTTGGTTCCTCTATTGGAAACCAAGATACAACAAGACTCTAAGGATCATGCATAAGTCAAAAACATACATCAACTTAGGTTCGTCCATTCTAGGCCATATCATACCCAATTTCTCCTAATTCCTCATGTCTCAGAGTCTAGGTTTCCAACCTTCTACCTGAAGGTCTTGCTCTCCCTCTAGAGCTAACCCTACAATCGATATTACTACTTGAGGTTCTCTCTTAGCAGATGGGTCCAGATATTAAGGATACATGTCTACACCTACCTGGGTTAAACATATAGTTAAAACCTATGTCCGGTCAAGGTAATCCAAAGCTCTACATGCTCATCTCATAAAACATCAACCGTAACCCATTTTGCTTAGGTGTGAACTTGTTGTCTCCTAGTTGTTCTTCTCTTCTATGTAGGTCCATGCCTATTTTCTACAAATATATATCTGTTAGGGTTCCTATATGGTCAACACTAACCTTCTCGATGAGGGAGCGATCCCTCACCCTCAATTGGAACGACCACCCAAGGTAGGGTCACATAGTTCATGCTTATCATACGCACTCAAAACCCTTACTAAAGCATGCATTTGTAACCCACATACTTGAAGGCATAGAAGACTAAGGTATCCAACTCATCTTGTCATCTCTTTCTCTAAATACCACTTAGGGTTTGGGTTAGCATTGCCCTCAAAGGATGCGTCAGGTCTCTTTCACTTCCTGTAGGCTTCTTCCTCCAAGGCTAACTCTCTCCTCATTCTCCCACAAGAAGGTCTAACCTCAAAGCTCTCATGAGGGCATGGAGAGACACGCCATGAAACCTAAGCATGTAACTAAACTCCATTTGAGTATCTAATTATCATAACTTATGTCCATGGCACCTTTCTTACATGTTATTTATTATTTGGTGGAGGATTTCTTAATCCTTATTAATCTTATCCCAAACACTGGAGGGGTGCAGAGAGAGAAACCCTAAGGACTTATACTTATACTTCAATTAGAGTTGAGAAAGGAAGAAGATAGATGAGAGAGTCATAGAGGTATCTTACTTTGAGTCTAATCCTCCAATTTTGGCCAGGAAGTCACACAGAATCTGGGAATCCTCGTAGATCGACTAGTGGAGGAGAGGAAAATCTTACCATCCCCCAGATTGTGATCCTATTCTAGACACCTCCATCATTGGAAAATCCTCTAGTAAATCCCTTGGGTTCTAAAGAGTTTGTATATTTAATAATTATTAGAGGTTAAATGGAAAACCATGCTCTGATACCAATTGAAACAACACCACTTCCCAATAACCCCCAATTAAGGAAGGCCAAGAAGTCAAAGGCGTTATCCCAAAAATAGGATAAATGGTTTTGCAATTAATAAAAAATAATTAATAAATTCTACCAAAGACTAACTGAAAGCTGGAATAAAATTTTACATATCACATACCTTTCAAAAGTAGGAATCTGAAACTTCTACCCCAAGAGAATTCTATCTATCTAAATCCTCCTTTAAATATGAACTTTAATCTTCACAAGTTCCACTTTACTATTTGTCCAATTCAGATATTCTTAAGACAACGACAAACAAAACATCAGTCAGTATAAATGAATATACTAGTATGTGGTGACAACCAAAACATTGCATATATATTCTAACAACATAATCACATCAAATAGTTGTAAAAAATTCAAGATTATGTTTTTCAATATGACTTCTCAACCTCTTTTATGTATCCTCTAGGATACCCTCTCTAGGGTTAAGTCCTTGCAAGGGACTGCAGGATACCTTCTCCATCTTGATCTTGGTACCTGGGGTCACCTCTCTGGGTGCCCAATGGTATTTCCTCTGGGGCTTGACCACTTCAAACCTTCCCTCCAGGGCTTGGTCTCACATCATACATCTAGAGATGGTATGTAGGTTTGAGCAAGTCATATATATACCTAGATTGTGATAGTCGTATTCACTTTAAAGATTGTAGAAATAAAATCATCCAAGCAGTTTATTTCCATGCAATCCATAAAACATTGGGAAAATTCGACAACTAAAGCATGTACTCATAATTAACCATTTACCTGATTTGGAGATTTCATAAGAAATAAGCACAATCCAATCAACTCAGGCAATCCAAATAAGCAAGCAAGCCAATCACACAAAAGAACAGAATCTTGAAAAGCATGTATAACCTATTTACTACATACTCATCAAGAACTTACTTTATTGATTTCGAATTACTTTCTAGGGTTTCTAATCCGAATAGGGTTACATTAGGGTTCTTTTGATTTATTTACCACTTTCCTCTTTTATGTCCACAAAACCTTAAAACAACAATTCTAGGTTCAAAACCCTAATAATTCACTTATTCATATTAAAACCTACTTTTATCAATTTTTCTTAGAATTAACTTAATATCACTTTTTATACAAAGAATCTCAAAATATACTTCATTAAAACCCATTAACACTTAGATTAGGGTTTTTAAGCCCATTAATGCACATTATCATATCAAACCCTAAATTCATTTATTAAGCATATGCATTATCTCTTTAGACATCAAAACGTCTTTTTATTAACAACGGGTTAATATGCTCATAGATCATCCATCTTAATCTTCCCAACTTCATAGAACATCAAAAGTAGGGTTTTTTTTAAAACTCACCCTCAGTTATACTACTCAATTGTTGCTTACAACGATTATGTCATTTTCCCTATCTATGTCCTGTACATACAAGTGTAGGACTTCCTTAGGCAGCCTTTGATAAAATAAGGAGGAATCCTTATTTTTAAGTGGAATTTGCTAGGATATCTGGTAGCCCGGTCCTCATTCTGCAACTGAACTAGATTGTAGTATTTGTCTGGTTCTTCTTCCTAATCTTCGTTAGCCAGAGTTTAAACTTGGGTCGGGTTTCTTTGTCTTCCTCGATCATCTTCACTGCCACTTTACAGTCAGACTCCAACAGTACATTGGGCCATTTATTCAGTTCTTCTTGTTCTAGCGCTAGGTATATCTCTGCGAGTTTAGCTTCAGTAGCATTAGAGGTGGCTAAATTCCTGCCCCATGCCCCAATCCAATCTCCTTTGTGGTTCCGGGCTACTACAACTACTGCTGCCCCCTTCTTTTTTACTGTCACATCCACATTAATTTTGATTGTGTCCTGACATGGTGGCATCCAGGCCTCACCTGCATTTCTTATAAGTCTAGTTGGGGTGGCTTCCCAAGTAATTTTTTGCAGTCTTATGTCTCTCCATATACTTGCCCACAGGTGTTCTTTACTCATGTGATTGCCTTCCATAATACTGCCATTCCTCGCTCACCATAGTCTGTGGCATATCACACAGAAGGTTTATTCTTGCACACCTACAATATTAACAATGTATCTACGATAGGTCTCCATATTTGTATCTTCAAAGAATAGTCCTTGTTTGGTTAGGCAAATGTGGTCACTCCACACGAACTTGGAAATGTCACAGTCCCTTAGCATGTGTATTAATGACTCATCTTATTTCTCGCATCTAGGGCATTGGCTATCTTCGTTCATGTGTCGGTATAACCTCCTCATGTTTGTAAGTGAGTCATCCTGTCTAGAGAGCCAAGCGAAGGTCTTTATCTATCCTGCCATTCTTATCTTCCACAGTGTGTCCCACTTCCCCGACAACCTTACCTCTTTCTGACTTTTAATGATCTCATATGCTGAGCTTATGGTGAACTGTCCATTTCCTACGTTAGTCCAGAAGCTGCAATCCATAAGGTCATGCATCAGGTGTACATGGATCTGAAGTATTAACTGCACTGTCTCTCTATCAGCCCAGTCATTTAGAAATTCTATGTCCCAGCACCGGTCTTCTATTATAAGAGAGCTGACTTTAAGATCAGCTATGTCCTCAGCTACATGGCATTTGGTTATTTGTCTCATTCTTAGATGCTCCTTCACCCAGATATCATCCAATACGTTCACTGAGTTTCCACTGAGCGAGATCATCCTAGTATTCTACTTCATGAATTATCTTGTCACTAAACATGACTGTCCCAGTAGTGATAGTAAGCCTTTTCCACTCCCCTTAGATCTGTTAATCCATTCATGCATCACCCTGCACCATATGGAATTCCTTCCAGACATTAGATCCCAAGAGTGCTTGGATAATAGGTCTTGGTTCCATTCTCTCATCATTTTGATCCTCAACCCTCCTTTGATTCTTAAACTGGTGACTTTCTCCCACTACACGAGTGAGATGGATTTGTTCCTGCGGCCTCCCCAGATAAACCTGAGTATTACACTGTCCAACCTGTCACTGAGGTTTAGTGGGAGGATCATTGTTTGCATTGCATAAGTAGGTAATGTGATAAGCATTGATCTTGCAAGGCAAACCCTTATTGAGAATGATAAGTTGTGGGCTAACCAAGCACTGACTTTGCCCTCCACCTTCTCAACAATGTTTGCATAGGTGTTCTTTGTCACTCTAGAATGCATAATAGGTACACCAAGGTAATAACCAAGATCATTGTTGACTTGAAATTGACATAGGTATTGAATGTTTCTTTAAGTAGAAGTAGGCACACTTGTGGAGAAGAATATGTGAGATTTTGGTGCTGAAATGGATTGTCCGGATGCATATTCGAAGCTTCTAAAGCACTGTAAGATGCATCTTATTTGTTCTTTACTTGCCTGAGCGAATAGAACCAGATCATCGATGAAGCTTACGTGGGCTACTGAAATGCCTGATCTGCCAAGCTTGATTGGCCTCCAGTTCTTGATGTGTGATCTCACCTGGATCATCTGTCTTAGCTGTTCAATACATAACACGAATAGGTACGGGGAGAGCGGGTCTCACTGTCATGACCCTCTGCTCATTTTAAAGGATCGAGAAGCCTTTCTGTTCCATATCAGTGAAGTAAGACTTCTTGGGATGGAGTTCATGATGTATGTTTTATTGGAACTCGGGAGACCCACATGATCTAAAGTATCTTGTATAAACTCCCAAGACATTTGATCATATGCCTTTTTCAAGTCAATCTTGAGAGCCAACTTCTTTCCCCCTTCAGAGTTCTTCATGCCATGTATAATCTCCTAGACAAGAGCAATATTGTCTGTGATCTGTCACCCTGGTATAAAGCTACTTTTGTTATAACCTCAGTTTCTCGAATATGTAATGTAAAGTGTATTTCTCTTTTAATGAATAAATGTAATCCTTTTCTTTGATTTGTAATGGATTTCGTGTGAAATGGCCTTGATTGATTGATTGTAGGCTTTGTTGGCCATTGAGCCCAATTGAAAAGAAAATAAAATTAAAAAAGGAAAAGAAATTGATTAAAAAAAGGGAAATATGAGTAATTGACAATTAAAAGAAGATAAAGGCAAATAGATATTCCCCAATATGGGAATCCATGCCTTTGGGGTTTCTTGGGGTCCAAGGGACCCAAATTAACAAGATAATGGCAAAGGGAAAGAAAATAACAATTAATTTTGAATAAATTAATGAATAACTTGGGGGAGAAGGAAGACTTCTCATCCATTGCTTTTTGTTTCCCAAATTTTTTACAAAGTTAGATAATGTCAAGGTAAACCTTACATTAAAATTTGAGAAATAAAGGAGTTATGGTTTGAGAGAAATCGATTTTGCAAGTTATCTTAAATTTGGGAATTAATTCTGAATTCATGACATAAATATTTCCTTTGCTTTGAACGCGAGCGATGAGGTCCGTTGGATCTTAATCCAATGATGGATTCTCATCGTCTAGTCCCAGGAAGACTAGAACTCCGCCAGTTCCAGGGGAACTTTCCCACCCTGTTTTCTAGTCATCCATTGGGCAAGCCAACTTGGCGTTGGCTCCGTTGAACTCAGAAGAGGAAATCACGAAGTTTCCATCCTAATTTTATTAGGATTGGTTACGGTTTTGGGAAACGCCTAATATCGCAATCCTACTTCCCACCCTACATATAGGGGATGATATTGGAGGGTATCATCATCTCATTTTTCTGGTCCAAGCACTGCGGCAGAGCACAAGGATCGTGCGGGTGCCTTTAATAGATCGTTCCACCTTGACCTATACCTCTGTCACCGCCGCCAACCTCGCCGAAGTGCGGCGAGCAGGAGATCATCTCAGTGCATCTATGACCTGCAATCGAACCCCTGGTCAACTTTGATGGAGGAAGACGATGCTTCCTATCTTCTTGGCGCGCACGACGGGTGAACGAATCAAAGAGTCAACCCTTGAGTTGACCATTGCACCAGTTGTGCTTGACGCGAGGAGGAAGAAGAAGAAGGCCCTGGTCTTTTACCAAAATAACCCTCCACGCCTTTAGCCAAGGTAAGGATGTTTCCGTCCTTTGGTTCTGTTGTTTGCAAGGTTGAGGGTGCATGTATCCACGTCCGTTGGATCCTTAGTGGATCCGCGGACCATGGATCAGGCGGCCCTAGTTTTTCTAAAAAATAACAAATAGACAATAAAAAGAGTTTTCTTGTTAAAATTATATCTCGAGCTAGAAAACTCGGATCAAGGAACTTAATACATGGAAAATGATCATAAAAATATGAGGAATATGTTAAAAATGGTTCAGAAATCTAAATCTGTATACTTTTACAAAAGTGCATATTTTGATGGAAAAAGAGTTAATTTGTAAAGAGAAAACCCTAATTGTTAAACAAAGGTAGATTTAACCTTGCAAAGGAGTTAATTCGAGCATGGTTTACTTGATTAATGATTAAGATGGTTTTTAACCTGTTTTGATGATAGAATTACAAGGTTTAGGGTTTTTAACTCAATATGTTGATTAATATGTTTAGAAACCCTAAATTAGGGGAAAAGAAAAGAAAAGTGCTCATAATCTGAAATTAGGGTTTCCGGTTGCTAAAAGATGAATTTAGAATCTTTTGTAAAAGAAAAATGAAATAGTTAGGGTTTGTAAGTTATTTTGTGAAATTAGGGTCTAAAGTAATAAAAATAGAGTGAAACCCTAATTATGCCCAAAACCCTAAAAATGACAAATAGCCCTAGGAAACACTTAAGTTTGATAGATTATAATGGCATGCTTAATGATAGAGAAATTGGATGTATTTTGAGGATCAACCTGTGTGCATACTTGCTTGAATTCTTGATTGGTTATTTCTGCATTCAATCTGCTTAGTAGGTATGTGGTTATGCCTATGAATATCCCGAATTCGATTCCCGTGGATTTTTGAGGTTTTATCGACGACTTGAATTAAACTGTTGGATGCATTTAATTCTTGCAAATTATAATGTGAATATGATTATCACCTAAGATATGTGCCTACTAGCTCAGATCCTTGTCCCCTATGTAGCTTTATAGATTGACCTAGTAAATGGATACCATTGGGGTAGGTCCATCAGGTCATTAAATGACTTAGTAAATGGCTACCGATGGGGTAGGTCCATCAAGTCATCATGAGTTAGGGATTGGGCTACCTTTGGGTAGGACCATGTGACTCCATAACCCTAACAATTGGCTACCTGTGTGGTAGGGCCATGGGGGTAAGGATCTATCATATGAGAGAGGTAGTATCCATGTCCACTGTAGGGACAACACAGAGATAGGGGATAGGAAAGGATTGAGTAGTATCGCTTAAAACATAATCTTGGATGTTAAAGGATTTTTGAATGACTACATTGTTGACATAGTTGCACAATTATTGTTTACCCCACATACCAGCTTTGGCTGATTGTTGTTTTGTTTGTCGGCGTTTTAGGTACAACCCTGAAATGAACAAATAGTAAAGTGATACCCTGTGAAACTAAGAAATAAAGTGCAAGGAGGATTAGATAGATTAATTAAAGCTCTGGATAGATAGATTTCCAAAGTTTTCAAAGGTAAGTAAAGTTTTAATTTTATACTCAATTCCAGTTAGTTAGTAGAATTTCATAATTATTGTTGATTATTTGTTGAACCTTTGATCCTGTTAATTGAATAACGGCTCTGACCTTCGGGTCTCCATTAATTGGGGGTTACCGAGAGGTGGGGTCGTTACAATTGGTATCAGAGCCTAGGTTCCTCATCTAATCATTAATAATTATTAAATTTTACAAATTCCATATAACCCAGGGAGTTATTAGAGGAGTGTCCGAAAGACTGAGGTGTCTAGAAAAGGATCACTTCTGGGGGCTGGAAAAATTTTCCTCCATACAGCTAGTCAGAATATGAGGACTCCCGAATTGTGTGACTGCCTGGCCGATGTCTTAGGATATGACTCGAAATAAGATACCTTTAGGAATCTCTCCTCTTTTTCATCCCTTTTCAACTCAAAGTTCTCTTAAGGATCTTAGGGACTAGGGTTTCTCTCTCCTCCTCACCCTCTTGAGGTATGGGTTAAGGTTGATAAGGTCTAAGGGATCCTCCACCAAATCAATAAAAGATACGTAAGTAAGATGTCATCGACATAAGTATAAGTGGTTAATTATAGACTAAAAGTCTATTTGTGTGCAGATGGCTCATACCAAAGTAGTGGTTGTCCCTTTTTCCACCAGTGGTGGTATACCACCCCGTAAGGAGAATGGCTCCTCTGAGAAGAGGAAGCGGAACCATGGTGGAGAGACTTCTATGAAGAGAAAGAGGCCTGAAGAAGTTGTACATGAGGCTCCCAACCCTGAACCTATGCCCGATATTAACCCAGAGCAAAGGGAAGGACCATGATATGAGGAATACCAGGTGTATGAAGAGGAAGCCCGAATGGAGGAGGACCAGCCTGGTGGTCAAGAACCAGCCATGGTGGTTCATACAACAGATGCAATTTGGATGGAACAACAAAAGCAACTGACTGAGGCTATTCGTGCCCTAGCCCTTAGGGACATAGCTAGGGCTGAGAATGGTGAGCCACTTCTTATTCATCCTTGACTTGGAGCCACCATCCTGGACTTCGTCAAGCTGAACATCGAGAAGTTTTGGGGAGAAGATAAGACTGAAGTGGGCGACAAGGCCGAAGCTTGACTGCTTGCAGTCGAGAATGGGTTTCGGATGCTTGAGGTGCAGCCGAATAAGAAGGTTCTGTTTGCTACTCACCTTTTGGAAGGTGCAGCCAAGATATGGTGGGAGAACCATATCACGAGAAGAGACCTAAGTGAGGAACCAATGGCGTGGACCGACTTCAAGACCATCTTCACCACCAGATTCATCCCTGTCTCAGCCAAAAAGGAGAACGAGTGACAATTCACCAACATGACTCAAGGAAATTCATCAGTTGCAGACTTTGGTTGCAGGTTCCACATCTTGGAAATTTTTGGATACAAGATGGATGAAGAGAGAAGGGTGGATCACTTCATAGAGTGTCTTCATCCTACCATCAAGCCACATGTGATGGCTAGTAAGTCGAAGACCTTCGCTGAAGCCTACAACACCACCTTGGACATGGAGAGGACAGTGATGCCATTTCAGAATCCACCCAAGGGATATTTGGGTTTAACTGAAGGAACCCAAGGTCAGAAGAGCAATCACAAGAAAGGTCACGGGCGGAATCAGGCCAAAGGAAGACATGGAAATAAAGGGAAACCCCATCAAGAGAACAACCGACCTAAATGCCGCACCTGCGGGAGATGGCATGCCGGTGAGTGCCGCCACAAGAAAAGAGTCTGCTACCGTTGTCAACAAGAGGGCCACTTCATCGCCAACTGCCCTCAGCCCGACCCTAAAGGACCCTTGGGGTCATATCTTGTGGCAGCACAGCCAGTAGATGCAGCACCTCCAGTAGGAGCACCAGCCGGAGCACCTCCAGCTGGAGAGAGAAGGCAAGCTAGGGTGTTCACCATTGACAATGAAGAAGCTCAGGAGAATGCTAATAGGCTGATCGAGGGTAGTAACCCATAGAGTTTTCCTTTCAGTTCAGTAGATCATGTAATAGTTTTCTGATATTAACAAACTATGTAGGCTTGCTGGAAGTCATGGGACAAAATGTAAAAGCACTCTTTGATTTTGTTTCTACGAATACTTTTATTTCGAGAAATCTGGAAACTATGCTTGGTTTGGATATCAAGTATTTGGGTTATGTTTTGGATGTCACAACCCCGAGTGGTCGTATTTGTACCTCTCTTTTGAAAACCCCAGTTTTTCCAGTAAAGTATTTGAACCATGAGCTTCCCACTGACTTCATCCTTCTCAATATGAATGATTTTGATGTAATCGTCGGTATGGATTGGTTTTCCACCTATAGGGCCCAAATTGACTTTAGAGAGAAGAAGATTCTCATTAGGAAAACTGGCTATCCACACTTCACCATTCGAGGAAGGAAGGATGTAACAACCAGCCTTTATGTGTCTGCTTTGAAAGATGCACGGATGCTATCCAAGGGTTGTCGAGCCTACTTAGCCATAGTTACCATACTCAAAGTTAAGGGGCAATCCTTAGAGGATATAGAGGTGGTTCGGGAGTATGCAGATGTGTTTCCAGATAATCTACCAGGGATTCCCCTGGAGAGGGACGTAGACTTCTCTATTGAGTTAGCTCCTGGGACTAACCCTATCTAAGGCACCCTATAGAATGGCCCCTGCTGAGTTTCTTGAGTTGAAAACCCAGTTGCAAGAGTTGTTGGATAAGGGGTTCATCTAACCCAGTACATCGCCATGGGGAGCACCAGTACTCTTTGTGAAAAAGAAGGATGGGTCGCTTCAGATGTGTATTGATTATCGGATGATCAATCATGCAACCATTAAGAACAAGTATCCTTTGCCTAGAATAGATGACCTGTTTGACCAACTCAAATCAGCTCGAGTCTTTTCTGAGATCGATTTAAGGTCAGGATATCACCAAGTGAGAGTGAGGAGTGAGGATATACCTAAAACAACTTTCAAAACCCGCTATGGCCACTATGAGTTTGTGGTCATGCCGTTTGGATTATCCAATGCACCGAGTGTCTTCATGAACCTCATGAACAATGTGTTCTAGCCTTTCCTTGACTCTTTTGTGATAGTGTTCCTAGATGACATCTTAGTATATTCGGATGACCTAGCCCAACATCGTGAACACCTCGGTAGAGTCCTTGATATCCTGAGAAAGCATAAGTTTTTCGGAAAGTTCTCAAAATGTGAGTTTTGGTTAGACTGAGTCATGTTTCTTGGACACATCATCTCAGGCGGAACAAACGCCGTAGATCCAGCCAAAGTATCGGCATTTCGAGACTGGCCAATACCAAAGAACCCCTCCGAGATTCGTAGCTTCTTGGGGTTGGCCGGATACTACCGTCGCTTCATCAAGGATTTCTCCAAGACTGTTTGCCAATGACCATGTTGACTCAGAAGGATGTGAAGTTCGTGAGGTATGACGTATGTGAAGCTCGCTTCCAAGAATTGAAGGAGAATTTGACCACCGCTCCTCTGTAGACTCTACCTTCTGGCAATGAGGGTTTCATGATATTCACCGATGCTTCCAAGATGGGACTTGGCTGTGTGTTGGAACAAGATCGGCATGTGATAGCATATGCTTCCCAACAGCTCAAGCCCAATAAGGTGAATTACCGAACACACGACATGGAGTTGGCTGCTATCATCCATTCTTTGAAGATATGGCGGCATTACCTGTATGGTGCTACCTTTGAGATCTTCACCGACCACAAGAGCTTGAAATACCTACTGACACAGAGAGACCTAAACCTACGACAACGACGATGGATGGAGTACATGAAGGATTACGACTTCACCATCGCATGCCATCCTGGTAAGGTGAATGTCATCGCTGATGCATTGAGCCGAAAACAGCTTAAGTGTACAGCTGTTTTGTCCAGTCAGTGGAAGAGTTTGGAAGAGCTTGTGGAATGGACTCCACAACCACTAGGGGACCGAGTTTGGTTGGCTAATATTCAGATTCAATCTGAGTTGTTGAGTGAGATCATAGTTGAACAGTTGACCAGTGAAGAGCTAAACAAGATGAAAGGTTTAATGATGAAGCCACATACTCGTCTATCCATGGGAGTAGATGGAGGAATCAGGTTTGAGAATCACATATGGTTTCCAGTGGATTCATCAATAAAGGGACGTATCTTGCAAGAGGCTCATGGATCCAAGTACACAGTGCACCCAGGAACTACTAAGATGTTCAAGGACCTACAAAGGTTTTTCTGGTGGCCAGGAATGAAGAAAGACATTGCGTTATGGGTGGCCAGTTGTCTTACGTGCCAGATGGTGAAGGCTGAACACCAACGACCCGACAGACTTTTACAGTCGATAGAAATTCTAGAGTGGAAATGGGAGCAGATCACCATGGATTTTGTGGTGGGTCTACCCCAGACCAAGAAGGGTCATGATGCAATATGGGTCATGGTAGATCGTCTTACCAAGTCAGCACACTTCCTTGCCTTTAAGACCACTGCTAAGGTGGCCGACCTAACTGAGCTGTATATCAGAGAGATAGTGCGTTTGCATGGTGTACCATGATCGATCATCTCAGATACAGACCCAAAAGTTTACTTCCAAGTTGTGGAAGCAAGTTCAAGAGGAACTCGGTACTAGGTTAAAGTTTAGTACCACTTATCACCCTCAAACAGATGGTCAGTCAGAAAGGACGATCCAGGCATTAAAAGATCTATTGAGAGCTTGTGTGCTCGATTGGGGTGGCTCCTGGGAGCAATACTTACCATTAGCAGAGTTCACCTACAATAACAACTACCAAGCCAATATTGGGATGCCTCCGTATGAAGCTTTTTACGGAAGACCGTGTCGGTCACCACTTCACTGGGATGATGTGGGTGAGAGAACCTTTTTGAGGTCAGATGAGCTCCAAGTGTATGCTGATAAAGTGGCTTTGATCAAGCAAAGGCTGAAGAGAGCCCAGGATCGGCAAAAGTCGTATGCTGATGCAAAGCGGACTGATGTGCATTTCACTGTGGGAGATCATGTGTTTTTGAAAATCTGACCGCTCCGAGCTATATCTAAGAATAGAGGAAAGCTGAGTCCCCGATACATGGGTCTGTTTGTAGTGTTAGAACGGATTGGTGAAGCTGCTTACCGTTTGGCGTTACCCCCAAAGTATAGCATGATGCATGATGTGTTTCACGTGTCTAACCTGAAGCGATATGTGCAAGATCTGAGCCATGTGCTGAGCATTGAACCTATTGAGCTTCAAGGGAAGCTGACTTATCCTGAGTCACCTTTGCGGATTCTAGATACCAAGGTGAGAGAACTCAGATGCAAGAAAATAGAGATGGTAAAGGTTCTTTGGAAGCACCATGGAGAGGATGAGGCCACATGGTAGCTGAAGGCAGACATGGAGAAAGCATACCATGAATTGTTTGTTTGATTGTTTTAATTTTGAGGGCAAAATTCCAATAAGGAGGGGAGGATGTTATAACCTCAATTTCTCGAATATGTAATGTAAAGTGTATTTCTCTTTTAATGAATAAATGAAATCCTTTTCTTTGATTTCCAATGGATTTCATGTGAAATGGCCTTGATTGATTGATTGTGGGCTTTGTTGGCCATTGAGCCCAATTGAAAAGAAAAGAGAATTCAAAAAGAAAAAGAAATTGATTAATAAAAGGGAAATATGAGTAATTGACAATTAAAAGAAGATAAAGGCAAATAGATATTCCCCAATATGGAAATCCGTGCCTTTGGGGTTTCTTGGACCCAAATTAACAAGATAATGGCAAAGGGAAAGAAAATAACAATTAATTTTGAATAAATTAATGAATAACTTGGGGGAGAAGGAAGAATTCTTATCCATTGCTTTCTGTTTCCCAAATTTCGTACAAAGTTAGATGATGTGAAGGCAAACCTTCCCTTAAAATTTGAGAAAGAAAGGAGTTATGGTTTGTGAGAAATCAATTTTGCAATTTATCTTCAATTTGGGAATTAATTCTGAATTAATGACATAAATCATTCCTTTTCTTTGAATGCGAGCGATGAGGTCCGTTGGATCTTAATCCAATGATGTACGCTCATCGTCTAGTCCCAGGCAGACTAGAACTCTGTCAGTTCCAGGGGGAACTTTCCCACCCTGTTTTCTCGCGATCCATTGGACAAGCCAACTTGGCGTTGGCTCCGTTGAACTCAGGAGAGGAAATCGTGAAGTTTCCATCCTAATTTTATTAGGATTGGTTATGGTTTTGGGAAACGCCTAATCTCGCAAGCCTGCTTCCCACCCTATATATAGGGGACGGTATTGGAGGGTATCAACATTTCGTTTTGCTGGTCCAAGCTCTGCGGCAGAGCACAAGGATCGTGTGGGTGCCTTCAATAGATCGTTCCACCTTGACGTATACCTCTATCATCGCCGCCACCCTCGCCGGAGTGCGGCGAGCAGTGGAGCATCTCGGTGCATCTACGGCCTGCAATCGAACCCTTGGTTGACTTCGACGGAGGAAGACGAAGATTCCTGGCTTCTTGACACGCTCGACGGGCGAATAGATCTAAGAGTCAACCCTTGAGTTGACCATCTCACAAGCTGTGCTTGACGCGAGGAGGAAGAAGAAGACGGCCCTGGTCTTTTACCAAAATAACCCTCCGCGTCTTTAGCCAAGGTAAGGACGTTTCCGTCCTTTGGTTCTATTGTTTGCAAGGTTGAGGGTGCGTGTATCCACGGCCGTTAGATCCTCAGTGGATCCGCAAACCATGGATCAGGCGGCCTTGGTTTTTCTAGAAAATAACAAATAGACAATAAAAAGAGTTTTCTTATTAAAATTATATTTTGAGCTTGAAAACTCAGATCAAGGAACTTAATACATGAAAAATGATCACAAAAATATGAGGAATATGTTAAAAATGGTTTGGACATCTAAATCTGTATACTTTTACAAAAGTGCATATTTGATGGAAAAAGAGTTAATTTGTAAAGAGAGAACCCTAATTGTTAATCAAAGGTAGATTTAACCTTGCAAAGGAGTTAATTCGAGCATGGTTTACTTGATTAATGATTAAGATGGTTTTTAACCTATTTTGATGATAGAATTACAAGGTTTAGGGTTTTTAACACAATATGTTGATTAATATGTTTAGAAACCCTAAATTAGGGGAAAAGAAAAGAAAAGTGCTCATAATCTGAAATTAGGGTTTCCTATTTCTAAAAGATGAATTTAGAATATTTTGTTAAAGAAAAATGAAATAGTTAGGGTTTGGAAGTGATTTTGTGAAATTAGGGTTTAAAGTAATAAAAATAGAGTGAAACCCTAATTATGCCCAAAACCCTAAAAAGGACAAATAGTCCTAGGAAACACTTAAGATTGATAGATTATAATGACATGCTTAATGATAGAGAAATTGGATGTCTTGTTAGGATCAACCTGTGTGCTAACTTTCTTGATTGGTTATTTCTGCATTCAATCGGCTTAATAGGTATGTGGTTATGCCTATGAATATCCCGAATTAGATTCCCACGAATTTTCGAGGTTTTATAGATGACTTGAATTAAACTGTTGGATGCTTTTAATTCTTGCAAGTTATAATGTGAATATGACTATCACCTAGGATATGTGCCTACTAGCTCAGATCCTAGTCCCCTCTGTAGCTTTATAGATTGACCTAGTAAATGGCTACCATTGGGATAGGTCCATTAGGTTATTAAATGACTTAATAAATGGCTACCAATGGGGTAGGTCCATCAAGTCATCATGAGTTAGGGATTGGGCTACCTTTGGGTGGGACCATGTGACTCCATAACCCTAAGAATTGGCTACCTGTGTGGTAGGGCCATGGGGGTAACGATCTACCATATGAGAGAGGTAGTATCCATGTCCACTGCAGGGACAACACAGAGATAGGGGATAGGAAAGGATTGAGTAGTATCGTTTAAAACGTAATCTTGGATGTTAAAGGATATTTGAATGACTACACTGTAAACATAGTTGCACAATTATTTTTTACCCCACATACCAGCTTTGGCTGATCGTTGTTTTGTTTGTCAGCGTTTTAGTTACAACCCTGAAATGAACAAACAGTAAATTGACACCCTGTGAAACTAAGAAATAAAGTGCAAGGAGGATTAGATAGATTAATTAAAGCTCTGGATAGATAGATTTCCAAAGTTTTCAAAGGTAAGTAAAGTTTTAATTTTATACTCAATTCCAGTTAGTTAGTAGAATTTCATAATTATTGTTGATTATTTGTTGAACCTTTGATCCTGTTAATTGAATAACGGCTCTGACCTTCGAGTCTCCCTTAATTGGGGGTTACCGGGAGGCGGGGTCGTTTCAACTTTGCTCCTCTGATACCCAAGTAGGGATATACTTCTTGAGTCTTTCCACTATTATCTTTGAGGCCAGTTTCAGCATGATATTGTTCAAGGAAATGGGGAGCAACTGTTCACATTTCTCTGGATTAGGGCACTTGGGAATTAATATAATAGTTGTTTCTCGTCTGACAACAGTTTTCCTTCTAGCATATCCTGGATAGATTTACTAACTAAGTGGCCTATGATACTCCAGTTACTTTGTAGAAATTCTGCATTTACTCCATCAGGCACAGCTGCTTTGTATGCCTAGATTTTGTTTAGTACCTATTGTACTTTGCTGATTGTCAGTCTGGTTGCTAGTTTGGTAGCCTCAGCTTCGCTTGGTAGTTAGAATACTCCTAGGATGTGTTCTTCAGACCTGGGATTCCTTGATGTATGACTTGGTGACGGTGCCAACAATGCTTTTTCAAAGTGGGATACTACCATTTGCATGATGTCTCCTTCATCATTGATCCAGTTGCCATGCTGATCTTTTAGTGCCAGAATGGTATTGGCTCTCCTGTGTTTTTTGACCCATGCTTGGTAGAATCGTGTGCTATTATCCCCGTTACGGAGCCAATTGACGTGCGATATCTTCTTCCATTCCTCCTCTTCCTCATTGATGAAATCCTGCAACTCATTCTGCATATTAGAGCATAAATTATCAGTTATAGGGTCATACTGATCAGCCATCATCTTTTGTAGTGTGGTGATATTGTTTACTAAATGAGTCTTTTTCTTTGCTTTCTTGATATTGATGTCCCTCTCCCATTTGATAATCTTCCATCTTGTCGAGTTGAAAGAAGAAAAGAAGTCTTCTATACCTTTCCATGTGGATGCCAGCATGTGTTCAAAGTCCGCCTCCTCGTTCCATATGACTTTAGTGAAGAATCAGGGATTATGCCTTTCTTTTTTCTTCATACGAAGTATTAAGGGGAAATGGTTAGAGGATATCTTGGCTAAGTGTACCACATTCAAGTCCGGAAATGAATTCATAAATTCAAGATTGGTAGCAGCTCTATCCAACCTTTCTTGTAACCCTCCAGGTTTGTATGTGAATTTCAATCCTAAGAAGCCAAGGTCGGATAGTCCATCTCCATCACCTTTCTTTGAAGATTCTAGCTTCACTGTAGTGATAGCAGTTGCTCTCGACTTTCTCAGTAGGTGAGTGTAAAGAGTGGGAATCACCCCAACTCTCTACTAAAAATATGGTAAACAAAAACATCAATGTAAAGCAGTGGAATTTTAAACTTTGACTTTATTCAATAGTATAAAGAGTACTTTACAAAATTTCCCAAAAAGGGTACAACTTTATACATACAAGGATCTAGTTAGAGGAAGACTAAACTAAACCAACTTGTCTCCAAACAAACAAAAGCAACTTAACATATGTAGCTAGGTCCAAGCTAGGTGGTTGAATTCCATATCCTTAGCATTAGGCTGGTTCACCAAACTTCAACTACGCACTCTGATCCTATAGCTAGGTGGTTGGGGACACCCAACAAGAGAGAGATAAAAAGTATGTGTCAATAGAAGTAAAGAACAAATATATGCTAAAGCATTGCATATTAAAAGATCCACTATACTAATAGTGTCAAAAGAATGAGGCAAGTATATCAAATAAGAATTAGGAATTCTTCCATAAATTCAACAACAATAATGTAACAACACACATGATTAAATGTGGCCAGATTAATCTAATATACGGATGAGGAACCTACCAGACCTCAACCTTTGGGTGAGGGAGTATAACACATTCCCAAACCCTAAATATATATAAGGTGGCAGGGGACTCAAACCCCACTTCCTAGAAGGAGGACTAAAACCTCAGTGCTCTATGGGTGGTTTGTACTCATGTACACTATGTTAGTTAAGTAGCCATTTTCATCGTCATGCTAAGTAATTAAATGGAAGTTAGGATAAATTTCCAACAATACCAAGTGGGGTCCATGACCATAGAATAAGAAATAACAAGAATAATTTGATAATAATAATTTAAACTCAAATAAAGAGTCAAATAAAGGAAATAGAAGACTTTCATGAATAAGTAAAATAGGCTAAAGCCTCATTGGGAAAAATGGGTTGGAGTAAAAGGCCCAACTAAAGGATAGGGTGCACATTATTCAAAGTAAAAAAATAGGTTTGCACATACATAGGGGTCACATACAAAAATAGGCTTCACAAACCTTAATGTAGCTTCATATATATCACTTTCATTGATTAGATTGTATCCCAATAACTTTTGTCCTAGATTCAAATATATGTACATGGATTAGGTTTAATGGAATATATAAGGGTTGAAACCCTAATTTTCTACCTTTAAAACCAAAATTCGATTTCTTACTCAAAACCAAGACCAAATCATTAATCATATTCTCCTAATTAAGAAAACATCTTTTGTTTCTCAATTTGGAGTTAGAATAAATTAATTACACATTTTAGAATATTTAACATGATTAAATTGGTATCCAAGGCAAACTTCAAAAAAGTAATGAGAATCAAGACTCAAAAACCACAAATTCGGATTCTACATTAAAAATCCTTTCTAACAACTATTTATTTGAATTTTTTTGGGAAGGCATTAATTTATAACGAATTAAACCGATCCAACCAATCAGGATTGGGGAAAACCATAGTGTGACAATCATTTAAATGAAAATGTAAATCGTTGTGAACAATAGACACAATGATCGATATACCCTTGCAAATTAAATTGATTAAGTTAAAATTGTGAGGACATTACTGTCATATATGCATCTCCAAGCTTGCGACTGAGCAAGTAAAATAAAAGCAAAAGGATGATTCTTCCCATGGCAAAATGATTGACTAATTGAAGGGGTGTGGCCACTGCGGTCATGTTACGATCGGGTTTCATCCACCCCTAGCCATGGCCATGAGAAGTGTCTCTTGGAGCTTTGACTCCAACACTGACTTTCCTCACCAAGTCAAAACACAACTATGGGACAATGGGAACAAGTCCATCAAGACCTGGCGAAACCGAAGGAATCCTCACCATAGGGTAGGGACCTCAGGAGCACACAAACTCATTAGAAACATTCAACGAATAGGGGAGCACAACCGATACTGAACTCATCAAAATCAAAGAGAAAAACACTCACTAAGGTGTTTAGAATGTTTGTGGATTCGAGGCGAGTCGAAGCCAGGTGTCAGAGAGGGTGGAGGTGCATCAAAATGTTAAAACCCACGATGACTGGTAAGCTCCACAATGGCTCTATGGGTTATCCACGAGCCAAAATAACAATGGCGAAATGAAAAGCAAGGGCCATAGATGCTTACCGCGAAGAAAATTTCATCAAAGATGGCTGAGGAGATTGGGAGCGAGCTCAACATCATCGGAGATGAAACCAAGCAGGTCAGGTAACTCTGGGGTGATTGAGGAGAAATTGGAGGAGGAAGAGTTGTGGTGGTGTGAGGGTGCTCGACGGCCCCTTTTATAGGTGGGAAAGGGGTCATAGGGTCGTCTATATCATGGAGGTGGAGAACGAGGTTACTTCACTTTCGGGCATTTCTCACATAATGTGGGAGAGGAGACGAGTAATGGTTCATCTTAATGGGTAGAGAAAGATGATCATAACAGAGAAGGAATTACCCTAAATGGTGGAAAGATGAGGGAGAAAAATGATAAAAAATTGGCTGTTTTGCAAAATGCAACTGAGCCACAAGAGGGCCAGAGGAAGGAGACAACTCCAAGATCATTGGATCTAAGATCGACAGATGACATTGTGTGTGTAATATCCAGTTACCAGGTTTAACGCGTGAAAGCAGATTAAACAGAAACTTATGTTTAAATGGGCGATATAAATAAAATCAATTCAATTTCTTAATAAGACTTTAATCCAATCTTTTAAAAATGAATTGAAGGGTCAAACAAGGGTCAATTGATCACAAGATATAATTGAAGTCTATATTAATGCTATATAATTAGATTTTAATTTTTCATAAGATAAGACCCTTAAACACCATATGGCCCATTAATATGTATATGAATGCATTTAAAAACACAAAGCCATTTTCTAAGTAAAGTCTTTTATAAAATTCGAGGAAATTGCCAAGAAATCATTTAAGTGTCATGTCCCACCACTCATTTTCCATTTTATTACTTTAATAGCATTTCGCAGGAGGGAGAGAGAAATGAGGGTGATCATTACATTAAGTGAACTAAATTTCACATTAGGTCTTATTTCTTATTCAAAAAAGATACAAAATCTCTAAATTGACATTATCCACTAGTTACGACTCATAAATGGACATTTTGTGCTATTAGTCCCCAATTATCACATTAAGTGGGTTATTTGTGCAAACACCCCTTTATTTACATAAATGAGGGTAAATATTGATTTCACCATCAAAGTGTGCTAAAATTGCACATGGAGGCTAAAAAGGATACGAAAGATGGGGAATTTATGAAAAAGATCCAAAAGGACATGAAAGAAAAGAAAAGAGTGAAATTTGGTAAATAGCAAGGAGAACCCTAGATTTCAGTCTGTTACAGTACTCCACCCCTTAAAGAGGATTTCTTCCCCGAAATTACAATAAGAGGGAAGAGAGGGTGAGTGTGTAACATCACAACCTTACACTACTAGGTTCTAACCTTTAATCTAGGGCATTGCACAAGTTCTACACATAAACTAGGCTTACTAATGTTTCCTCCATACATATCACTTATATCCATTGTAATACATTACATAATTTAACTCATCAACATTATGAAATCTTCGCCATCCTTAATATGCAATTACTTGTGTCACACTTTATTCACATTGTTTGTAAAAGGAATTATATATATATATATATATATATATATATATATATATATATATATATATATATATATATATATATATATATATATATATATATATATCAACGTTATGTACCACTCATGTGTAATTCACATTTACTCATTAAGAATTTAAAGTACAAGTAGGGTTTTCTAAATCATCTCAACATTAAGTACAATTCATGTTTATATCACATTTACTCATTAAGAATTTTAAGGACAACTAGGGTTTTCTATATAATCCCAATATACATGAATTTATTCTCCATTATTTTCTTGTTATTACCATGTGAAATTATCACAGATTATTGGGAGAGAAATGGATAATATAATCCAACAAATTATTAGATCTAAATAAGGTCACATTAATTTCTTACACATTATCACATCACTTTTTATACTCACATTAATGTCATCATTATTCATTGCACTTCATTTGAACATCTCATTAGATATTTGGAATTATTGTAGACTTAGTTCTATTCAATCTATTTCTTTATTTCCCCGTGAATTGTATGCTTGTAACAATAACGACAAAATTTTCAAATAATACTAAAGGGGTAAGGCCCCAATGAGTCATGCTTATGTAATTCCAATCACTCATTATCACATTTGAATCTTTATATGTAATTGAATTGAATAAGGTGAAACATCTTATTTTAATATTTTGATACATATAACAAATTATGATGATGTGATTTATGAGATGTGTGTTAGTAAATATGGTAATATGCCTTACATATTTGGATAAATTGATTAAGTTATGATTATAATCCATTTATAGGTATCAAGGTATATTATGTGATGATTACACCTAATGTCACTAATATATTATGAAGACATTAAGGATAAATATGTTAATGTTTAATAATAATATTTTAGATTTTAGATCAACATGACCATTTCATGTGATGCATTCTTAGCATGCATTAGTTCCATTTATTATATCATTAGGTTGACTAGGTTAACATTATATGTATAAAAAACTAGTGATGAATAATTCACTATTATCTGCATCAAGTATGTTTTAGGGTTCAAGCATTTGAACTAAGCATTAGATGGATTTATCAAATATTCATTGGTTTCTAAACAAATAAGTTCAATTGAAATTATAATTTTTCTCAGAAATTCTAATCATATCAGCTCCCTAATATGCTGTCCATAAAGTTAGGGTTTCTAATTCCAACGTGACTAGATTTTGCTATGTGTAGGATTCCAGCCCCCTAAAAAGGGATTTCATCCTCAAAATCAGCAATTGCAAAATCTATAAAGGTATTACTATTGCTTAAAGGGTTGACTAAGTAAAACTAAGCTAAAGATAAAAAAGTATGTATAATCATGTATGAGACTCAACATTTAACTATTTTACTAAACTTTAAAGTCTAGTATAGGGTACACTAATACTAATTATGTAACAACCCTGACCTGAGTTATGCTTTAACCCTAGATGTTTAGCTTAATAAATTTGATTATATGCTTGCTCTTATTTCTTGAAAAGTAATTAAGGCTCAAGAGAAATTATGTTTCAATTTTAGTCCTTTTTGAATAATGTTGAAATAATGTTTTGTTAGTTTTGGACTAAAGTACAAATTACCCAAGTTGAGGGGTTAACTTGCAAATTGTACATGATAAAATGTTCCTCAGATGTTGAAGCATCATAAGAATGAAAATGATGCAGAGGTATGGCATCCACAAACCTGAGTACCAAGAAAGAGCTTGTTCAGCAATGTTTGTGCATTAACACCTAGTTTTGGGGTAATGTGCAATTTACCCAAAACCCAGGGTTCAATATGCAAAATAACACCTCTAGAGAGTCCCTAATGTTTCTTGGCATCATGTAGAGAAAATAAAATGAGAGGAGCGTCTCATTTGAATTACTTTGGAGGAGAGAGAATCTTGATATTAAAATAATCAAGATTTAAGCATAATTGAAATCCTAATTCAATTTAATGCAAAAATAAATATATCAATGGAAGTGCCTTCAACCAAAAATGAGATGGTTGAATTTATACAAGTATGGACGTCCTGGCGCCTTGCAAAAGCCATGAAATATCTAAAGTGAGTGGAGAGTCCACTCACATTAGTAAAAGAAAAAGAAATGTCCACTAATTTTGGATATTAATATTATAATGATTAAGGTGCTTAATTTGCTTTCTTTTAATTCATGGATAATGAATATGAATTAGAATGTGGGTAATATGGCTTTTCATGCAAGAAATTGAGGGAGAGATGTGGTACTAATTTTGGGATTTGAAGGATTAATATATCACTTTCTCTCTCTTAGAAATTCCCTCATATATATCTCATTTTCCACCTTCATGGAGACTCTTTTTTGAATCTTCTTTCTTTCCTTTCTTTGGTTTAACTCAAGGGAGATAAGGAGAAATAGGAGGACGTTCCCCAACCTGTAGGTAAGCTTCATAGTCATCTTCAACCTTGATTTCATGGTAAAAATCGAATTTCAATGCTTGATTTCTTCTTTTCTCCATTCAATCTTCAACCTTAGCCATTCTTTTCACTCAAAGACTTGAGGACGAGCCTTGTGAAGTTGAGGAATCTTCATTCACCATTAGAGGCGTGGAGCTTGAAGCTTGGTTTCCATTTTGAAGGTGGGTTATATTAAATGTTATTATTGCATTTAATTCTTCATCATTTGCTGATCATTTTGTTCTTCTTGAAAGTCCTTTTATCAAATCGATGGAATTACCATAAGAATGGCAGTAGTTTTTGAATGATCATAGCTTGATGATTATGACTACATCCTAAGCACACAACTCAATAATATCTAAAGCAAACGGTTTCATATCTTGAGACCAAACAGTCTCAAGATCGTTTGAAACCAAGCGGTCTCAAGACCGTTTGGGATCAAATGGTCACAGAACGTTTGGAGTACAAGTGGTGATAATGTTGGATGATGATCCATGGGCATCAATTGATTTGATCTTGAAGGTTCCAAGTATGGAGGATCTACCAATTGCAAAACCTAATCGAGTTGAAGTGTTGGAACCCTAATTGATGGAATCAATTTTTGGGTTGATTGGCCCAAACGGTTTCAAGACTGTTTGCGATCAAATGGTATTAAAACTATTTGGAGGTCTATGGTTGAGTATGTTGGATGGTTGGAGATCCAATGGCTACAATTTGAGGTACTTTCAATAATTCAATTGATGGATAGATCAATGAGTACAAACGCTAAATAGATTTGATGATGGAAATTTTAATTGATCAAGACCGTTTGAGGTCAATTGATCAAGACCATTTGAGGTCAATTGATCCAGACCATTTGGGGTCAATTGATCAAGAACGTTTGAGGTCAATTGATCAAGACCGTTGTGGGCCAATTGATCAAGACCGTTTGAGGTCAATTGATCAAGACTGTTTGGGGTCAATTGATCAAGATCGTTTGAGGTCAATTGATTAAGACCGTTTGTGGTAAATTGATCAAGACCGTTTGAGGTCAATTGAACAAGACCGTTTGAGGTCAATTGATCAAGACCGTTTGGGGTCAATTGATCAAGACCGTTTGGGGTCAATTTGATCAAGACCGTTTGGGAGGTTCAATACAATCAAGACCGTTTGAAGACCTATTGAGATTAAAGATTGATTAACCACATGATTGGTAATGATGTAAATCAAAGGTAGTTACAATGGTTATACCCTTAAAGTACTAGGGTGATTAGTATCCTTAGAGGGGTTAGCCTTTGATGCTTATGAAAGCAACATATCAATACACCATACTAACCCTAAATGAATGTACTGGCATAAAAGAATGATTCAATCTAATTAAGATTGGAGTAATTAAACATCCTAGAAAGGATGAGAGAGAGGGACTCATACATGAGTGAGAATCATGTGGTAATTAACCCTCAATACTTTCAACATGAATAAATGATGTAAATTAGGGTTTGATCCATGATGATGAGATCATGAAACCCTAATCAAGAAGGTTGATGAGCTTTAATCCTAATTTAGGGAAATTCCAGGTGAAACCCTAATCTAGGTTGATGGTGTAACCCTAATTTACGGTAATGATATGAGAAACCCCAATTCAGTGTATATTAATTATAAACCCTAATTTGATGTGAATAGTACATCTTAACCCTAATTTGGGTAATGGGGAATAAGAAACCCTAATTTGATATGAATACTACATCTTAACCCTAATATCAGGTGAAGGTATGTGAAACCCTAATTTTTGAATTATAGTGCATGAAACCCTAATCTTGGACAATTAGATGATTAATTATTAGTCCTAATTATGCAAAGGGGATGAGTAACCCTGATTGACATGAAATGGGAAACCCTAACCCTAAGAAGGGTATAGTCGTGTTACTTTTTATAGCATGGTTCTGAAATGTAATTGATATAGTTGTTATCATGCGTACTAACCATGCATGTATCATGAGGTGATTAGCATAGCCAGGTATGAGCTATGATGTTTTTTTTTTGAAAATTGTTTATGGGCTTGATGAGCCATAACATGCTTTGTTTCCTAGTGATAGGTCACAAGAGATGAAATGGGCCTTGTGAGCCATGTGAGATGCTTGTGAAGCAAGTATCATGATTACCTTGGTCAAATGACCTGAAGGTATTAGTTACCTGATAAGTGGTAACAAGTGTTCTTTGAGTAACTGAGGGTTTGAATACCCATTTGCTATATTCTTGATGATGAGATTAAGAATGCCCCTGATGAGATGAGGGATTGAGATTCCAATATTTTATTAAAGTTGAATAGTACCTGATGAAATTATTACACATTCTTTAAAGCATTGGGTATAATAATTGATGCTTGGAAACATGGTTGATGCTAAAAGAATATTGTAATAAACTTAATTAATCAAGTGATATTATATAATGTAGTTGCCCTGACCACAGATCCATCAACGTTAGAATTTGCTGAAAGGTGAAACACGTTTAACTCAAAACACATATTTTTGAATATGTGGGGGTAATTGGGCAATTATATCCTTATGCCCCATAGGAATGGCTGCGGGCTATATCCTATGTACGGGATTGGTTACGGACCATACCCCAATTTGAGTATAGATACGGGCCATGACTCCATGATGTGAAACCAGGCATTGGCTACGGGCCATAACCCTGAAGAGAGTATATGCTATAGGCTATAACTCTATAGAAAAGATGCCAATATACCCTAGCAAGATAATTGTAGTTTGACACATGATGTCTCTGCCATATAATCTCGTACTGACCGAGAAGGTTGAGGTCTTGGATTCCAGCTCTTCCATTGACCTTGTGTGGTACTGATGCTTACATAATCGTGGTCGGTTAGAGTATGAATGGTATACTTCATCTCTTCAGGGCATAAATGTAATTGTAAAATGTAATCAGTCATGTAGCTTATTTTCTTAAGGTTGAAATATGAGAATCATTGGTTGATGTTATCTTTGTTTGTATATCCTAGAAGAATAAATGTTATACATGTTCTTCAATTCCTTATTAGATAAGTGACATGCTGCTTAATCAAGTCATAATTGAAATGCTTTGAATAAAAATATTGCTCTAACCTGTTTAGACATTGAACTATCTACTATTGCATATATATGATTCCTCTGCTCAATTTTATTCTATGAAATTGCAATAATAATGTTTTTTGTGGAGAGTTATATCTCTCACTGGGAATGAGTCTCACTCTGTTGATCAACAACATTTTTTAGGTGGACGCGGACGAGGAGGCAGAAATACTTCATTAGGTGAAGGACAGCAGCAGCAGTAGTAGTAGAGAACAACAGTGATTTCTCAAGTGGAGACATTGGCTGTGATGTCTTGTATATATGTATAGAAAGTCCTATGTGTCATGTCTGTAATCTCAGGTCCTAGGAGTCAGTTGTTAGTTTAATGATTTGATTTGAGATTTTGTCTTGATGCCTCAAGATTTTTACGCTGCATATGTATAGTTTAATAGGGCAGCTGATGTATGTAGTTCTCAAGAAGAGATGGTACATGACATGTACTTCTAAACCATAATGAGAATGAATTACTTTGGTTCTTTTTGAAAGAGTTTTCCAATGTATGGATCTCTTCGTCAATGGTTTTAATTTTTAGTGATTTTTGGTAATCCGCTGCTAACGAACTCTTCTGGTTAATTAATAATGTTTTGTTAGAACGGTATGTCACAGTTTAGTGGTATCAGAGCTCTAGGTTCACTTAGTCTACAGAGACATAGGATTAAGGTTGTTGAGTCTATTCTAGTGTCTTCCATTTTATTTGATAGTGTCTTCTACTCATATAGGAGGAGAAGAAGAACTTGAAGATGTCTAGATCACACGAAGAACATGCTGCTGAGAGCAGCGTTGCTACACCAGGGGGTGCAAGGGACCAAGCTAGGGAGGAGCCTGTCTCTGAACATCCCCAATTTGACCCAAGTATGATAGAGAACCCAACTTTGCATGCTCTTTTTGGGCAGTTTCAGGCGGCTATGACACATATGGCAGATAGGATGCCACCACCTGCACCTAGGGCACCAGGCCATAATGAGGGATAGCGAGCTGGTAAGAACTTTGAGAGGCTTCACCGGGTAGGAGCTACAGAGTATGCTGGTACAACTGATCCAACAGATGCTGACTTATGGCTTACTGAGTTGGAGAAGGCCTTCAGGATTCTTAATATTCCTGAAGCCGAGAAGGTGAGACATGCAATATTCCTTCTAAAAGGGAGTGTTGGTCATTGGTGGACAATTGAGTAGGGAAAGAGGTCAGGTTTCGATGTCAGATGGGAAGAATTCTGACGAGAATTCATCATTAGATACTTTCCTAAGACTTTTCTAGATGAGAAGATTACTCAGTTTGACCGGATAAGGCAAGGACCATTAAACATTAGCGAGTATGAAGCTAAGCTCATGGAGTTTTTGCAGTTCTATCCGCAACATCAGTGACTGGACCTCACAACATCAACATCGGTGACTGGACCTCACAGACCCTATCCTGAGACCAGGATTTGTCACCAGTGTAGACAAGTGGGACATCTGGTAAGGGATTGTCTAGCCGAGAACACAATGGTGACTCAACCTCAGAGGCAGAGTCAACAATGATCTCAGAGGAGATAGTTTTTGAGTGGTGCTAGAGGACGTGAACAAGCATCCCAAGCTGGTTCGTTGGCTCCCAAAAACTGAGCACAGGGTCAACAACAGGCAATGGCAAGATTCTATGCGATGAATCAACCTGAAGCAATAGTCAACCCTAGAGTTGTGACAGGATAGATGGAACTATTTCATTCTGATATGTCTTCATCCTGCTTCGTATCTATTTTAATTGATTTGGGTGCTACACATTCCTTTATAACTAGAAAAGTGATTCTTAACTGCAATATGACAGTTGGTCATAGGGAAGAGAGTTTGTTGTTAGAAACTCCTTTGCTTGGATCTACAGTGTTGCGGGAGGTGTGTTCTCCCTACACTCTTTCCTTTTCTGAACATCGCATTCAGGTGGATCTTATACCACTTGAGATTCACGGGTTTGACATAATTCTTGGGATGGACACCCTAGAAAAGTATAAGGTTGTCTTGGATTGTAGTTCCAAGCAGGTTGTATTCACATGTGAGGGTGACACATGGATCTTCTAAGGAGATAGAAAGATTCTTCCAACTTGTCTTGTGTCAGCTATGGAAGCTAAGAAGTTGATGAGACAAGGATGCTTTTCATTCTTGGCTCATGTGGTAGACACCACAATGGAGAGTCCTAATCATTCTGAAGTTTCGATAGTTAGGGAGTTTGAAGATGTGTTTCCTGAGGAACTTCCAAGTGTACCTCCACCCCGAGAGATTGATTTTGGGATTAATCTAATCCCAGGTACAAAACCAATAGCTCAAACACCGTATAGAATGGCACCTACTGAGACGGCAGAGCTCAAGAAACAGTTGCAGGAGTTCCTTGAGAAAGGTTTTATCCGACCGAGTACTTCCCCATGGGGTGCTCCGGTTCTTTTTGTTAAAAAATAAGGATGGATCAATGCGGTTATGCATTGATTACAGACAACTAAATAAAGTAACTATAAAGAACAAGTATCATTTGCCAAGGATAGATGACCTGTTTGATCAGTTGCGTGGTGCAACTATCTTCTCTAAGATAGATCTGAGGTCAAGATACCATCAGTTACGTATCAAGGAGAGTGACATACCTAAGTCTTCTTTTAGGACAACGTATGGTCACTATGAGTTCATAGTCATGTCGTTTGGGCTGACTAATGCACCGGATGCATTCATGGAACTCATGAATAGAATCTTTCGGCCTTTTCTTGATCAGTGCATAGTAGTCTTCATAGATGACATCTTGATATATAGTAGAGATGCTCAATAGCATGAGCAGTACCTTCGTCAGGCTTTAATCTTACTAAGAGAGTATAAGGTGTATGCTAAGTTTAGCAAATGTGAGTTCTGGTTACTAGAAGTTTCTTTTCTAGGACATGTAATATCTGCCTCATGTATTTATGTTGATCATAAGAAGGTAGAATCTGTCCTGCAATGGGAGCAGCCAAAGACACTGATGGAGATACATAGTTTCCTAGGACTGGCAGGCTACTACAAGAGGTTCATTAAGAACTTCAGTTCTATAGCTTTACCCCTAACCAAGTTGACCAGGAAGGAAGTTCCTTTTGTCTGGAATGACAAGTGTCAACATTCTTTCCAACTGTTGAAAATAAGGTTAACAAGTGCACCTGTGCTGGTGTTACCTGAGCAAGGGAAGGGGTACATAGTTTTCTGTGATGCTTCTAAGAATGGTCTAGGATGTGTGTTGATGAAGGATAAACAAGTGATTTCTTTTGCCTCTCAACATCTTAAGAAACACGAGGAAAATTATCCGACACATGATCTAGAGCTAGCTGCTGTGGTTCATGCTTTGAAAATCTGGAGACATTATCTCTATGGAGAAACATTCCAGATTTTCACAGACCATAAGAATCTAAAATATATATTTTCACAATATGAGTTAAACATGAGACAACGATGCTAGATGGAGTTATTCAAGGACTATGATTGTACAATTGATTATCATCCAGGGAAGGCTAATGTAGTGGCTGATGCATTAAGTAGGAAATCATCATCACCAGCCCTAGACAAAGCATAGTTGAACTCCTTAGTGTGCTTTAAAAGGGATATGCTTATCTCTTTGAGGCAAAACAATGTATAACTTAAGGTATTGTTGTTAGTCGGGTTGTTAGCTGAGATGCAAGTGAAACCTACTTTGAGACAGCAGATTATAGAAGCACAACAGACTGATACTGTGATTCAGTAGATCAGGTCAGAGTATGGTAGTGAGAAACGGGATGGCTTTCATGAGTCTGAGGATCAGGTAGTCTGTTACCATGGTAGGATGGTAGTACTTGATGTCAATGACTTAAGGAAGTTAGTCTTGGAGGAAGCTCATTCTTCGATGTATGCAATGCATCCAGGGAGCACCAAAATGTATCATAACTTGAAAGATATATAATGGTGGCCAGGATTGAAGAAAGATGTAGCTGAGTTTGTTATGTGGTGTCCGGTGTGTAAGTAGGTTAAAGTTGAACATCAAAATCCCGTAGGAACAATGCAACCTTTACCTATACCACAATGGAAATGGGATCATGTAACTATGGACTTTGTGGTTGGTTTGCCCAGAACAGCCAAAAGTCATGATTCCATATGGGTGATAGTTGATAGGTTGACTAAATCAGCACATTTCATTCCTGTCAAAACAACCTAAACTACTGAGAAGCTTGCACATATATATATTGATGAGATAGTGCAGTTACACGGGGTACCGACTAGTATTGTATCTGATAGGGGTCCCCAGTTTACAAGTCATTTTTGGAAGTGACTCCATACAGCTTTGGGTACGCAGTTAAGGTTTAGTACTGCCTTTCACTGACAGACAGATGGACAGTCTGAAAGGATCATACAAACTTTAGAGGACTTGCTTAGGGCATGTGTCCTTCAATTTGTAGGAAGTTGGGATCTACACCTGAGCTTGATAGAATTTGCATATAATAATAGCTATCAGCACAGTCTTGACATGGCACCATATGAATCTTTATATGGTAGACGTTGTAGATCTCCTTTATGTTTGTATGAAATAGGAAAATATCAACTTTTGGGTCCTGAGCTAGTGCAGCAGACAACTGAGAAGATTAAAATAATCCAACAACAGTTAAAGGCTGCACAGGATAGATAGAAATCTTACGCTGATAAATAGCGTAGACCCTTAGAATTCCAAGTTGGAGACAGAGTGTATCTCAAAGTCTCTCCTTGGAAAGGTGTTCTTAAATTTGGAAAGAAAGGAAAGTTAGCTCCTAGATTTATGAGGCCTTATCCAATCATTGAACGGATTGGAAAGGTAGCCTATAAGCTTCCACCTGAACTACACAGATTGCATCCAGTATTCCATATCTCCATGCTGAGAAAATGTCATCCTGACATGGAGTTAGTTTTGCAACCTGTGTTAGTAGAATTGAATGATGATATATCATATGTTGAAGGACCTGTGTTGATCCTTGATAAAAGAATTAAAAAGCTGAAAACGAAAGACATATGTCTTGTGAAAGTTCTCTGGCATCATCGTGGCATTGAAGAATCTACATGGGAACCAAAGGAAGAGATGAGGAGGAAGTACCCTTCTCTTTTCTCTTGATGTTTTTGTTGATGATTTTGGGGATGAAATCCCTGTTAGGGGTGAATAGTTTATAACATCCCTGACCTAGGTTATGCTTTAACCCTAGATGTTTTGCTTAATAAAGTTGATTATATGCTTGCTCTTATTTCTTGAAAAGTAATTAAGGCTCAATAGGAACTTATGTTTCAATTTTAGTCCTTTTTGAATAACATTGAAACAATGTTTTATTAGTTTTGGACTAAAGTGCAAATTACCCAAGTTGAGGGGTTAACTTGCAAATTGTACATGATAAATTGTTCCTTAGATGTTGAAGCATCATAAGAATGAAAATGATGTAGAGGTATGGCTTCCACAAGCCTGAGTACCAAGAAAGGGCTTGTTGAGCAATGTTTGTGCATTAACACCTAGTTTTGGGGTAATGTGCAATTTACCCAAAACCCAGGGTTCAATATGAGAAATAACACCTCTAGAGAGTCCCTAATGTTTCTTGGCATCATGTAGATAAAATAAAATGAGAGGGGCATCTCATTTGAATCACTTTGGAGGAGAGAGAATCTTGATATTAAAATAATCAAGATTTAAGCATAATTGAAACCCTAATTCAATTTAATGCAAAAATAAATATATTAATGGAAGTGCCTTCAACCAAAATTGAGATGGTTGAATTTGTAAAAGTATGGATGTCCTTGTGCCTTGCAAAGGCCATGAAATATCTAAAGTGAGTGGAGATTCCACTCACATTAGTAAAAGAAAAAGAAATGTCCACTAATTTTGGATATTAATATTATAATGGTTAAGGTGCTTAATTTTCTTTCTTTCAATTCATGGATAATGAAGAGTTATTTGAAGGTGGGGAATATGGCTTTGCATGCAAGGAAATTAGGGGAAGATGTGGCACTAATTTTGGGAGTTGAAGGATTAATATATCACTTTCTCTCTCTTAGAAATTCCCTCATATATATCTCATTTTCCACCTACATGGAGACTCTTTTTTGACCTTTCTGTCTTTCCTTGCTTTGGTTGAACTCAAGGGAGCTAAGGAGAAACAGGAGGATGTGCCCCAACCTATAGGTAAGCTCCATAGTCAGCTTCAACCTTGATTTCATGGTAAAAATCGAATTTCAGTGCTTGATTTCTTCTTTTCTCCATTCAATCTTCAACCTTAGCCATTCTTTTCACTCAAAGACTTGAGGATGAGCCTTGTGAAGTTGAGGAAGCTTCATTCACCATTAGAGGCGTGGATCTTGAAGCTTGGTTTCCATTTTGAAGGTGGGTTATATAACTTGAACCCTTAATGTTATTATTGCATTTAATTCTTCATCATTTGTTGATCATTTTGTTCTTCTTGAAAGTCCTTGAT
This sequence comes from Alisma plantago-aquatica, assembly GCA_963693085.1. Classification (NCBI taxonomy): domain Eukaryota; kingdom Viridiplantae; phylum Streptophyta; class Magnoliopsida; order Alismatales; family Alismataceae; genus Alisma; species Alisma plantago-aquatica. The sequence continues at coordinate 960,744,651 of OY856409.1, read as the reverse complement.
CAAATCGATGGAATTACCATAAGAATGGAAGTAGTTTTTGATGGATCGTAGATTGATGATGATGAAAAATCATCCTAGGAACACACCTCAATAATATCTAAAGCAATCGGTTTCATAACTTGAGACCAAACGGTCTCAAGACCGTTTGGGATCAAACGGTCTCCAGATCGTTTGAAACCAAACGGTCTCAAGACCGTTTGGGATCAAACGGTCTCAGACCATTTGGAGTACAAGTGGTGATAATGTTGGATGTTGATCCATGGACTTGAATTGATTTGATCTTGAAGGTTTCAAGTATGGAAGATCTACCAATTGCAAAACCTAATCGAGTTGAAGTGTTGGAACCCTAATTGATGGAATCAATTTTTGGGTTGATTGACCCAAATGGTCTCCAGACCGTTTGGGATCAAACAGTCTCAAGACCATTTGGAGGTCTATGGTTGAGTCTGTTGGATGGTTGGAGATCCAATGGCTACAATTTGAGAAACTTTCAATAATTCAATTGATGGATAGATCAATGAGTACAAATCCTAAATAGATTTGATGATGGAAATTTTAATTGATCAAGATCGTTTGAGGTCAATTGATCAAGACCGTTTGGGGTCAATTGATCAAGACTGTTTGAGGTCAATTGATCAAGACCATTTGACATCAATTGATCAAGACCGTTTGGGGTCAATTGATCAAGAGAGTTTGATGTCAATTGATCAAGACCGTTTGGGGTCAATTGATCAAGACCGTTTGAGGTCAATTGATCAAGACCGTTTGAGGTCAATTGATCAAGACCATTTGGGGTCAATTTGATCAAGACCGTTTGGGAGGTTTAATACAATTATGACCATTTGAAGACCTATTGAGATTAAAGATTGATTAACCACATGATTGTTAATGATGTAAATCAAAGGTAGTTACAATGGTTATACCCTAAAAGTACTAGGGTGATTAGTATCCTTAGAGGGGTTAGCCTTTCATGCTTATGAAAGCAACATATCAATACACAATACTAACCCTAAACGAATGTACTGCCATAAAAGGATGATTCAATCTAATCAAGATTGGAGTAATTAAACATTCTAGAAAGGATGAGAGAGAGGGACTCATACATGAGTGAGAATCATGTGGTGATTAACCCTCAATACTTTCAACATGAATAAATTATGTAAATTAGGGTTTGATCCATGATGATGAGATCATGAAACCCTAATCAAGAAGGATGATGAGATTTAATCCAAATTTAGGGAAATTCCATGTGAAACCCTAATCTAGGGTGATGGTGTAACCCTAATTTAGGGTAATGATATGAGAAACCCTAATTCATGGTAAATTAATGATAAACCCTAATTTGATGTGAATAGTACATCTTAACCCTAGTTTGGGTAATGGGGTATAAGAAACCCTAATTTGATGTGAATAGTACATCTTAACCCTAATATAGGGTGAAGGTATGTAAAACCCTAATTTTTGGGTTATAGTGCATGAAACCCTAATCTCGGACAATGAGATGATTAATCATTAGTCATGCTTATCCAAAGGGGATGAGTAACCCTGATTGACATGAAATGGGAAACCCTAACCCTAATAACGGTATAGTGGTGTTACTTTGTATAGCATGGTTCTGAAAAGTATTACACATTCTTTATAGAATTAGGTATAATAATTGATGTTTGGAAACATGATTGATGCTAAAAGAATATTGTAATACACTTAATTAATCAAGTGATATTATATAATGTAGTTGCCCTGACCACAAATCCATCAGTGTCAGAATTTGTTTAATGGTGAAAAGATTTTAACTCAGAACATATATTTTTGAATATGCGGGGGTAATTGGGCAATTATATCCTTATGCCCCATAGGAATGACTGTGGGCTATATCCTATGTACGAGATTGGTTACGGACCATACCCCAGTTTGAGTATGGCTATGGGTCATGACTCCATGATATGAAACTAGGAATTGGCTACGGGCCATAACCCTAAAGAGAGTATATGCTGTGGGCTATAACTCTATAGCGAAGATGCCAATATACCCTGGCAAGCTAATTGCAGTTTGACACATGATGTCTCTGCCATATAATCTCATACTGACCGAGAAGGTTGAGGTCTTGGATTTTGGCTCTTCCATTGACCTTGTGTGGTACTGATGCTTACGTAATCGTGGTTGGTTAGAGAATGAATGGTATACTTCATCTCTTCATGGCATAAATGTAATTGTAAAATGTAATCAACTGTGTAGCATATTTGCTTAAGGTTGAAATATGAGAATCATTGAATGATGTTATCTTGCTTAGTATATCCTAGAAGAAAAAATGTTATACATGTTCTTCAATTCCTTATTGGATAAGTGACATGCTGCTTAATCAAGTCATAACTGAAATGCTTCAAATAAAAATATTGATCTAACCTGTTTAGACATTGAACTATCTTCTATTGCGTATATATGATTCCTCTGCTAAGTTTTATTCTATTCAATTGCAATAATAATGTTTTTGGCGGAGAGTTATATCTCTCGCTGGGACTGGGTCTCACTTTGTTGGTCACCAACATTGTTTAGATGGACGCAGACGAGGAGGCAGAAATCCTTTGGCATGTGAAGGACAGCAACAACAGTATTAGTAGAGAACAACACTGATTTCTCAGGTTGGAGACACTGGTTGTGATGTCTTGTATATATGTATAGAAAGTCCTATGTGTCATCTCTGTACTCTTAGGTCCTAGGAGTCAGTAGTTAGTTTAATGATTTGATCTCAGATTTTGGCTTGATGCCTCAAGTTTTTTATGCTTCCTATGTATAGTTTAACAGGGCAGCTGATGTATGTAGTTCTCGAGAAGAGATGGTACAAGACATGTACTTGTGAACCAAAATGAGAATGAATTACTTGGTTCTTTTTAAAAGAGTTTTCCAATGTATGTATCTCTTCGTAAATGGTTTTAATTTTTAGTGATTTTGGTAATCCGCTGCTAACAAATGCTTCCGCTTAGTTAATAATGTTTTGTTCGAATGGTACGTCACAAATTATGGAAATCTAAGACTTATATAAGGATTTCAAGATGATTTTGTTTGAGAGATCAAATCATCATATAAAGTTTTCTATGGGTATTCAACAATTAGGTAATATGCCCAAAGGTAGGCTATTTCAAGTTGTCTGTATCAGATCAGGCCAAGCTAGTGTCATATGAGCTCAGGAGTCCTTGTAAACCAAGCTAGTGGTGCAGAGGAAAATCTTGCCAGCCCCCAAGTTCTGACCCTTTCTAGACACCATCACTTTTAACTTCTTTCTCTAGTTGCTACTCAATAGACTAATCACCAAAGAGTTGATCAAATTATATTTCTAATATGAAATTATTATGATCATAAATCAATCTTTCCTCATAGGTCAACTCTAAGGTGAAAACTTACTAAAGAGATACTATATGAGATAATTTTTTCTAACTAAGAGACAAATAGAATTCAGTCAAGACTCTGACTACCTTGATGCTCTGACACCATGTTGTAAAGAGTGGGAATCACCCCAACTCTCTACTAAAAATATGGTAAACAAAAACATCAATGTGAAGCAGCTGAATTTTAAACTTTGACTTTATTCAATAGTATAAAGTGTACTTTACAAAATTTCCCAAAAAGGGGTACAACTTTATATATACAAGGATATAGGTAGAGGAAGACTAAACTAAACCAACTTTTCTCCAAACAAACAAAAGAAACTTAACATATGTAGCTAGGTCCAAGCTAGGTGGTTGAACTCCATATCCTTAGCATTAGGCTGGTTCACCCAACTTCAACTGTGTACTCTGATCCTATAGCTGGGTGGTTGGGGACACCCACCAAGAGAGAGATAAAATGTATGTGTCAATAGAATTAAAGAACAAATATATGCTAAACCATTTCTTATTAAAAGATCCACTACAATAAGAGTGTCAAAATAATGAGGCAAGTATATCAAATAAGAATTAGGAATTCTACCAAAAATTCAACAACAATAATATAACAACATGCATGATTAAATGTGGCTAGATTAATCTAATATAGGGATGAGGCAAATACCAGACCTTAAACTCTGGGTGAGGGAGTACAACACATTCCCAAACCCAAAATATATATAAGGTGGCAAGGGACTCAAACCCCAATGCCTAGCAGGAGGACTAAAACCTTAGTGCTCTATGGGTGGTTTGTACTCATGTGCACTACATTAGTTAACTAGTCATTTTCATTATCATGCTAAGTATGGTAGCTAGGATTAATTTCCAACAATAGAAAGTGGGGCCCATGACCATAGAATAAGCAATAACAAGAATAATTTTATATTAGGAGTTTCAAATCAAATAAAGAGTCAAATAAAGGCAACAGAAGACTTTCATGAATAAGTAAAATAGGCTAAAGCCTCTTTGGGAAAAATGGGTTGGAATAAAAGGCCCAAATGAAGGATAGAGTGCACATTGCACAAAGTAAACAAATAGGTTTACACATACATAGGGGTCACATACAAAAATAGGGTTCACATACCTTAATGTAGCTTCATATACATCACTTTCATTGATTAGATTGTATCCCAATAACTTTTGTCCTAGATTCAAATATATATACATGGATTAGGTTTAAAGTAATATATAAGGGTTGAAACACTAATTTTCTACCTTTAAAACTAAAACTCTATTTGTGACTCAAAACCTAGACCAAATCATTAATCATATTCTCCTGATTATGAAAACACCTTTTATTTCTCAATTTGGAGTTAGAATAAATTAATTACACATTTAAGAATATTTAACATGATTAAAGTGGTATCTAAGGAAAACTTTGAAAAAGTAAAGAGAATCAAGACTCAAAAACCACAAATTTGGATTCTGCATTAAAAATACTTTCCAACAACTATTTATTCGTATTTTTTCTGAGAATGCATTGATTTATGATGAATAAAACCAATCCAACCAATCAGGATTGGGGAAAACCATAGTGTGACAGTCATTTAAATGAAAATGTAAATTTATGTGAACGATAGATGCAATGACCGATAAACCCTTGCAAATTAAATCAACTAAATTAAAATTGTGAGGACATTACTATCATATACGCATCTCCAAGCTTGCGGCTGAGCAAATAAAACAAAAGCAAAATGACGATTCTGCCCATGGTGAAATGATTGACTAATTGAAGGGGCGTGGCCACGGCGGTCATTTTATGACCGAGTTTCATCCAACCCTGGCCATGGTTGCGAGTAGTGCCTCCTGGAGCTTCGACTCCAGCATAGACTTGCCTCACCAGGCCGAAACTCAACCAAGGGACAATGGGAACAAGTCCATGGAGACCTGGCAAATTCGAAGGAATTCTCACCACAGGGCGAGGACCTCAGGAGAACCCAAAGTCATCAGAAACAACCAATGAATAGAGGACACAATCGGTACTGAAATTGTTGAAATCAAGAGAAAAACACTCACTAAGGCATTAGACAAGTTCGTGGAGTCGAGGCGAGTTGAACCCAGGTGTCAGAGTGGGTGGACATGCATCAAAATGCTAAAACCCATGATGGTTGGTGAGCTCCACAATGGCTCTAAAGGTTACAATAGTAGGGAGCTTCGCAAGCCAAGGTAACAATAGAAAAATGAAAAGCAAGGGCCATAGATTCTTACTACAAAGCCAATTTCACCGGAAATGGCAGAGGAGGTTGGGGGCAATCTGGACATCACTGATGATGAAAACAAGTAGGTCAGGTAACTCTAGGGCGATTGAGGAGACATTGGAGGAGGAGGAGGAGTTGTGGTGGTGTGAGGGGACTCGATGGCCCCTTTTATAGGTGGGAGAAGGGTCATAGGGTCGTCTCTGTCATGGAGGTGGAGAACGAGGTTACTGCCCTTTTGGGCGTTTCTCACATAATTTGGGAGAGGAGACGAGTAATGGCTCGTCTTAATGGGCAGAGAAAGATGATCACAAGGGAGAAGGAATTACCCAAAGCAATGGAAAGATGAGGGAGAAAAATAATCGAAAATCGGTTGTTTCACAAAATGGTGTTGAGCCGCGAGAGGGTCAGAGGAAGGAGACAACTCCAAGACCATTGGATCAAGATCTACAACTGACATTATGTATGCAAGATCCAGTTAGAAGCTATAATGCATGATAGCAAATTAAACGAAAACTTAGGTTTAAATGGGTGATATAAATGAAATCAATTTGATTTCTTAATAAGACTTTAATCCAATCTTTTAAAAATGAATTGAAGCGTCAAACAAGGATCAATTGACCTCAAAATTTGATGATAGGATAGAATTCAAGTCTACATTAATTTTATATAATTAGATTTTCATTTTTTTACAAGATAAGACCCTTAAACACCATATGACCCGTTAATATGCAAATGAATGCATTTATAACACAAAGAAATTTTCTAAGTGATTTCTTTTATAAAATTCTAGGAAATCTCCATAAAATCATTTAAGTGTCATGTCCCGCCACTCATTCTCCATTTTATTGATTTAATAGAAATTTGGAGGGGAGAGAGAGAAATGAGGGTGATCATTACATTAAGTAAACTCAATTTCACATTAAGTCTTATTTCTTATTCAAAAAAGAAACAAAATCTTGAAATTGACATTATCCACTAGTTACAACTCATAAATGGATATTTTTGTGCTATTAGTCCCCAATTATCACATTAAGTGGGTTATTTGTGCAAACACCCTTCATTAACATAAATGAGGGTAAATATTGATTTCACCATCAAAGTGTGCTCAAATTGTACATGGAGGTCAAAAAGGATATAAAAGATGGGGAATGTATGAAAAAGATCCAAAAGGATATGAAAGAAATGAAAAGATTGAAATTGGGTAAATTGCAAGGAGAATCCTAGATTTCAGTCTGTTACAGTACTCCACCCCTTAAAGAGGATTTCGTCCCCAAAATCACAACAAGATGGAAGAGAGGGTGAGTGTGTAACATCCCAACCTTACACTACTAGGTTGTAACCCTTAATCTAGGGCATTGCACAAGTTCTACACAAAATCCAGACTCACTAAGTTTCCTTCATGCATATCACTTATATCCATTGTTATACATTACGTATTTTGGCTCATCAACATTATGAAATCTTTGTCATCCGTAATATTCAATTACTTGTGTCACATTGTATTCACATTGGTTGTAAAAAGAATTATATATACATCAACATTATGTACCACTCATGTGTAATTCACATTTACTCATTAAGAATTTTAAGCACAACTAGGGTATTCTAAATAATCCCAATATACACGAATTTATTCTCCATTATTTTCATGTTATTACCATGTGAAATTATCATAGATTATTGGGTGAGAAATGGATAATATAACCCAACAAATTATTAGATCTAAATAAGGTCACATTAATTTCTTACACATTATCACATCACTTTTTATACTCACATTAATGTCATCATTACTCATTGCACTTTGTTTGAACATCTTATTAGGTATTTGGAATTATTGTAGACTTAATCATGGTTATGTAATTCCAATCACTCATTATCACATTTGAATCATTATATGTAATTGAATTGAATAAGGTGAAACATCTTATTTTAATAATTTAATACATATACCAAATTATGATAATGTGATTTATGAGGTGTGTGTTAGTAAATAAGGTAATATGCCTTACATATTTGGATAACTTGATTAAGTTATGATTATAATCCAGTTATAGGTATCAAGGTTATTATGTGGCGATTACACATAATGTCACTAATGTATTATGAAGACATTAAGGATATATATGTTAATGTTAAATAATTACATTTTAGGTTTTAGGTCAACATGACCATTTCATGTGATGGATTCTTAGCATGCATTAGTTCCATTTATTATATCATTAGGTTGACTAGGTCAACATTATATGTATTAACAATTAGTGATGAATAATTCACTATTATGTGCATCAAGTATCTTTTAGGGTTCAAGCATATGAATGATGAATCCTTATTCATCATGATTTTCAGTCGCCATTTTGAGCCCAATTGCAATTAATACTTTCATTTTACTTCTTGAAATCCCTTAATATTCAATTTTGCTCAACTTAATGGATTATTGTTAATTTGTGGTTATAATTGTGGTTTTTATGTAGATTCAATGGAACAATTTGTTGCACATCATCCTCCAACTGAAGATCCTGTCAATCTTGCTCTTAACCAATCGATCTTGACCAAATAGTTTTGTCAATCAGTCTTGACCATATGGTTTCACCAATCGTTCCTCACCAAATGGTTTGCCCTAACGGTCTACCCATTCGGTTTTGACCTCTCGGACTTAGCCATTCACCCACGCGTTCCCCTCTCACCATTATGCCTTAACGATCTTGAACCTTCCCGCCCCCTTATACGGTCTCGAAATCGTGTGAAGACGAACGATATTAAGATCGTATGAAGCCTCACAGTCTCAAAACCATATGAGCATCCGACTACCCAAGACCATTTGAAACCCATCAGTCTTCAAGACTGTTTGCATCGCCAAACCGTTAAGACCCTAAGACCGTTTGGAGCAGAGACCGTTTGGATAATGAAGACCATTTGGAACTATTCCAATTAAGGAATGTGATTTTAACATCCATATGCCAAATTTCACAGTCATACTAAGATGCAAAAACAAGCATGCTCCAGATAAATTTAACCTTAGTAACTTGTTAAAAGACCTCATCATGTTCAACACTTTGAACTAGTTTGAAACTCTTTGTAATAAATTTACCTTTCCATGTTGGTCTTCTTACAAAAACCCAAATGCACCCTATGGGTTTTACCCCTTCAGGTGGATCCACCAAGGTCATACCTTATTGGTTTACATGGAGTTCATCATTGATCTCATGGCCTCAATACATTTTTCATATTTTGGTCTCTCAATAGTTTCTTGGTAGGTTGTTGACTCATCTCTATGATCAATTTGGCACCTTTTGAGTTATAAGATATCATAATCTTTCAAACTCAAGACGCCTTCTACTATAATTACACATTCTATGTTTACATAAGGAACTTGAGATTCCACAACAACTTGTGATTCTTCTTGTTCCTATTGTACCTATTTATGTTCTATGTTTTCTTGTTTGTCTCAAACATTTTGAGTTCTACTTTCACTCCCACTGATTCCTTTAGAACTAATTTCCATTTAGGAATTCATGCATCCTAGCAACAAACACTTTGTTGTCAGGTTGGAATATAATTAGTATTTAAGATGATAACATTATTTTAATTTGTGGATAAAGCCTTTTTAAGAAGCTATTTTATTATATAATCCTTCAATCCTAATCACTATAAAAGACACATCGGGACTCCTCCCATATCATATCTCATATGGTGTCTTTTGAACCTTTTTAGATGATACCTTGTTTTTAGTGTAACTTATGTGTCTAAAAGAGATTGTAACATCAACTAGATTTTATTGATTAACCTCACCATGTTTTAACCGAGTGTGATACTTTCTTTTTGACACATCAGTGTGTTTCAGGTGGAGTTCATTGTGATACACTATCATGGTCTCTCCAGAAGGTCCACAAACTCTTGATTAAAATATTTCAACATTGATCACATCAATGTATCTTAATACCTTACCAAGTGAGTTATGTACTTCTTTCATAATCTACTTGAACACTTCAGGTGATTCATACTTCTATTTCGTTAAATGATTGCATCAATAAATATAATGAGATTCTTGTAACTACCTTTAGCATTCATTCTAAAAGGTCTGTGTACATCAATATGTAATAGTCTTAGTGGAATAGTCGATCTTCCACTGCATCTAGTGAAGATACTTTTGTCATATTGCACAACAAATAAGACATGTATGTCTCTATTGGTTCAATCATCAAAAGAGTCTAGATAACCATCATATGGATTCCAGAATTGCCTTTCTTATTTATGTGCTCTATGTGACAATGCTATAGGTATTCAGTTTGTTTGAGTTATTAATTCATTGAGTATATGTGTCATACACATTTGTCTTTACAACTATCAAGTAGAGTTGGTGAGACATAGTGCATTTCCATACAAGATCATATCTTTTAAAATGAAACATAATATTCTTTTCATACTAAACATATAATGTTTTCTTCAATGGCAAGTACATAATAGCAATTTACTAATCCTATTATGTGCCCATGAATGACAATTTCCAACTGTAGAGACAACAACCCTTGCTCTGAACAACTCTATCTTACTACTTCTCAAGTCTTGAAGTAGATATCTCTATCTCCATATTCATCCTAAGATCCTCTATAAAGAGGATAGTTCTTTCCAATGTCCAGGCAGGTGCAAATCGTGGAACTTTCTTTTATTTATCCATTAAGTGAAAAGGACATATTCCTTTTACACTTACCCCTTTCAATATATTGAGTGCAGAAGACTTGGGCTTCATCTTAGCCTTAGAACACTTCTTGGCCTTGCTTTTGCACTAGGACTCACTTTTGTTGATCATCATCATAGATTTGTCCTTCTACTTCCTTGCTTTGGCATCAACATGCCAAACATTATCAAACTAGCTATGTGATTCATGCAATGTTTGCATAATCATATTCATCGTCAACTCTTGGCCTAAGAGAAATCCCAATCATTCCACATGTCCAATCATATTGAGCACATGGGGTTCTATTGGACCTCCCTTTGTCAGTTTGCACTCAATGAGCACTTTGAAGACATTGTACCTTCTTTGCATTACATGATTTTTAAGATGTGTTACCATCTCAAGAATGTCCACATTTTTCATGGTGTTCATGCAACTCATAGTTCATATAAAAGAACATTAGGTATTCAAATGTCTATGGCATCATTGGAATGCTTCCAATTAGCATCCATTTAGCCTTAGGCACATTTGGAGCAGGTTACTCTGGCATTGGTCTATCAAGGATGTAGAACTTCGCTCATTGATGAGAAAATTTCTCAAAGTCCTTAACCAATTATGGAACTTTATCCTATTTTGTCCTTCTTTAGGAATGATTGCAATTTGAATGTGTTTGTGTTTGGCATTTTATTGTAGAAAGAAATATTGCAACTTTTCAAAAAAAATCGATTTTGTTTGATTTGATAAATTTGATGGTATCAATCAGGTTGTTAATTAACTATCGCTCCCACTATTTTAATTCAAATTGTTAGCTCTCAATATAAATCAAGAATATTGCATTACACACTATTCTAGTGGGCCAGATCTAAGATAATTCAACTATAGTCTAATCAACACCATAAACACAGTCAACCATCAAGGTAGGCAACTCTTTCCCATTGCATCATATGAAATTCTAGATAGATGATATGCACAACTCCTAGCCATACTCATCTGTATGGTTTTGGACCTAGACTCTTTGAGAATCACTTATCGATCTGACCCAAAAGCTGAAAAGATAATAATGCACCCCGTAGAGGCAGAACCTACATTATTACCATCACATTTCCAGGAGATAGACGACACACACCGTGGAGGCAGAACTCATGCTTGGTCGGTCAATATTTTCATGGATGCCACTTTTAGAAAGCATCTATGACTTTGATATAATAATTTATGGTGTTTGTGTATATATATAAATACATATACTTTATCCAATCACCACATGTATAGTACATATCATATACATGGTATAATCACAAATGAGAACATGCAATAAATAAAACACACAAGTGATGGTTTTGGCCATACTAATGCAATTCCTTGGAGATACAACGAATAACTACCACCTATGGTCCACATGATATGAAATCTATTGTTGGTGAAAATTTGTGCTTGAACTAATCTAGGTTGATCAGTTCAACTCTTAAATCGGTCAGCTTGCCTCCTAGTCGCTCGGTTGGGCTCTTCTAAAGCAGTCATCTAGTTCTCAATTTCAAGAAGTGTCTGGACACCTCCAAGAAATTAGTTGGGTCATCAGTTGATCAGTTCATCCTCCTATCATTTGGCACCCTTGATCCTCCAGTCTATCAAGTTGTCTCACTAGCCTCTCATTTTACCCTTGTGCAGATCAACATCTCATGTTGAAACATAAACTAAAACTATCATATTTCTTATTACATTTTATATGGGGAAAACCTCAAGTTACATACAAGGGTTTATAGGAATAAGAGCATTAATTTATATATGGAAAGAAGCGAGAGGCTCGATACATAGACTGATTACAATAGGAACAAATAACCACAACCATGCACACATAGATCTCAGATTTTGGCCATAACTATGCTTCACATCCACCATCAAAATACATACATACATACATATATATACACACACACATACACACACACACACACACACACACACACACACATATATATATATATATATATATATATATATATATATATATATATATATATATATATATATATATATATATATATATATATATATATATATATGTACATTTGGGTTGTTAATGTGGAGATTTAGATGGGCATGCACATCAAGCAGTTTAAATATTAACATCACATGAAATAAATAAGAATGGTAAAACAAAAATTTGATCATATCGATTATGCCAAAACATACTTAATTATCATGGCTCTGATACCACTATTCGGGGATAGGGCATCAGTTAGTCAGTTGTAATAAAAAATTTACTAACATATTTTCCATAAACCAATAGATCACATCAATAACTATGTAATGGGTAGGATGGTTTCATGAAGATATACCTGGTCTTAGAGAAAGTCCAACGATAATTGTTGTCGATGTAGATGTGCACTCTATCTTGGATGGTAATAGTGTAGCTCCTTATTGCACTGGGACTCATCTGACTGCAAATCCACAGACTGCAGACTTGAACAATAGGTGTAATGCCTCCTCAGATCTCTCCATGGACTGTGAGATGATGTTGCCCTACTAACAGTAGCCAAATGACTCCTGCCTCTAGAGTAGTCCACATAGACCAACTAGAGCTCATTTCATCCCACTAGAATGGATGGGAAGGAGTTTTCCCTCCTGTTTGTGTACTAGTCACCAACCTGCTCTCCCACAATAATGATCCTCAATTGTTTCTCTCCTATATCTATCCCTCCTTAGTGTGGTAGGAATTGTTTGGGATCTCTTGGTTAGCACAACCAGAGAGGATAATAATTGTTAGAGAAAATGATTCTCAATTTTCTATGTTGTGCTCTGGGAAGCCCCCAATACCCCTCTATTTATAATAGAGGTCAGGGTCAGGGTTCCCAGTCTATGCAAGAGTGAAAGGGACGGAAAGATCTCAAATTTTTGCAACAATTCTAGAAATTTCGTAACCTACGAGAGCCCAAACGACCATCTAGAAACCTAGATGACTGTCTATCATGCTAGATGGTCATCTAGATTAGTCTAGATGGTCATCTAGTGTGTTTCCCAATTTTGCATACGTTTCTGAATTCAATTCTAATTAATGCATAACATGACGTCAATACCAATCATATGTGTAATCGAATTGCACCCATGAACCGATAATCTGGTGTATTTGAGACAAGTATCTCACACCAAGTGATATGGTCATCTTAGTCACGCCATATGGTCATCTGTCACCCCCGGTCAGGTAGAATTCCAACAAATGTACAATACAATTAGTCAGACACTCCAAACAATAGTCTGAATGCTTGAATTGGTTGCTAGGCAGTCCAGTCAGTTGAATTGTTGTGTGAATTGAATAAGTAAACATTTTAGCAATCAACTCAATCATAATTCAAGATCAAAACTCCTCTTATAGATGATTTCCTATGTGTTGTGACCCTATAGGTCCTATATTTTGTTGGTGGTGAATGTCCATAACAACTCATGACATCACAAGCAATGAGCAATTCTAATCACACATAACTACTATCCAAGTAAATGCAAAGTTGGACAAAAACTTCAACCTACAATTTGTGTATGGTGTTATAGTCTTTGTATAGTTCCTTTGTCACTGATATCCATATTGAACTAGAGGGATGGAGTAGTCATCCTCATTATTATTCAATCTTGTTTCCAGACTAGATTGCATGAGATATATGTAATCTCAATATCACATATTGACTCACATGCTATGTCCATACTTTTCTCAGTCTTTATAATCAAGGTGCCTTGGATATCATACTCCTGTATGAGGAAAAAATCCCATCTCTATCACTCACTATCAGTCCCCATGTGTCACACTCACCCAATCATCACCTTATAACAACCCATTTTTCAGTATGTGTTTGATGATGTCAAAGTGTACCCAACTACATGTGATGAGTTCAGTGATTTCGGGTCTAAGAACCACAACCACCATCATCACTGTGAGAGATGACTATGGCTTCCATGATGATGGCTTCTGTGTGTCAGTCTCATAGTGGGTCCGTCTGATACACTATTCCCTAACATTTATCTGTGTACTTGATTTGATACAACCATATTATGACTAGTGAGATTCTGTCATCAACCAACTCACTCTCTGATCTTAGGAGTTATTGTTGTCGATCAACATTCTACAATAACAAGTGATCAGGGACATAATGAGAATGTATATATCTACTGTTAGCATCCATATGATCTCATTTCTTCTAAGTCATGTACTTGAAGACATACGTCATTGAGTAATATCATTCTTTAGATATTTATAGTGTTATATCATTATCTTGTAACTTGGAAGCTTGTCTTTTATTAATAACCAAATCATTTACAATTTATGCCATTACAATCATCACATGATTGTGTCTCTGGACATGCATGTCAACATGCCTCATGGTATTACTATCACTAGAGCTAAAGTCCCAGTTCTTGTGAGGAAAGGGAACACATGAGTAGGATTCCATATACATCTCCAATGCATCCATCATGTACGTAATGTTATGTTATTTTCCCAATGTCTCATATGACTTTAGTATACTAGCAGATATTAGTCAAAGCTAGTTGATGCTCACTGGATTTTCATGAGGAAATTAAGTACTTGATAAGAACTAAAGATCAGTTCCTTGTCTATGGTGTTGAGGAAGAGTTGGAGTAAAGGATTAAATCGACACAAGCTTCCAAACTGACAAAGATGACTACATATCGCAGTATGAATTTGTGTTTTGCTTCAACAAAGGAGATGTGAGATGGAAGATTTCCAAGAAAGAGAGAGTTGCGGATTATACAACAAGGGCTGAGTATATTTTTGTATCCAATGTAGCAAAGGAGGTTGTTTGGATCAACAAGTTCATTTTTGAACTTGGGGTGGTTTCAAGCATCATTGTATTGTTATAACAATGGATCTATTGCACACGCTAATGAACCTTGATTGCGTCACATTTCAAGCATATAAAAAGGCGATTCCATCTCATACGAGAGATCATAAAATGAGGAGATGTAAATATTTGTAGAGTACCAACCGAAAGCAATATGGTTGGCCCCTTGAAAAAAGAACTTTCACAGTAGAAGCATGATGGTCATGTTAGATCACATGGGATTGTATTCATTAGTGATTGGCTCTAAGTTCAAGAGGGAGTCTTTTGGTATGTATGCCCAGAAAGCTAATCATATGATGATTGTAATGTCATATCTTATAAATGGTTTAATTAATAATAAAGGAAATTTTCCAATTTATTCTATTTTATTTAGTTATGAGATAATGATGTAACATAATTAATGTCTAAAAAATGATATTATTCAATGACGTATGTCTTTGGGTTGAAGAATTAAATAATGAGATAATAAGGATGTCATGAGTATATAGATTCTTGTTATGTCCCTAGTCGGATGCTATTGTGGAAGGTTGATATACAACAATAACACTTAAGACTAGAGTGTACTTTGGTTGATGAAAACACATAATTAGTGATGGTATGTGATATCAAACCAAACACATAGATACTTGATAGAGAATTGTCTATCACACATACCCACCTTAAGAGTGATACATGGAAACCATAATAGATAGTCATAATCATTTCTTATAGTGTTGGTGGTGATTGTGGTTCTTAGAATTGAAATCACTACACTCATCAGTTGTTGTTCTATGTACTTTGACGTCATCCACTGTTACCTTGAATAAGGGTTTCCATAATGGTGATGCTCGGGTGCATTGTGACACATGGGGTTGACTGTGAGTTAGGTAAATTAGATTTGACCATCCTATAGGCGTATGATTGTCATGGAACCATTTATTACCCTAAGTCCACACTCCTTATGGATACATAGCCAAAGGTGAGTGGACTTGGGCGTCCGTCCCTTGAATAGCACATAGTTTCACAGAAGCAATATATATGAAAATTCAATAACAAAACTAAAGCGATAACAAGATACAAAACATGGAGATAAGAGACATGTACCCATTTCTGAATTCAATTATACCCATTGGTGATTCATTTTAGAGCTTAGACCCTTTAGTGAAGTGAATATGCATTTGGAAACTTCAAATTTGATAAGCAAAGTATATCAATGTGAGTGCATTGAGTATGCTTTGAAAAACATGTAAACATATTTTAAGGGTAATATAAAAGTTGCTTATCTAGAAACATGATAATAAACAAGAATCAAAAATATCGTGAGAGCATTTAACAACATTCCTTCGTACCGAGCATGTTTTAGGTTTATCAACATGCCTTGTACCCTTACCTCAAAACTATAGGAAGGTGTACAAGGATACATAATAAATTTCTTTATATTATGTTCAAGGTTTGACAACATAGCATAATGAAACATTAAGGTAGTAGTCATAGAAAAATATCTCAATCAAGTAATTATCTAGCCAAGCATTCATACATGCATACATACAAACAAGTTGATATTATAGTAGGGTCAAGAGATTAAGCGTACCTTTTGAGTAATGAGTACATTATGATTCATGAGTAGGATTCCAAGTACATACAACTAAAAGGAGGGCCTAGGTGTAAAAATACATGGCAAGGGGTCTTAATTGAGTTGGCGTTTGTTAATATAAACATGAAACATGTCATGTAGATGTTTTCTGAAACCTAGGTGTCGAATGGTTCAAGTATAGTTCCATTTTGTCAAATATACATGCATTTATTCAACATAGAACATGTATCAACATAAGTACTAGGTCGAGATGAACCATCCACATTATGTGTGGCAAAAAATGGAGATAAATTTTGATTATGCAATTGATGAAGCATGATAGTTAGATTTTCAACTAGGTCTAATCATGAAAGATCACATTTAATCATGTAACATGGTTACATTTCCAAGTATGGAAGCATTAATAGCGTTGGATACATCAAGTTGGTATTTAGTGATACATGTAAGATAAATTTACTGAGTTGAACTAGAAAGAGAAAGATATTTACATGAAATTCACATTTCATCCTATGGAACAAACTAAGTCAACAAGATAATTTTAAAGCACAACATATACACTTGTGCTCCCATGAGCCAGATATGGACTACTTAGCATGAGACCTCAGTAAAACAAGTCACATTGTATTAATTATTTGGATGATTTGAGGTCACAAAAGATTTCTAATCATTATTGATTAATACTTGCACAAGATTCAAGATATAGTTACTAAAAGTCACACCATGTAGAATATGGCACAACATGAAACCATAAACAAAACTAAGCATTATCAAAATAGATCTCATGGTTCAAAAGGTATGTAAGATTACTAATTTAGAGGTCGAATGACTATTTAAAGATTAAATATGTCAAATCCCCAAGATTAAGCAAGTAACATCATGCATAAGCAAAAGGGCCACTTTTACATCAAAATAGTAAAATTCCACATCATGTATGATCTACTTCATGATTCAAGGAAAAAGGTTAATAGAAGTTACTAGTTTTGAAGTTTTAGAGTGATATATGAAGCAATAGTAGTATCTCGGAGTATGGTATACTAGTAAAAATTCAAATAATACATAGAATCCATGCTTTTTCGAATATCAGAAAGAGTAAGTAGATTTAGGGGATGAAAGTATTTTTATTGAAAAGTTCTTTTTTATCAAAATGACATATAATGACTATATTTAGAGCTAGCATGAAAAAGATATGATTTTTCAAATAATCACCTTCAAATAGGGGGGGTGAGGACCCTTGAATATCGACTAAAGGGCTAGGATCAGCCCACGGAGTCCGTGCCTTTCCACTCTTACACGGGTCACATTTCTTGGACCCAACCTGCTCTACACCTCAAAAGTGTGTACCTCCATGTCACAAATCACCATGTTCTACTACCAGCGATCACACCTTGCCACTAGCAGTTGCTTCCAGCCACTTCTCTCTGCCCACTTGAGCTCAAGAATTTGGCTCTGGATCGGCTTGCTCGCCAGAGTTCCATGCCTCTCGTGAAGAAGGAATCTTGACGACATGAGAATGGGTCAGCTAGCCTCACCCAGCCACTACAAGCTTAGAGGTAGCCTTGGTTGTAACATCCTAATATTTGAGCCTCAGATAACATGATATTAAAAGGAATGATTAGGCTACCCATATCACCAAGTTGCACCTCCTTTTTCGGGATCCCATCACTAAAGAACTCCATAGTTAAGCGTGCTCAACTTGGTGTAGTACTAGGATGGGTGACCAATCGGGAAATTGACCCTGTCTTGCACGTGAGTGAGGATAGAGTGCACAATTAAGGCTAGTGGTAGACTGTGGGGCTAGTCGTCATTTCTGAAACAATACTAGAGCTTTGAGCAATAGGCTCAGGCATTACAAATGGTATCAGAGCCATAACCCCTCCAGTAGGTGGGGCCCGCATGGGTATGTGGCATACCAGTCTTGAGCCATGCGGTCCGGGCATGTAGGAAAGGGTTTTCCATGGTTTATGTAGCCAACCTTGCGCTGGTATTCCGTGATCGGGAGCTGGGTGTCCATGGGCCATTGTGGGTCTGTACTGAAATGGGGTCAGATTATGAGGCCATATAGGTGAGCCATAACGAGGACGTAAAGAGTCTAAGTGGGGGAGATTGTAACATCCTAGGATTTGAGCCTCAGATAAAATGATCTTAAAAGGAATGATTGGACTACCCATTTCACCAAGGTGCACCTCCTTTTCCGGGAGCCCATCACTAACGAACTCCATAGTTAAGCATGCTCAACTTGGAGTAGTACTAGGATGGGTGACCAGTCGGAAATTTGACCCCATCTTGCGCGTGAGTGAGGAGAAAACACGTAGTTAAGGCTAGTGCTGGTCTGTGGGGCCATTCATCATTTCTGAAACACTACTAGAGCCTTGAGCAGTAGGCTCAGGCGTTACATCAGTTGAGCCCGAGGGAGCTAATAGGTCGATCGTCCAAAGAGAACATGGTGGGGGCACCATGGTCTATGGAGGAGAAAGGGATGAAGTGGAAGATGCTAGGGCGCACAAAGGGGGAACAAGAGAGAGGGAAATGAAAGGGGAAGGAGAAAAAAGTCAAAGGAACTTCATATGGACAAAAGGGGCGCAAAAAGGTTAGAGTAGGTGAGGGTCAGCACTAAAGTCACCAACCATGGTACAAAGAAAGGAGGAGAGTCCTCAATCGTCAAATAAGTACTTGAATATGGGAAAGCATGATCCAACGATTAAAACTCACAACTAAAGAAATCATGGCATTCTACTAGTTGGAGAATAGAGGTTTGATTATTGTTGGATAGTAGGAGGCATGTCAAGGGTCATCCATTTGTAGTGACCACATTTGGGCTCTTCAAGGATGGGCCAAAGATAAATAAAAGAATAAATGGTTAGAACTAGGATTTCAAGGTATGGATCATCAATTCGACATATATTTCTCATCAATCTCCAAAATAGATGAAATTTTATGCTTTGGAAACATGATAGATAGCAGTATAAAATGATCGTGAGAATGGGGTACTTAAGCTCACAAATATATGACCCAAATTCAAGGGAAATATGATGACATGTTACATGAAGGTAAATGTGGCAACACATCCCACTATCTCACAGATATCGAGGTGTCATGCAAAAATGTGTGGAAAACACCATAAATCACTGATTACCTAAAACACGGGTTAATTAAAACCGATTTAAAAAAAATAGATAAACTAAGAAAATATTACATTCAAGTCCTCATCCTGCAGGAAAACATGTTATATAAACATTTACAAGTTCTTGACATGTGTCCATAGTTTAACATATCAACTGTCTGTTCATCAGATGAATATATCACCTGTTTAAATACATAACGGCCACATCCGGCCAACAGCAGGTTATACAAAACTTCATCAGCTATACATCATGAAACAACGTCAAAATGTCTCCGAGGACCTGAGAGTACAGGGATGACTCTAAGACTCTACTACAAAATGACCAAAACAGCAGCATATCCATCTCTTGCCTTCTACTGCTTGTCTTGCTGCTCGGCCGCAACTCCGCAACAACCACCACGTCTAGCTCGAACACCTAAAAACCAGCGGGGTGAGACAATTGAACATTGTCCCAGCGAGAAACATAAATCCCCGCCAAAACTATAAAACCAAGAGGGATAAAGCAACAACATTAGATAAATAGTAAAATGTAGAAATAATAACAGTCTACATAGCCAAGCTATTCGTATCCTCAAACTTACCAGGCTGTACGGAAGGCATGTCACCAATTATCGCTTTTATGGAACATGATTGACAAGATATGATTTACAAGATCTTACCACATACTATAAGGAACGTATAAGCAACTGCAAGTATAACAAGATTAACTACTCAAGCAAGGCCTCAACCAATGTTTCGTTTTTTGCCTTAAGCAGTAAATACTATTCGGCTGGATTACATTTTTATTATGCCCTGAGGAAGTGAGTCGCACCACTCAAATCCAACAGACGGCTGCGAAACCCAAAGCCGGTGCCATACAAGGTCAATGGAAGAGCCGGACTCCATGACCTCCCACCTCGTATTCAGTGTTCGAGTACCGAAGCAGGACCGCAGTCTCATGCTTAAGTGGCTTCAGCCACAGGGTCAGCTCCATAGGCTACCCATACTCTAGCCCGCCTTGGTACAAGTCTCGACGCTAGTAAACCTGAGCCATGGGCCGGTTCACCGTGCTCTGAGCCATGAAAACATTCATGCTCCCGTATCACATATCTTGAGCCATGGGCCTATTCACCATGCTATATACATATCCCGAGTCTACAACCGTAATTGCACTCGAACCCTCACTATTTTAGGCTAGGAGAAAACTCGCATATTCAACAATATGCGCTCTGGGTTAACCCGCAGGAGAACTCATTTCACCATCACCAGCTCCTGATGATGATGGATCTATGGCCAGGGCAAACTACATGATATGTTCCACTGTAATTAGTTAGTATATTTTAAGTGGATTACAAGATTCAACCAAGTTGTATAACATGCAAACTATAACAAGAAGGAACAACATGAAACTCAATATTATGCTTTTATTGTAATCAACATCATCCTGATCCATCACAAGGATCCATCCCTACATGTTATCACTGGGCCTCTTGCCTATCATCTAGATCCATCTCAAGGATCATCACATTGCCATGGGATCTCAATCCCTAATCACATAGTGCCACTGCCTCTCAAGGCTTACATCATCAACATGGGATAGCAATCCCAAGCACTTTAATCAAATACATCATACAGGTTATCTCTTTATCAAGAGTAACCATCACAGCAGAGTTACTCAACATATATACCTTATAGCCCTTTTTACCTGGCTATGCATCTGCATGAGACCCGCATGGTTAGTATGCATAATCATCATGAATAGCTTAAAAGTTCATATTATCAACATAGGGTGACATTGATGCTTATATGCTTTATTAGTCATGCCTCAACCTGTGACCTTAGACATAGGTCATATCATCATGCCGGACATTTTACATGTTTACCATTTGCTCAGCATTACACATACTATCAAGATGATCACATACATATGAGATGTAATATCATATTAAGTTACATAGATGTGAGCAATTATCTTAGTTATTAAGAGAATATCAAAAAGTCACCAATATAAGCCCAAACATGAATTCATAGACAAGATCTAGCGTAGATGTTTATACAGAAGGGTGAAGACCCTCACTAGAAGTACCCACTACCCTCACCAAAGGTGTGACGGGTAGGGCACCCTCATATCGCCCTACCACTTCAGCCTTATAACGGTCAAGCAACTATCAAGGGTAATGGGCAGCACCTAGGGTATAACGCGCAACACTGTGTCGTGCTCTACAAGCATCTTGGGCAACGTTGTGTAGCAAGGTCTGTCGTGCAACGCACAGTCGGGCATCATGGTGTCGGGCAATGCCCAACAAGTGTCGTCCTATTGACCAGCATGCACAGAGCTGAGGTCAAGGGGTGACGCTCATAACATAACTAGCTAACAATGACCATACCTCAAAGCACAACAACACCAAGCTACATCTAAGTCATGTGTTGCGGGTAGGGTACTCCACAAGAGGCAATGCCTAAGGGTGCAACTCAAACAGCCAGCAAGGGAACCTGTAGCTCAGCCAACCTATCCCTGGCCTATCGGACATCACAAAGAGAGGGATGTGGTGTAACGCCTGTCACAAGGTCAAGGATCATGGGGGGGGGTATCGTCCGCAACATATCATCCAAGGTTAGGCCAAGGAAAAGATATCGGGAAGCACCACCATCATCACCATATCGGGCAACACCACCACCAACCTCAAGCTCAAGGGTGCCCAAAACCCTAAAGGATCAAGAGAATGGCTCACCTCTCAACTTAAACGAGAGAGGGGTCTTGCACATCTCTTATCACCAATCGGGCAACATAAGGAACAACCACAACCGAGGTCCACAACCACTACATAGCTCACCTTTCAAGTCCATGGTGAGAGGAGGGTATTGCCCAAGCAATTAGAATACAAACTCACCTCTCAACTCAAATGAGAGAGGAGTATTGCCCATATTACTAGAACTCAAGCTCACTCCTCTAGACCTAGGAGAGAAAAGGGGTGTTGCTCAGAAAGAAACCCTAGAACATAGGTTCGGCCAACAAGGAGAAAAAAACTAAACTAGCAACATACATAGCCGATATGTTCATAAGCAACACATAAGAACATAAAAGAAGGTAGTATAATTAGGGGTAGGAGTTATGTAACCCGCATTAAGCAAGCTCCAAGCTCCTAGCACCAAGCTCCATGCACCACCAAGGAAGAAGGAAACCCCAAGGAAGGATTGGCCACCAAGCTAGCAAAGAAGAGAGGTGTATCGTGCACCAAGGAGAGAAAGACTAAGGAACTAAAGGGATCCTTAGAAAGGGAAAGGAAATGCATATATAGAAGGGGATGGAGGAGAAACCAAAGCAAAGCAAAGCAAGGTGTCGCCCACCTAGGGACACTTGTCCATGCGCAAAAACCACCACTCTAGCATGCCTTAAACACATGTCCAAGGCCATTGCCACATGCAAGCATCAAGCACCAAGTGTCCACTAGTGGTGACACAAACGAGGTCAAAGATGGTCAAAGGTCCATGGGCGACACAGCCTGGGTGACACAAGCACCCTCTTGCCCGACACAAGGTCCAAAGGAAACAAAGGCAAGGCACCACAAACCCTAAACTTGGGTTAATTGCAAGTAGCACCTCCAGTTCTCAACAAAGCACCAGCAGACCCTAATCACCACTAAAGGTGATTAGCAAACAACCAATAACATGGTTTAGGCAAAACAAATAGGGTAAGCCCTGAATGAAGGCCAGGGTCCTTACGAGCCATAAACCTCTACAAAGGGATTTCGTCCCTGAAATCTGAAGAGAAAAGCGAGGGATACTTCCTCCTCATCTCTTCCGCAAGCTCCCACGTGGCTTCCTCAATGCCACGGTGATGCCAAAGAACCTTTACAAGAACCAGGTCCTTCCTCTTCAGCTTCTTAACTCTTCTGTCAAGGATCATCACATGACCTTCCTCGTAGGTCACATCTTCATCAAGCTCAACTTCGCCTGGATGTATCACTGTCCCAGTATCCGGATGACTTTTCTTTAGCATACTGACATGGAATACTGGATGTAACCTGTGCAACTCTGGAGGCAGCTCCATCTCATAAGCTACTTTTCCCATACGTGATATGACTGGGTAAGGCCCCATATATCTGGGTGCTAGCTTACCCTTCCGACCAAAACTTAGCACACCTTTCCACGGCGAGACTTTAAGATACACTTTGTCTCCCACCTAGAACTCCAAAGGTCGTCGTCGATTGTCTGCGTAAGACTTATGTCTGTCATGTGCCGCTTTCAACTGTTACTGTATCACCTTGATCTTCTCTGTTGTCTGCTATACTATCTCAGGACCCAAAAGCTGATATTCACCAGACTCGTACTAACCCAACGGAGATCTACACTTCCTGCCATATAAGGCCTCATAAGGAGCCATGTCAATGCTCCGTTGATAACTGTTGTTGTAGGAAAACTCTATCAAACTGAGGTGTATGTCCCAATTGCCTAGGAACTGCAAAACACAAGCTCAAAGGAGATCCTCCAAAGTCTAAATACTTCTCTCAGACTGTCCATCTGTCTGTGGGTGGAAGGTGGTACTGAACCTTAACTGCGTTCCCAACGCTTTGTGCAACTGTTCCCCGAAACGACTTGTGAACTGAGGACCTCTGTCGAAAACTATTGTTACTGGCACACTGTGCAACCGCACTATCTCATCTACATATATACGAGCAAGCTTCTCGGCTATATATGTTGTCTTCACAGGTATGAAATGGGCAGACTTCGTCAATCTGTCCACTATTACCCAGATGGAATCATGATTCCTAGTTATCCTGGGCAGACCAACTACGAAATCCATGGTTATGTGATCCCATTTCCACTGCGGTATTGGTAGGGGTTGTAACGTACCTTCCGACTTATGATGTTCATCCTTGACTTGCTGACATACTGCACATCTAGCCACAAACTTGGCTACATCT
The DNA here is from genome assembly GCA_963693085.1 of Alisma plantago-aquatica. NCBI lineage: Eukaryota > Viridiplantae > Streptophyta > Magnoliopsida > Alismatales > Alismataceae > Alisma > Alisma plantago-aquatica. Next base: position 960,719,914 of record OY856409.1, on the reverse strand, counting down.
TTCTTCAAACCAGGCCATCAATACAAGTCCTTCAGATTATGATATATCTTAGTGACTCCTGGATGCATAGCATACATCGACGTATGTGCTTCCTCGAGCACTAGATTCCTCAGCTCATCAGCATCGGGGACCACCATCCTATCATGATAGAAAACTAGTCCATCCTCGGACTCATGGAACCCATCACGCTTTTCGCTGCCAAGCTCACATCTGATCATCTATACTGCATCATCTACTTGTTGTGCATCCTTGATTTGTTGTCTCAGCGTAGGCTTAACTTGCATATGTGCTAAAATTCCAGCTAACAAGGAAACTTCCATCTACACATTCATCTGTTGCAAGGAGACAAACATATCTCATCTATGGCATACCAAGGAACTCAACCGTGCCTTCTTTGTGGAGAAAGAAGAATACTTTCAGCTAAGTGCATCGGCTACCACATTCACCTTACCAGGATGATACTCAATGGTGCAGTCGTAATCATTGATTAGCTCCATCCATCGATGTTGTCACATGTTTAACTCATGCTGCGAAATGATGTACTTCAGATTCTTATGATCCGTAAAGATCTGACACACTTCCCCATAAAGATAATGTCTCCAAATCTTTAATGCATGAACCACCGCTGCCAACTCCAAATCATGAGTCGGATAGTTCTCCTCATGTTTCTTAAGCTGTCGCGAAGCAAAAGAAACCACATGATCTTCCTGCATCAGCACACATCCTAAGCCCTCCTTGGAAGCATCGCAGAAAACAACATAGCCTTTCCCAGGCTCTGGCAGGAGTAACACTGGAGCACTAGTCAGCTTCTCCTTCAAACTTTGAAAAGCTTGCTAGCAACGATCTATCCAGAAAAAGGTACATCCTTTCTAGTCAATTTTGTCATCGGTAACGCGATCGCACTGAAGTCCTAGATAAACCTTCGATAGTATCCTGCCAAACCCAGGAAAATATGAACTTCTGTCGGCGTCTTCGGCTGTTCCCACCCTGTAGCGGACTCCACCTTCCTTGGGTCCACTTTGACTCCTTCTGTCGATATCACATGACCCAACAAAGTTACTTCTTCCAACCAGAACTCACACTTACTGAACTTGGCATACAACTGATGTTGGCAAAGAAGAGTCAACGCTTGTAGAAGATGTTGCTCATGCTCATGCTCTTGCTTGTCCCGACTATAGATCAAGATGTCATTTATAAAGACCACAACAAACTGATCTAGGAACGGACGGAACACTCTGTTCATCAAGTCCATAAAAGAAACAGGCTCATCGGTTAGTCCAAACGGCATAACCACAAACTCGAAGTGACCATACATCGTCCTAAAAGCTGACTTTGGTATGTCATCCGCCTTGATCCTCAACTGATGATATCCGGACCGTAGATCGATCTTTGAAAACACTATATCACCACGCAACTGATCGAACAGATCATCTATCCTCGGTAACGGGTACTTGTTCTTGATCGTGACCTTGTTCAGCTGTCGGTAATCTATACATAACCGCATTGATCCGTCCTTCTTAACGAACAACATTGGAGCACCCCAAGGCGACGTACTTGGTCGGATGAAACCTTTCTCTAACAGCTCTTGCAACTGCTTCTAAAGCTCTTCCATCTCCACTGGAGCCATCCTATATGGTGTATGTGCAATTGGCTATGTTCCTAGAACCAGATTGATCTCAAAATCAATCTCTCGGGGTGGAGGAACACCCGGGAACTCATCAGGAAACACATCCGCAAACTCTCAGACAACCGACACCTCCTCAAGGCTAGGACCTTTCACCTTGACATCCACCATGTGAGATAAGAATGCCTCACATCCTTGTCGTGGAAACTTCTCTACCACCATAGCTTATACTAGGCATGTCGGAAGAATCTTCCTGTCTCCTTGGAAGATCCACTTCTTAACGCCATCATCAAACACATCTTGTTTGGAACCACAGTCCAAAACAACCTTATACTTCTCTAAGGTATCCATCCCAAGGATCACATCGAAACCATTCATATCAAGTGGTATAAGATCCACTTGTATATTGTGTCCTGAGAAAGATAAGACATAAGATGGACACTCTTCTAAAAGCGTCGAGGAACCATCAAGAGGGGTTTCTAACAACAAGCTATCTTTCTTACAACTAACGGGTAAACGACAGTTTTCAAGCATACTATAGGCGATAAAAGAATGTGTAGCACCCAGGTCAACCAGAACAGATATAAAGCAAGAAGAAGACATATCAGAATGAAATAACTCCATCTGACCTATCACCACTCGCAGGTTGACTATCGCCTCCGGCTAACTCATAGCATAAAATCGAGCCGTTGCTTACGGTCCACACCCTCTGCTTCCTTGAGCAGACGATCCAGCTTGCGACGCTTGACTGCATCTCTGCCCTCTGCTACTACTGGGCTGTGGTCTGTCTGATCCTTGCTGATTCTATCTCAGCTGCTGTGTCACTTCGACATCTCTATTCGGGCAATGTAACTTGAGATGCCTGGTCTGACCACAAAGATAGCATGCCCTATCTTCAAATCGTGGCCTAGATGGCCCTGTCACTGCCACTGAAGCTGTACTATGTGCCTTAGACGGCGAAGAAACATATCCTCTTCCCTTACTCGGAGACCACTGTGACGGTACACTGGAATCTCTTATCATGAAAGGTGCTGAAAACCTTGACTTCTTGAAGCCACCAAACCTCTGTCCCTGGAATTGAGCAAGCCTCTTTTTAGACACAAACTCTCTTTTCTCCCTTACTGGCCGTTCAATCCTCCGGACAGATTCCACAAACGTAGCAAACTACTCTTGGTTCTCCAACGCCGAAATAGGTGTTGTCAGCTCAGCACTCATGCCTTTCTCAAAACGTTTGATCTGCTCATCATCTTTCACGGCCATGTGAGGACAAAAACCTCAACAGATCCATGAACTTGGCCTCATACTCGGTGATGTTCATCGATCCTTGGTGTAGGCACTCAAACTGGCTGATCTTCTCATCCATATACATCTTCAAAAAGTATCTACTGACAAACTCACGCTGAAAAACTTCCCAAGCGATCACCTCACCAGGTCGCTTCTCCTCCTCGATGGCCCACCAGTGACCAGCACTACCTTTCAGAAGGTAGACAACGTGCTTGACTTTGTCTGCTTCGGGGATGTTGAGGATCCGGAAGGCCTTCTCAAGACCTGTCAGCCACTGATCTGCATTCGTTGGATCATCTGTCCCAGCAAAGTCCGAAGCTCAGACTCAGCGAAGCTACTCAAAGGTCTTCCCAGTACCTGATGTTTCACCATGGGGAGCTTGTGCTCTTTGCTGAGGCACTGGCAACCTTTCCACCATGAGATTCATCGTAGCCATCATCTGCCCCATAAGTTATTGATAGGCAGGGTGTTCAAGAATGGCTGGGTCAGGTTGGGGGACCTCAGGAACCCGATCTCCATGTGCCTGCCCTTCAGCTCCATCAGCTGATGCAGCATCGTTGTTCTCAGCAGCATGTTCTTCATGGTTTCCAGACATCTTGACTTTTCTTCCGCTGAGGGCAGAAGATGAATGTAAGAAAATATGGAAAACTCACAAGAACAGACATGAACCTAGTCCTAGATCCCTGTAGACTCAACGAACCTAGATCTCTGATACCAAGCTTGTGGCAACACATCTCGCTATCTCACAGATATCGAGGTGTCACGCGAAAACGTGCAAAAAACACCATAAATCACTGATTACCAAAAACACGGGTTAATTAAAACCAATTTCAGAAAAATAGATAAACAAAGAAACTATTACATTCAAGTCCTCATCCTGCAAGAAAACATGTTATATAAATATTTACAAGTTCTTGACACGTGTCCATAGCTTAACAGATCAGTTGTCTATTCATCACATGAATATATCACCTGTATAAATACATAACGGCCACATCCGGCCAACAATAGGTTATACAAAACTTCATCAGCTATACATCATGAAACAACATCAAAATGTCTCCGAGGACCTGAGAGTACAGGGATGACTCTAAGACTCTACTACAAAATGACCAAAACAACAACATATCCATCTCTTGCCTTCTACTACTCGTCTTGCTGCTCGGCTGCAACTCTGTGACCACCACCACGTCTAGCTCGAACACCTGAAAACCAGCGGGGTGAGACAATTGAACATTGTCCCAGTGAGAAACATAACTCCCCGCCAAAACTATAAAACCAAGAGGGATAAAGCAAAAGCAGTAGATAAATAGTAAAATGTAGAAATAATAACATTCTACATAGCCAAGCTATTCGTATCCTCAAACTTACCAGGATGTACGGAAGGCATGTCACCAATTATCTCTTTTATGGAACATGATTGACAAGATAAGATTTACAAGATCTTACCACATACTATAAGGAACGTATAAGCAACTGCAAGTATAACAAGATTAACTACTCAAGAAAGGCCTCAACCAATGTTTCATGTTTTGCCTTAAGCAGTAAATACTATTCGGCTGGATTACATTTTTATTATGCCCTGAGGAAGTGAGTCACACCACTCAAATCAAACCGACGGCTGCAAAACCCAAAGCCGGTGCCATACAAGGTCAATGGATGAGCCAGACTCCATGACCTCCCACCTCGTAGTCAGTGTTCGAGTACCGAAGCATGACCACAGTCTCATGCTTAAGTGGCTTCAGCCACAAGATCAGCTCCATAGGCTACCCATCCTCTAGCCCGCCTTGGTATAGGTCTCGATGCTAGTAAACCTGAGCCACGGGCCGGTTCACCGTGCTCTGAGCCATGAACGCATTCATGCTCCCGTATGACATATCCTGAGCCATGGGCCTGTTCACCATGCTCTATACATATCCCGAGTCTACAACCGTAGTTGCACTCAAACCCTCACTATTTTAGGCTAGGAGAAACCTCACATATTAAACAATATGTGCTCCGGGTTAACCCGCAGGAGAACCCGTTTCACCATCACCAGCTCCTGACGATGATGTATCTATGGCCAGGGCAAACTACATGATATGTTCCACTATAATTAGTTTGTATATTTTAAGTGGATTACAAGATTCAACCAAGTTGTATAACATGCAAACTATAACAAGAAGGAACATCATGAAACTCAATATTATGCTTTTATTGTAATCAACATCATCCTGATCCATCACAAGGATCCATCACTACATGTTATCACTGGGCCTCTTTCCTATCATTTAGATCCATCTCAAGGATCATCACATTGCCATTGGATCTCAATTACTCATCACATAGTGCCACTGCCTCTCAAGCCTTACATCATCAACATGGGATAGCAATTCCAAGAACTTTAATCAAATACATCATACAGGTTATCTCTTTATCAAGAGTAACCATCACAGCAGAGTTACTCAACATATATACCTTATAGCCCTTTTTACCTGGCTATGCATCTGTATGAGACCTGCATGGTTAGTATGCATTATCATCATCATGAATAGCTTAAAAGTTCATATTATCAACATAGGGTGACATTGATGCTTATATGCTTTATCAGTCATGCCTCAACCTGTGACCTTAGACATAGGTCATATCATCATGCCGAGCATTTTACATGTTTACCATTAGCTCAACATTATACATACTATTAAGATGATCACAAACATATGAGATGTAATATCATATTAAGTTACATAGATGTGAGCTATTATCTTAGTTATTAGGAGCATATCAAAAATCACCAATATAAGCCCAAACGTGAATACATAGACAAGATCTAGCATAGATGTTTATACATAAGGGTCAAGACCCTCACTAGAAGTACCCACTACCCTCACCAAAGGTGTGACGGGTAGTGCATCCTCATATCACCCAGCCACTTCAGCCTTATAACGGTCAAGCAACTATCAAGGGTAACGGACATCACCTGGGGTATAACGCGCAACACTGCGTCGTGCTCTACAAGCATCTCGGGCAACGCTGTGCAGCAAGGTATGTCGTGCAACGCGCTGTCGGGCATCATGGTGTCGGGCAACGCCCAACCAGTGTCGTGTTGTTGACCGACACGCACAAAGCTGAGGTCAAGGGGTGGCGCTCATCACAGAACTAGCTAACAATGACCATACCTCAATGCACAACAACACCAAGCTACATCTAAGTCATGTGTGTCGGGCAGGGTACTCCACAAGAGGGAACGCGTAAGGGTGCAACTCAAACAACCAGCAAGGGAACCTATCGCTCAGCCAACCTATCCCTGGCCTATCGGCCGTCACAAAGCGAGGGTTGTGTTGTGATGCCTGTCACAAGGTCAAGGATCATGGGGGGGGGTATCGTCTGCAACATATCATCCAAGGTTAGACCAAGGAAAATATATCGGGCAGCACCACCATCATCACCATATCGTGCAACACCACCACCAACCTCAAGCTCAAGGGTGCCCAAAACCCTAAAGGATCAAGAGAATGGATCACCTCTCAACTTAAATGAGAGAGGGGTCTTGAACATCTCTTATCACCAATCGGGAAACACAAGGAACGACCACAACCGAGGACCACAACCACTACATAGCTCACCTTTCAAGTCCATGGTGAGAGGAGGGTATTGCCCAAGAAATTAGAACACAAGGTCACCTCTCAACTCAAATGAGAGAGGAGTATTGCCCATATTACTAGAACTCAAGCTCACTCCTCTAGACCTAGGAGCGAAAAGGGGTGTTGCTCACCAAGAAACCCTAGAACATAGGTTCAGCCAACAAGGAGCAAGAAACTAAACTAGCAACATACATAGGCGATATGTTCATAAGCAACACATAAGAACATAAAAGAAGGTAGTATAGTTAGGGGTAGGAGCTATGTAACCCGCCTTAAGCAAGCTCCAAGCTCCTAGCACCAAGCTCCAAGCACCACCTAGGAAGAAGGAAACCCCAAGGAAGGATCGGCCACCAAGCTAGCAAAGAAGAGAGGTGTGTCGTGCACCAAGGAGAGAAAGACTAAGGAACTAAAGGGATCCTTAGCAAGGGAAAGGAAATGCATATATAGAAGGGGATGGAGGAGAAACCAAAGCAATGCAAAGCAAGATGTTGCCCACCTAGGGACACTTGTCCATGCGCAAAAACCACCACTCTAGCATGCCTTAAACACATGTCCAAGGCCATTTCCACATGCAAGCATCAAGCACCAAGTGTCCACTAGTGGTGACACAAATGAGGTCAAAGATGGTCAAAGGTCCATGGGTGACACACCCTGGGTGACACATCCTGGGCGACACAAGCACCCTCTTGCCCGACACAAGGTCCAAAGGAAACAAAGGCAAGGCACCACAAGGCCCAACAAACTCAACCAAGCCCAAAGCAACTCAAGCAACGAGCCCAAAACTTCCTCTCAACACTAGAGGGAGCAAGGAGAGGGAGGAACACCTCACAAGGTGACAAACTTACCCACAAACCCTAAACTTGGGTTAATTGCAAGTAGCACCTCCAGCTCTCAACAAAGCACCAACAGACCCTAATCACCACTAAAGGTGATTAGCAAACAACCAAGCACATGGTTTAGGCAAAACAAACAGGGTAAGCCCTAAATTGAGGTCAGGGTCCTTACAAGGCATAAACCTCTACAAAGCATTAACTGCTCTGGTAAGCTAAACACAGGCAGTATAAAATCTTGAGGCACTAAGCCAAAATCTCAAAAGCACTGACTACTACTCTGAGGACCTGAGAGTACAGAGACGACACATAGGACTCTATATACATCTAAACAAGGCATATCAGCCAGTGTCTCCACCTGAGACTTCACTGCTGTCTCTACTACTGCTGTTGCTGTCCTTCACCTACTGAAGGGTTCCTGCCTCCTCGTCCGCGTCCACCTAAAAATGTGGTTCCCACGGGGGTGAGACAATTGTAAATTGCCCCAGCGAGAGATATAACTCTCCGCCAGTAACATTATTATTGCAACTTAAGAAGATAAATATGAACAGAGGAATCATATTTATTTGAAAGCAGAGATTTTAATGTCTAACAGATTAGAACATTATTCTATATCAGAAGCATTGTAGCTATAACTTGATAGAACCAACATATCACTTATCCTTTAGGGAATATGAAGAACATGTATCAAATTTATTCACTATAGAAATATTACCACAACATTAACTCTCTTCAGGCTTAGATCATATATCTAATGCCTGGCATTATCATTGTGGAGTCATGGCCTGTAGCCATACTCTTTTCACAAAGTGTTGGGATCTTAGTCCCTCAACTCGCCAAGCACAATTCCATTTCTTAACAGGTTCATCATCATGATTATAGTATCTGGGTATTTGAACCCAAAACTCACCATAGGATACTTATTGTCACTTATTAGGTAACGTAATACCTTCAGATCATTTAACCAAGGACATCATGATTCTTGCTACACAATGTATTGCACATTGTACACAAAGTTCAATGATTCTTACTACACAAAGCATATAAAGGCTTATAAAGCCTATAAAGCATTCTTTAATAAACAAAGCATCATAACCCATACCTGGCTATGCTCCTCATCTCATCATCCCTGCATGAATAGTACTCATGATAATAATTATGATGCTTTCACATCAGTATCATTCAATACTAAGTAATATCACTATTCCTTGTTTAGGGTTCACTATTTCTCTTTCACATCAGTACCATACAACACTAAGTAATACCTCTTGGGTTCTTAGGATCATATTATTAATAATCAACCCTATTCCATTGCTTCTCATAGCTATAGGCCAAAATAGATATCATAAGTATTCAATCATACTCATATATTCTCATCATTCATTATTGGATGTATTCTCAATCACAAAGGATGAGTTTCTCTCTCATCTTTATTAGAATATGATTGTATCATAGTATATTGATTTGGATTAACCTTTTCATAAGGCATGTAAGCTTACAATCATCAAGGTGCATTACTTCTCAAAATAACAATTGACATGACACATCTCATGTGTCATTCATTCTATTTATATTGGATTTATAACACGTCATGGTATATCAAGATTTAGGGTGTTGGATATGATATCAATCATATCTTGATGTATTACTTCCCTCAACACCTTTATCTTACTTGAGTTCATACACATAGCTTGTATTAGGGTATACCCATCCTAATACTTTATGCACCAGTTCCTCACATTTGTCTTGTAAGTAGTGATCATCAGTCACTCACCTAGAATATACAACTATTGCCAATACTATGGACTCATTCTTAAGTTAGGAATTTACAAAATGACCATGTTAGGTCACTTTCAAATTAACTCTAAGTCAAGCATAGAGTACCACGGTCGTGCAGCCAGGAACGGCCATGCAAAGGGAAGACACCACGGCCGTGCTACCTTGTACGGTCGTGCAAAGTGAAGCCACCACAGCCGTGCTACCTTGCACGGTCATGCTACAGAAGATCACCACATGAATCATATTCATATATGAATTCTATTCTTTCATCCTTTCAACTTGATTAGGTCACATCAACCCTTCAATCAAGTTCATACAACTATGATTAACATAGTGTATCAAGTTATTGATCCTATAAGCAATTAGGGACTCATCCCTTAATTGGCACTAATCACTTAGGTACTATTAGGATTTCAACCTTTGTACATTCATTGATTATCATTACTAATAATAATTGGATAAATAGAACATTCATCATCTTAATTCTCAAAGATTCAATCACATTGGATCTCCATTACATAAGGTATCCAATTGAATTAGGGTTTCCAATGTTGATTCCTTCAATCATTGAATTCATGGAACCAATCATCAATTGGACCTATACTCATACTTCAAATGAGTTTAATAGGTCAACCTTCAACTGATTTGACCCTCAACTGACCCTCAATTGATCACCAATTAGGGTTTGAATCAATTGGATTAGGGTTTGGAATCGTTGATCCTTCAACATTATTCAATGTGAGATTGGTTACTTTGAAACCATTGAGCCTTCATCCAATTTGGGCATGACCTGACCCCAAACGGTCTTGAGGTCGTTTGGATGATCTCCAAACAGTATTGAGACCATTTTCCCATGTTAACATCATAATCTAAGTCAACCAATTAGAGTTTGGATCATTGGATTGATCAACAAATCAACATTGAAATGTACTTCACTCTAGTGACATTGAATCTTCATTTGCTCAACCATGCTTAACCCTACACCTCCAAATGGTCTTGGATGACCCTCAAACGGTCTTGAGACTGTTTGTATGAGTCCCAAATGGTCTTGAGACCGTTTGGCTCATCCAAACCTTGGATTCTAGTGAAATTCCATCAAGGTTTGGTCTATTGAGGCAATATGATTTGGTACCTTTGGACCTTTAATTGGTCAACTATACTTAACCCCAGACCTCCAAACTATCTTGGGTGACCCCCATACGGTCTTGAGACCATTTGGGTGATCCCCAAATGGTTTTGAAACCGTTTGTGCCAATCAACCCAAAACATCATCTCAATCAATTGCAAAATCAGCACTTAGTCGATTAGGGTTCATACCACATCTTTGGATCTTCAAACACTTAACCATAGTCAACCCTAGACCTTCAAACTGTCTTTAGAGACCTCCAAATGGTCTTGAGACCGTTTGGGTAATCCCCAAACGGTTATGAAACCGTTTGGGCTAATTAACCCAAAATCGCAAATCAACTCATTGGAATTTCAGCACTTATTTGAATTAGGGTTTGCCAAATTGATTAGCCTTCAATTCATGATCCCTAGGGATTTAATACATCAAATTTGGTGAGTCATTAACCAACATAATTAGGAACAGTAATATCAAAGGTCAACCATTGGTCAATGGTGCGCTCCCGCTAGAGGGTTACAACACCGGCCAACTAGGGTGGCTGAGTGCAATCCACGAGGTCGGGAGGCACGGGATGATGGATGGGATCCTTGCTTTTGAAATTTATATGGTCCCAAATCAAGTCTATCACTCAAACTAAAACAATCCGCCCACAAGCGTACGGGGTACTGTTGTAGTATAGATCAAAAGCAAGATGCGGGGTCGAACCGCGGAGATAGAGGGGGCGCTAGAGTTAGAAAGTGCGAGCTATGTTCCTTATGCGGAGCTTAGGGTTTTTAGCGTTTGAAGGTTTGTTTGATTGATTAAGCTAAACGAGAAAGTAGGAAAAGCAATGTGAAACTAAGTTATCAACAGGCTACGTGAGCAATCTAAGTTAACAAGCTATCTAACCAAGAGCAAGAACGAATTATACCAAACTAAGCAAGCAACTAACAATTTAGAGCCTAAGTTAACCACTAAGCAAGATGAAAGATCTAAATTAACACTAGCTAACAAAACGAGGCAATTGATTAAGTTAGACTAAAGCAAATGAACTAAGCTAGCACTAACAAGCGAACTAGACAATTAGGGTTTAAAGCAATTAGATGAAGGAGGTGGGCCGTTTGGGAATGTGACTTTGACATTAGTTGGGGGATGTCACCATAATAAGAAATTAACATATCTCATTCTAGATTACCAAACCAAACAACAAGGTGGGTGCTATGAGAATGTACCCTAAGCTACTAATTGGAGAACTAGGGCTAGGTATAATCTCATAGGACGTACCAAGTCTAGGTCTCTAGGATAAGTGGTATTAGTCAATTGAGGACAAAGGGTAAGGATGGGAGTAGAGATGAGGGTATTTGACCTCATGCCACTAGCCACCTCAGCCTTTAGGAAATCCTAGGCAATTGCACTAATCACATTTATACTAGTCACTTAGAACTCACATTTGCATGTAGGAAGAAGGTGATTATGTAGGAAGATAGGGGGCTAGCTAGGGATCCGAATTAAGGACCTAGGAGCCAATCCTATGATAGCTACATAGAAACCAAAACATCCTAGGGACAAATGTCTTCAAACACCACAAGGCAAGCAATTAATGTAATTAAACAACAACCACATGCACAAGTAATGGGAAATGAGATATAAGCAAAGGAAATCATCATAGAAATGAAATATGTTCATTACAAATTTTATTCCCCCAACATGGTATCAAAGTTACATTTTTGCCCCGAACAGCCCACCCAAGGGGGCTTAGCTATACATGATCAAACTAGGAAAAGAAGGGGATAGAAGAAGGGAAAACGCCATGAAGCTCGATGTAGTGGCCTCCTTCTTCACCTCCAAGCAGCTGCAGACGACCTCCCTCCTCCAAAGGTGCAGGGGTGCATGAAAATGGTGGAATGGATGGATATAAACCTAGAGAAACTAGGTTTCTATGGTGGAAATGAGTGGAAAATGGATGGAAATGGGGTAGATTGCAAGGAAATGGGTGGATTGGAGCAAAGGATGCAATGGCAGCAGCTAGGGTCGGCTAGGGGTGCTTAACCTCAAGCCCTAGAAGCAACTAGTGCTTATATAGGAGCTAGGGTTAAGTGGGGGTAGAATAGGAATAACAATGGAAAGTTATGTAGGGTATGTGATCACCACGGTCGTGGTGGGTGTGCCACGGCCGTGGTGAGGGTAGTGGGGGACGACCGTGGGGTGGTGAACACGGTCGTGGGGTGAAGGCAGTGGTGAAAAAGCAAAGTAGGGTGGTGGCCACGGCCGTGGCGGAGTGCCACGGTCGTGGTGGGTAGCATGCACCACGGTCGTGTTGGGTAGCACGGCCGTTTTGGAGGAGTCGGGCTGACCGTGGGGAGGGGCCACGGGCGTCTTGATCAGCATCGGCCACGGTCGTGGTGACTTGGCCATGGTCGTGGCTTTTCTGGACAACTTCCCTATTGGAAACTGATTTTTCACAATTTAATTCCCACGACCGTGGTAGGGTGCCACGACCGTGTTCTCTTCTACTGACCACGACTGTTCTGATGGCCACGGCCGTGGTGTCTTCAAGGGCCACGGCCGTGGGATTCTGTGGATTTCCCTGTTGCAGCCTGTTGGAATTTGGCAATAAAGCCACGACCGTGGCATTGGGGCCACGGCTGTGGTGAGGCTTGATTTCTTGATTTTGCTTCTTACTTTGTCAATTTCGGATGTCTTTGCTCGGGGATGATTCTTGGCCACTGGAGGTAGGTTGAGGGAGAGTTTGGGGCCTTCTTTGGGTTCCTCCCTCTCTCTCGTCCATCTAAGCATGGTCCAAGTACCTGAAAAACAGTGCAAAGAACATACATAAGCGTATTTGCAATGATACTCATATTGCGGAGAATAACCTGTAATTCGAATGCATTTGAATGTGATAAAAGTACAAAATGACACGAGATACAGCCCTAGAATAGGGTTGGATCACCACCCCAAACTTGAAACATACTTGTCCTCAAGTATGCTCCAACTCAATCTCTTTTCCATTTTCCATAATCAAAAGATATGACAAATACAATATGATGGGCGACAAATGCTAAATGGGATCAATGGTGACTAGGTACATGCAAATCACTTCCCTCCTCTTCTACTTTCACAAACCAACCATGAAGGGATCACAGAGCACAAGAACTTCACATATAATGCATGGATTGCACAAGTTATCAATATCTCATCCATAAGGTTCCGGGTAGACCGTTTCATAATGATGTTAATCGCCGATGACTAGGAGTGTCATTTCACCTTCATGCCTTCAACCTTATGCTTCAAGTTATGCCAAATGACCCACATGGCTGCGGAAAAGGGATAAAGTGAGCTAGGTTTAATGTTTCCTAGCTCCATGGGTATGAAAAGAGAAGAAAGGGTTGCGGTAAGGTTTGGAGTGTTTTTACACACTCATCTTTTCTTTATTTGAATGCTCTTAAACCGGAGCATCCTCTTATTTTATTTTGTTTTTCTTTTTCTTTCCTTTTCCTTGCCCTTGGTGTAGATAGGCCATATGGTAGATAGAGTGAAGTAGGGAGATAAATATGTGGCCACCCCAAACTTTTGGAGGTGGCCACGGCTAATATGTGCACTTTGGCATCTTTTAATGACGCGGAGAGGCATGAAGATGATGAAAGAGTAGTCAGGTCAAAGAGGGGTCACTTGGCATAATCTTCCACATAAGGTCTCCTGCATGAAAACTAGTCTGACACTTCACCATAGATATCACATCACATGAATGAACCAAATGAAATCCATATATCAATCAAGTAACTCCACAAACATTAAACGTTCTATGCTTGCTCGGATCATAATTCAATCAATCCAACACATTCCCAAGGGAGGTGACGAGCATGTAAGAAGTCACTCGTTGATACCACATAGCACTTTATCATAGAATATAATCTTATATTTGTCAAAGATGAACAATTTCATTCAATATGGTAAAGATTGAGTCAAAACACGCTTTTTGGACAAGAAACATCAAATCTAGGCAAAATTGGCCAAAAATGTGTCACATTGTACTAAATCACATTCAAACACAATTTTAGGTAAAAAGCAAGTAAATCCTAGCTAAAACATGCAAAAATTAGCAAAAACCTACATGAGATGCAATGCATGGCTGAAGAAGCAAAATCTTTTTAAAAAAATACTCAAAAATGCAGAAATGAACTACATGTGAAATGAACTACATGTTATGCAACAAAATCAGTAAAACTAAACTAGATGGCAGAGGTGATATCAAAATGACAAAAAGAGACAAGGAGTGATGCATACCGCCCTACCCACCCCAAACTTGAGAATCATGCTGTCCTCAGCATGAAACTATAGCTTAGGGAAGATAGGGGAAGAATCAAGGCTATGGTGGCTGTTCCGGCATCTGAGGAGGATCCGGAGGAGGAGCTGAGTCTGGAGCCGAGCTGGAAGGAGGGTGCTGATAGTAGTGCCCCCAGTAGTTGTCCTGGGGTGGAGGATACACCTGTGGATGTCCAGCTATACCACCCCAAAAGTCTGCACCCCATTCGGGGTTTCGTGCTGCTTGGGCATGTTGGTATTGGTACAAGTGGTTGATCTGGTAATGCATTTGTTGTTGATCTTGCCACATGTACTGCTGGACGAGCTGCATGTCACCTTGAGTCTTCTGAATACTCTCAAGGTGCGCCAGGATGGTAGCCATGTCATAGGCGTTCCCTGAGGGTGGCTGCAGCTGGGATGTCCCCTCATCCCTCCTTTTAGTTCTTCAGGGCTGCCTTGCTTCTTCTGCTTCATGCTCCTGCCCGTGTACATTTGATTCAGCAACATCTTCATGTACGGCAGCGGCTCCCCTAGTATACGACTCTCTTGGGTGGTCTAGCTACCATGCCATCATTTTTTCCCTCAACTAGTCGCCAGGTCCCAATACGGAAATAAGGGGTTCTGCGTGATAAGGCAGCTCAAGCTCAAACTCCTGCACACTTGTAGTCAAATAAAACATTCTTTTATCTTTCGTTTTTATGGTGTGTGAACGCGTCAGATAGTTGAGGTCAACACGTTCTGCCTCAATCGCGTCTTGTGCCCCCGAGAGATCATATCCCAATGCTAGTGCAATAGAAGTCACAAACCCACCCATGACAAAGGGTTTTGTGCTCTTTTAGGGTATGGACTTCATATGATCAATCAAAATAACTCCAAGGTCAATGTACTTCTTGTGGTTCATACCGATCAAGACAATCATATCCTTTTGGGAGATGGAGCCTTGATTATCGTACCTCCCCACAATAGTGTTCGCCACGACCTTCTGCACATAGCGCATCAGCGGGTTACATATAGCAGCAGTTTTTGATCTACCCGCGTAGTAGTCCTCTTTGCCCGTGAATTTCTTCCAGTAATATGCATAGTCCAGAGTGCCGTCTCTCTCTACCATGCCATCATCTAGTTTCATGGCTTCTTCAGGATTAGAGGCGAAGATGGCATTCAGCTCAGTGGAAGTGAGGGTGTGCATGTTGCCCATCATGGAAAATCTGAGTGCATCACAACCCCTCACTTTTGTCTTCTCCAGAGTGGCAAAGAATTCTTGGGTCAATGTGGGATATGTAGGTTGGGGTGTGAAAAAAACGCCCCACAACCCAATTGTCTTCAATCCCATTTCCACTATCTCCTTGATTCCAAGATCCTCAATGGTCTTCTCGCAACCGTACCTGGAGGCGACGACTCACCTTGTCATGAACTCGGGGTAAATGAGATGAGCCTTCTTTTGCATGTGTCCTCTTCCATAGGACACTCCCGCCTGTGCTTTGCCCAGGATTCTTTTTCTATCTGCCTCCAAAAATGTCACGACATCTTATCCTTCTGGTTCCGGTTCCAGCTCCACCTCTTCCTCCTCGCTATCTTGTTCTTCCTCCATCACATATGATTGCGACCCCGAGCTGGTATCAAAATTGTACCAGTGGGCCGACTGCTCCTCGTCGTGCTGCAATTGCCGCGAGGGTTGCGGCTGCACACCACGCCTTGCCGTCACCTGAGACGTCGAGTGGCGGGGTGGTGTGGGCTTTGGAGGCAGCCTGGACGAGGACGGTGCCGCTTTTGATTTTGGGTTTCTCTTCGCAGCCACCAGCTCGAGTTCATCAATGAAGTTGTCCAAGTCGACCTCCATGGACTCCTCCTCTTCTTCGTCCTCCCCCTTGTAGGTAGCGTCTGTGATATGGTGGCTATCGGATGAGCGGGTGTGTGATCCGCTCACCGATTGCGACCGGCGGAGGGCGTGATGGGCGGAAGCGGTGGGTGATGGGGTGTGGAATGGAATGGACACCTCGGAGGAGGCGTTTTTAGAATGCCGCTTCCCTCCGGTGATGATGTTCGTCCCCTTGGCTAAGGCTTTCCCAAACTTCTTCATGTTGAGGATGGAGGTGGAAGTGGTGTTAGGAGGGTAATTTTTGGATTTGGTGGAGAAGGTGGTGTGGGTGTGGTTTTAGGGGTGGAATGGAAGGATAGTGATGTACGGATGATGGTTATATGATTAGTGGTGGATTTGGGCGAAAATGGAGGGGTTTTTGTGGAGGTTTTGTGTGGGGGGGGGGGTTGCTGGGCGGAATGGAGATGGAGGTGCGATTGGGAGAGATTGGACGGTGGGAATGGGAGAGGGAAGGCTGGGGGTCGATTTGGGATGGATTGGGGATCAAAAGAAGGTGGATTCGGGGGTTAAGGGTGACCAACGGGGGAGCCCAAGGTCGTTTTCCGCTGCCACAGACGTTTTCTGGAGGTGGAAGACGAAGGAATGAGAGGGAGGGTCGTTTTTGGACACTTAAAAGTATATTATTTTTTTTTCTGAACCGGGTCCGGCCACGGTCGTGGCGGAGGGCCACGGTCGTGGCCAGGGTTGGGTAGCACGGCCGTGGCGGGTGCCACGGTCGTGTTGTCGATGAAGAACTCCCCGGTCTGACCTCGCCACGGTCGTGGTGTCCCGCCACGGTCGTGGCTCTGTCCTCACGCCACGGTCGTGGTCAACTTGCCACGGTCGTGGATGATCTTCGAAACAACCTGTAACTTCACCCAAATGCAGCAATAACTCCCACGGCCGTGGCAGTTGCCCACGGGCATGGCCAGCCTTCTTTAACACGGCCGTGGTGGGGACCACGGTCGTTGGCACTCTCCATCGCCACGGTCGTGGAAGCTCGCCACGGTTGTGGCCGATCTTCAAAACAACCTGTAACTTTGGCCAATTTGGTGCTTTAATTCCCACGGTCGTGGCATAGAGCCACGGTCGTGTTTGGCCGCCTGTGCCACGGTCGTGGTCCAGCCCCACGGCCATGGTGGATTTGTCTTTTCAATTTTCAAACTTCAAAACATGATCTTTTGGTTTTAATGACCACGATTAACTTCTAGATCCTCTCTTTCTGATGTCTATCACCTGCCATCATCAAAACTCAAACAAAAACTGTAAAGCACAAGTGTGCGTGTGTGTATTTGTGTAAAACAAAACTAACATGTCAAAAGAAGGGTTGAGAGTCTCAAACGATGTGGGTTGCCTCCCACTAGCACTAAATTTACTGCCTTCAGCCAGGCTTATTGATTGTTGTGCTCCTTCATTTCTTTGGAACTTTCAAGAGATCTTTGTAGTAGATCCCTTTCTCATCCTCATCTAAGCATTCCTCTTCATCAAATTCTTCTTCTACCAGCATAACAACATCAAAGTCTTGGTTGGCCTTGTCCGGGCCGACTTCAACGACAGGTTTCATCCTTTGCCCATTAATAGCGAATTCCTTAGCTCCTTCTTTTGTACAAATGATCACTGCCCCGGATGGGTACACCTTCTTGACAAGGTAAGGACCTTCCCATCTAGAACGAAGCTTTCCGGGGAAGAACTTCATCCTTGAATTGTACAACCATGCCCATTTTCCGGGCTCAAACTCTTTCTTCTTTATGATCTTGTCATGTAGAAACTTGGTTCTTTCCTTGTAGTTCTTTGACATTTCATAGGCTTCATGTCGCATCTCTTCTAGCTCATGCAATTGAAACTTTCTTCTCATTCCGGCACTCTCTTCATCAAAGTCCATCCTCTTCAAGGCCCACAGTGCCTTGTGTTGCATCTCAACTGGAAAATGGCAACTCTTACCATAGACAAGCTTCAACGGTGTAGTGCCAATCGGGGCTTTATATGCAGTCCTATATGCCCATAAAGCTTCATTGAGTCGAAGTGACCAATCCTTACGGTCTGGTCGCACCGTCTTCTCCAAAATGAGCTTTATCTCCCGATTTGCCAACTCAACTTGACCACTCATTTGAGGGTGGTAAGGAGTAGCTACACGATGGTTCACCCCATGTCTCTTTAGCAGTCCTTAAAAAGTGCGGTAAATGAAATGACTCCCGCCATCACTAATCACAGCCCTTGGAACACCAAAACGGCTAAAGATGTTGGATCTCACAAAATCACACACCACTTTATGATCATTTGTCCTTGTTGCCACAGCCTCAATCCATTTTGATACATAGTCTACGGTGACCAAGATGTAGACATACCCGAAAGAAGGGGGGAAAGGACCCATAAAGTCAATCCCCCAAACATCAAACACTTCTACCAACAAGATAGGTGACAAAGGCATCATGTCCCTCTTGGAGATAGTGCCCACTTTTTGGCACTTGATGCAAATCTTACAAAAGTCATGAGCATCTTTGAACAATGTTGGCCAGTAGAATCCACATTGAAGAACTTTGACGGCCGTGCGTTTCCCTCCAAAATGGCCTCCACACACTCCGGAATGGCACATAGATAAGACTTCTTGCTGCTCCATCTCCGGAATGCACCTCCTAATGAGTTGGTTCAGGCAATATTTAAAGAGGTGAGGGTCATCCCAAATGTAGTTCTTTACCATAGCAAACAATCTCTTGCTTTCCTCTCTTGTCCACATGCTCGATATCCTCCCACTAGCTAGGAAATTCTCTATGTGCTTGTACCATGGCTTTTGGACAGATGAGACTAAGAGGAGTTGTTCATGTGGCATTGTCTCTTTGATTGGACTTGTCACATCAAAAGGTCCATCAAGACGGGAGAGATGATCTGCAGCACCATTTTCTATTCCTTTCTTATCCACAATTTCTATGTCAAATTCTTGGAGCAACAAAATCCATCGGATCAACCTTGGCTTTGAGTCTTTCTTGGACATGAGATACTTCAGCGCAGCATGGTCCGTGTAGATTGTCACTTTGTTTTGCAAGAGATACGACCGGAACTTGTTAAGAGCGAAGATCACCGCAAGCAACTCCTTCTCGGTAGTCATATAGTTTCTTTGAGCATCATCTAACATTTTACTTGCATAATAGATAGCATGAGGAATTCGGCCAATGCGTTGACCCAGCACAGCCCCCACCGCCATATCGGATGCATCCGTCATGATCTCGAATGGCAAGGAGAAATTCGGGGGCTGCATGATAGGAGCAGAAATAAGCCTCTCTTTTAGATGATTGAAGGCTTCAACACATTTGTCATCAAACTAAAATTCAACATCTTTCTCAAGTAATCGACAGAGTGGTCTTGAGATTTTTCTAAATTCCTTGATGAAACGCCGGTAGAATCCTGCATGTCCCAAGAAAGATCAAACATGTCTTACGGTCGAAGGAAAGTCGAGTGTAGAAATAAAGCCCACCTTGGCCTTGTCAACTTCAATCCCATCTTTCGAAACTCGGTGTCCCAGAACTATACCCTCAGGTACCATGAAATGACTTTTTTCCCAAGATAGAACTAAACGAACTTTCACACATCTTTCCAGAACCGCAGCTAGATGTAGCAAGCACTCGTCAAAGGTCTTCCCGAAAACTAAAAAATCATCCATGAAGACCTCGAGTGACGAGTCAAGCATGTCAACAAATATCGAGGTTACACATCTCTGGAAAGTGGAAGGGGCATTGCACAATCCAAATGGCATTCTCCGGTAGGCAAATGTACCACTTGGACAAGTGAATGTCGTCTTTTCCTGGTCCGCCGGATGCATAGCAATCTGAAAATATCCCGAGTACCCACCAAGAAAACAGTAGAAGCTCTGCCCAGCCAATCTCTCTAGAATCTGATCAAGAAACGGGAGTGGGTAGTGGTCCTTCTTTGTCTTTTTGTTCAGCTTCCGGTAATCCATGCACATTCTCCACTTGGATTGCTCTCTCACCAGCATAAGCTCACCATCGGCATTTTCTACAACTGTAATCCCGCCCTTCTTGGGCACCACCTGGATGGGACTCACCCACGTACTGTCAGAAATGGGGTAGATGATCCCTGCATCAAGCAACTTAACAACTTGAGTTACAACGTCCTTCAACTTTGGATTTAGCCTTCTTTGCATTTGATGGGTCGGTCTCACATCTTCTTCTAAGTATATCCGATGCACACAAATGGAGGGGTCAATCCCTCTCAAGTCAGCAATAGACCATCCAATGGCTTGGATGTTCTTCCTCAAGACTTCCATCAAGGCATCTTCTTGTTCAGGAGAAAGAATGGAGGAAATGATCACCGGGAGGGTGTCATTTGAGCCAAGGAAAGCGTACTTCAATCCTTCAGGAAGTTTCTTCAGCTCGAGAACTGGAGGTGCTTCAAGGGAGTTCTTCAAAGGTGCAGAAATAGAGGGGAGGTCCTCGCTTGCAGCCACTAAGGCTAGTTCGCACTCTTCATCATCCTCATCATCGTCGTCAGGGAACTCAACAATTGGCTCAAGACCTCTACCTTGAGTAGCAGTCTCAATCCAAGCGGGTAGGAACTCTTCAACAATCTCATCTAGGCATTCCACCAAATAACAATCTTCTTCGGTGGCCCCTATCACTTCAGCTGTAGTAGAAGACTTAAAGATGTTCAATCGGATCTTCATGTGCATGAATGTAACATACATGGTCCCTGTCCTCACATGGATCACGGCATCAACTGTGGCTAAGAAAGGTCTCCCCAAGATGATTGGCACCTTTCTAGCTTCCTTTTCCATATCAAGAATGGTAAAATCGGATGGGAAGAAGGAAGACGTATCCTCATCAAGACGGACCAGCACATCATCCACACGCCCTCTAGGCGTCTTCACAGAA
The DNA here is from genome assembly GCA_963693085.1 of Alisma plantago-aquatica. Lineage (NCBI taxonomy): Eukaryota > Viridiplantae > Streptophyta > Magnoliopsida > Alismatales > Alismataceae > Alisma > Alisma plantago-aquatica. The sequence goes on along the minus strand of OY856409.1, from coordinate 960,698,629 downwards.
CGGTCGGCCAACTGTAGAGTGCAATGGGCTGGCCTCAACTCTCCCATTTGGAGCTCAGCAAACAGATTATAAGGCATCAAGTTTACGCTAGACCCCAAGTCAAGAAGAGCCTGGTCTATGTGATGCGCCCCGATGTAGCATGAGATGATGGGGGCACCGGGGTCTTTTCTTTTCCGGGGGATGGTGTGTTGGAGAATGGAGCTCACTTGCTCAGTGAGCTTGATCTTCTTAGGCGTTCTCCCTGTTGTCTTTGTTTTGAAGGTGCATAATTCTTTAAGGAACTTCGCATAGGACGGGATTTGCTTGACTGCGTCTATAAGAGGTACATTGATTTTCACTTGCTTGAAGATCTCCAAAATATCATCTGCATGCTTCTTCTTTTTCTTTGCAGCAAAAGGCTCCTCAAGTGCATCAGGATATGGCGGGAGTTGGGACCCCAATCGGTCCAAATCAACAGTATCATCTACCGGTATCACTGGAATCACAGTATCACTGCTCGGCGTCACGGTATCAACACTGCCTCTCATCACAGTATCATCCATCCGCATCTCAGTATCAACCTGCTCTGCCTCGGTGTCGTCTCTGCCAACAACTGTATCATGGGGTCTCTCCAAAGTCCTACCACTCCTCAATGTAGTCACAGCCTTCACATGCTCATGGGTGGTAGAAGGGGGAGCTTGTGGAGGTGGTTGTGGCTGTTGGGGTGGTGGAGGCCTTTGGTGAGGGGAATTGGGATTTTGGAGGATGAATTGGGGTTGCGGTTGTTGTTGTGGTGGAGGGTGATATTGTGGGGGTGGTTGTTGGTAAGTGTGAGGTGGAGGTGGATCATATTGATAATTGAGCGGCGCTTGAGGAGGCGGAGGAGCATATTGAAAAGTCCCATCATTGTTTGGATTTGGCATAGGTTGAGAGGGGAGTCTTCCTTCTTCTCTTTTGGCCAAAGAGAGAGAAATCTGATCTAACCTATGCTCAAGTCGGCTTATAGACTGGCCATGTGCGTTGACGTCCTTTTTGACTTCATCTAGGCTTCTTAGCCTTCCAAGAACATCACCTTCAAACTTAGAGCTGTAGCGTGGCTTGTGTTGCCCCTGTCCTTGTCCATCCTCATTTGGTTGTTTCCACGAGAAATTTGGATGGTTCCTCCACTCGGGAGTGTAGCATTGGGACATTGGGCCCTGGTTGTTGTGGCCACCAAAGGAATGTAAAGCGTTAACTTCCTCATCTACAACGTCCACAGCCATTGCGGGTTGGCTAGAAGAGCCACCCACTTGATTCTTCATCATTTGCATCATATCTGCCATCATTTTCATTAGATCGGGGTTGGTGATATTGCGTGTGGGAGCCACGGAGGATGGTGGGGGAATGTAGTTCCGATCGCAATGCCCCCCCCCCCTTAGTGGAATCTCGGTGGCGAGAATTCTCGACGAGATATTCAAACAGTGCCCATGAGTCCTCGGGCGGCTTGGCCATGAACGTGCCCCCGCAAGAAGAATCTACATTGTTTTGGCTCTGCTCCTCAAGCCCGGTGTAGAAGGCTTGAACCAGCTACCAAAGTGGGACCTCATGGTGAGGGCAGTCACGAAGCAACTTCTGGAACCTCTCCCATTCCTCATGGAAAGGTTCGTTCTCTTTTTGGGCGAAGGATGTGATGCACCTTCTCATGTAGGATAACTTGGCTATCAGAAAGAACTTCTTCAGAAACTCATTCTTTACTTCATTCCATGTGACGAGCTTTGGCCTCGAGACGTACCACTCCTTGGCTTTCTCCTTGAGGGAGAAAGGAAAGAGCGTTCTGTGGATCGAGTCGTCGGTGGCAGCAGGCGTGCGGAAGGTCGAACACGTTTCTAAGAACGCGTCTATATGGTGATAAGGATTTTCATTCTCCATTCCATAGTATGTGGGCAGAAGTCCCAAGAGTGCTGGCGGAATGGAGAACTGCTGACCGGGCATCTGATCCACCAGCGTGGCTATGGGGGAATTGTAGTTCCCCGACGTGAAATACTCATGAAGCGGGCAGTGCGGTGGTGGAGGTGGAACATCCGGTGGTGGGTTGTTCTCATCCATCTCGGCCTCTCGGTGTAGGTTGTGGCGAGCTTGACGTCTTCTCCTCCCAATCTCGGGGTCGTAAACCACCAAGTCGGTGCAAGTCGAACGCGTACTATGCATGCACAGCTGTCACCTGCGCACGTCACAAACAAACAACAAGGAGCCAAGTTAGCAAACCAATATGTAAGAGTAACACAAAGAATAAAGAATAGCAATGGTGAGGGAAAAAGGAAAGGCTAAGCTACACTATCTAACTAGGCCGAGCGCCTCTACTTCCCGGCAATGGCACCAGCAAGCTTGGTGCGCTCCTTCTAGAGGGTTACAACACCGGCCAACTAGGGTGGCCGAGTGCAATCCACGAGGTCGGGAGGCACGGGATGATGGATGGGATCCTTGCTTTTGAAATTTATATGGTCCCAAATCAAGTCTATCACTCAAACTAAAACAATGCGCCCGCAAGCGTATGGGGTACTGTTGTAGTATAGATCAAAGGCAAGATGTGGGGTCGAATCGCGGAGATAGAGGGGTTTTTAGGGTTTTTAGGGTTTGAAGGTTTGTTTGATTGATTAAGCTAAACGAGCAAGTAGGAAAAGCAATGTGAAACTAAGTTATCAACAGGCTAAGTGAGCAATCTAAGTTAACGAGCTATCTAACCAAGAGCAAGAACGAATTATACCAAACTAAGCAAGCAACTAAATTTAGAGCCTAAGTTAACCACTAAGCAAGATGAAAGATCTAAATTAACACTAGCTAACAAAACGAGGCAATTGACTAAGTTAGACTAAAGCAAATGAACTAAGCTAGCACTAACAAGCGAACTAGACAATTAGGGTTTAAAGTAATTAGATGAAGGAGGTGGGCCGTTTGGGAATGTGACCTTGACATTAGTTGGGGGATGTCACCATAATAAGCAATTAACATATCTCATTCTAGATTACCAAACCAAACAACAAGGTGGGTGCTATGAGAATGTACCCTAAGCTACTAATTGGAGAACTAGGGCTAGGTGTAATTCTCATAGGACATACCAAGTCTAGGTCTCTAGGATAAGTGGTATTAGTCAATTGAGGGCCAAGGGTAAGGATGGGAGTAGAGATGAGGGTATTTGACCTCATGCCACTAGCCACCTCAGCCTTTAGGAAATCCTAGGCAATTGCACTAATCACATTTATACTGGTCACTTAGAACTCACATTTGCATGTAGGAAGAAGGTGATTATGTAGGAAGATAGGGGGCTAGCTAGGGATCCGAATTAAGGACCTAGGAGTCAATCCTATGATAGCTACATAGAAACCAAAACATCCTAGGGACAAATGTCTTCAAACACCACAAGGCAAGCAATTAATGTAATTAAACAACAACCACATGCACAAGTAATGGGAAATGAGATATAAGCAAAGGCAATCATCATAGAAATGAAATATGTTCATTACAAATTATATTCCCCCAACATGGTATCAAAGTCACATTTTTGCCCCAAACAGCCCACCCAAGGGGGCTTAGCTGTACATGATCAAACTAGGAAAAGAAGGGGATAGAAGAAGGGAAAACACCATGAAGCTCGATGTAGTGGCCTCCTTCTTCACCTCCAAGCAGCTGCAGACGACCTCCCTCCTCCAAAGGTGTACGGGTGCATGAAAATGGTGGAATGGATGGATAGAAACCTAGAGAAACTAGGTTTCTATGGTGGAAATGAGTGGAAAATGGATGGAAATGGGGTAGATTGCAAGGAAATGGGTGGATTGGAGCAAAGGATGCAATGGCAGCAGCTAGGGTCAGCTAGGGGTGCTTAACCTCGAGCCCTAGAAGCAACTAGTGCTTATATAGGAGCTAGGGTTAAGTCGGGGTAGAATAGGAATAATAGTGGAAAGTTATGTAGGGTATGTGATCACCACGGTCGTGGTGGGTGTGCCACGGCCGTGGTGAGGGTAGTGGGGGACAACCATGGGGTGGTGAACATGGTCGTGGGGTGAAGGCAGTGGTGAAAAAGCAAAGTAGGGTGGTGGCCACGGCCGTGGCGGAGTGCCACGGTCGTGGTGGGTAGCATGCACCACGGCCGTGTTGGGTAACACGGCCGTTTTGGAGGAGTCGGGCTGACCGTGGGGAGGGGCCACAGGCGTCTTGATCAGCATCAGCCACGGTCGTGGCTTTCTGGGCAACTTCCCTATCGGAAACTGATTTTTCACAATTTAATTCCCACGACCGTGGCAGGGTGCCACGGCCGTGTTCTCTTCTACTGACCACGACCGTTCTGATGGCCACGGCCGTGGTGTCTTCAAGGGCCACAGTCGTGGCAGATGGCCACGGCCGTGGGATTCTGTGGATTTCCCTGTTGCAGCCTGTTGGAATTTGGCAATAAAGCCACAACCGTGGCATTGGGGCCACGGCCGTGGTGAGGCTTGACTTCTTGATTTTGCTTCTTACTTTGTCAATTTCTGATGTCTTTGCTCGGGGATGATTCTTGGCCACTGGAGGTAGGTTGAGGGAGAGTTTGGGGCCTTCTTTGGGTTCCTCCCTCTCTCTCGTCCATCTAAGTATGGTCCAAGTACCTGAAAAACAGTGCAAAGAACATCCATAAGCGTATTTGCAATGATACTCATATTGGGGAGAATAACTTGTAATTCAAATGCATTTGAATGTGATAAAAGTACAAAATGACACGAGATACAACCCTAGAATAGGGTTGGATCAGTCAACTCACTCAAACAGTTTTGAAACCGTTTGCCCAATATATATATATATATATATATATATATATATATATATATATATATATATATATATATATATATATATATATATAGTCGAGCTAAGAATATATGTATGTGTACTAAATGGCACTACATATGTAGCTAGATGCATAATCAACTACATATATATCGAGTTGTACATCAAATGTGGCCATTTTATGAACCTCTAGATGAGATATTGAATCAAATGCAGTAACTAATTATTGTAATATTTCTCTTTTAGTAGTTCATGTTGTATTTTTATATTGTTTGGTAGTTCATATATTTGAATTAATTTCATTTTATCTAATGAAGAATCTTGACAAACTAATATGTTGTACAATATTTGCACTTTTCATTTAATGTAATATTTGCACTTTTCATAGATATGGCTCCTAGACAAGCAACCTACCGACTCTCCCAGCACCACATCATGTTGGCACAATGGCCTATTACTGACCCGAATGTTTTAGAAAATATTTCCATGGCTGGTTTTGGGCTTGTTCATAGGCTACCCTCTATCCACCTTGACCCCACTTTAATCACTGCATTAGTTAACATGTGGGACACTACTAGCAATACTTTTAGATTTCCCCCATTTGAGATGATTGTGACCCTTCAGGATGTTGCAGTGCTTCTAGGTCTTAGGATTGATGTCCCACCTGTTATAGCTTCATATCCTATATGTGTAAATGAGGGACAGTTTTCTTCTTGGACTCACCTTTGTGAGAATTTCTTAGGAGATGCACCAGATGGGATGTCTAAGGGGCATATCTCCTTGATTTGGCTGTGTGAGACCTTCAAGGATATGGATCTGACCGCGGGTGATGAAGAGCAACAACTAAAACTGAGGACAAGGTACACCAAGGCATATATCTTATACTTCTTAGGTAGTTACCTTATCCCAGATAGTACCGGGGATAGAGTGCATGTTAGGTACCTCCCTCTTGTGTCTGATTTTGTACGTTGTGGCACTCTATCTTGGGGTGCTGCAACTCTAGCTTATTTATATAGGGAGTTGTATAAGGCAACCACCCAGTTCAGGAGAACTTCCCATCTGTCAGGTTGTGTATGTCTATTGCAGCTGTGGTGTTGGGAGAGGTTGGGAATCAGACGCCCAGGTACAATTGCTATGCACTGGGATGATTGGCCAGAAGATGTTCCCTTGGGTTACAGGTTAAAGATCTACACAATTAATTTTTATATTTGTCCAAATATTATGTAGTGTTTATCTAAATTTAGTTTGTCAATTTAATAGGTGGCCTACCTTTGTCGAAAGGAGTGACAGTATCAGGGGAACAATCCAATTTTACGATTCAGCATTTGACCAGATTTTGCCCTCACAGGTATAACTTACTTACCTCTACTAACATGTTGTATGGTATATGTTTTATTTATCTGTTTTATATGATACATGTTGTCTATATGGATAATATTGGCATTTGACTCCTTACACTCCTGTTGTTCTCGAGAGATTGCCTGCCATGTGTAGAGAGGGTAGTGATATTTGGTTGGCACGAGTGCCTCTGTTGTGCTACACAATAGTGGAGTGGCACTTCCCCTACAGAGTACTTGGATAGTTCGGCTTTGTTCAAGTACAACCTACTCTTGAGCTGCCGCGGCTTAGCCGGATAGATGGGAGGGGTCATGCGGCTAAGGATTGGATGCTTCGTTATAGGCAGGAGGTGCAGATGTGGAATAACAGACGTGAGAGCTTAGTTCTCGCATTTCCAGCTAATATTGTCTTCAGTCCTCAGGTTCACTATGCATGGTATCATCCCTAATACATCGTGCCCCCTCCAGCTATGCCTCCAAGCACATACTACCCGCAAAGTTATCGCCAACAAGAATTTGTGAGTATCATTACTATTTCTTTTACAAACTGTTATTATTTATCTTTGTTATTTGTAATATATGTAATTGATCATCATTATGTGTACATACTTTGTTTTACAGGTACAAACACAGGTGGCAATCCGAGCGGCATTAGAGCACGCCCCTACACAGATCAGAGACGACACTTGTACCATCCAGGGGAGTTACTTTGATAGTCTTCCTGACTATGCTCGGCTGTGGGATCCCATACCCACTCATACCACAGCCCTAGAGCCCACTCCTACTCCTACTACTACTCCGACTCCTGTGATTACTACTACTAAGCCCACTCCTACTCCCACTTCTCAGTTCATGTCATGGGGACCGACATGGCCATATTTTTCAGGAGCTGCTTCATATTCCTCATTCATCACCCCACCTCAACCAGCATCATACTATGGAGCAAGTTCTTCTTCTGTTCCATACACTCCATTCCCACCACTAGTTATTCCTGAGAGCCGACCACCACCTTATGTCACATATTTACCTACACTATTTGATTTCTCAGGATGCACCCCACCTGATGCATCCTATCCTGGTTTTCAGAGACCCCTCACCCCACCTCCACCTTTTCATTTCTTCCCTGATGCTCGCCAGTAGCCTCCTACACAGTTGTCCCCAGTTCAAACGTCTTCAGTAGACATTGGTATAGAGGATCCAAATGTAGAGGGAGGTGGGCGAGGACGTCGTGGGCGAGGATGACGTACTTAGTTTTTTTATATATTGTACTGTTTTGTATGTATGCCTTTGTGAAGACATCTATTGGATGTGGATCTATTATATTATGATATCACATTGGTTCATTTTGGATCTATCATATTGTTCGGTTGTGTATTATTTTCTGGTCATGTTGGTTCATGTTTTAACCTTGTTTTTAATTGTTATCTCATTTTTTTGGATTGAGTTCTTATTATATAATCAAGCAGGAACCAAATGATGTTGGTTACAATACCACTTATATATTCCATATACATGTTACGAGCTATTGAAATTGACAAATTTATAATAATTGAGTATATTATAGACATCCAAATACAAGTGAACGAATTGTGAATGTACAAATATAATCAATATTGTTAATATACATATCAATAACCATGAAACAATATCAGTGAGTGCAAAAATATGATTAAAAAAGGCAATGCGTCCAGCATGGGGACGCATTGATGCAATGCGTCTTGCATGAGAATGCATTGGTGCAATGTGTCCCCTTTTGGGACGCATTGGTCCCACATCAGGGCAATGCGTCCCGAATCGGGATGTATTGTCCTCCTGTGGGACCAATGCGTCTGCCGCCGGGACGCATTGTCCTCCTGTGGGACCAATGCGTCTCCTCTTGGGACGCATTGCACAAATGCATCCCGCCAGCAGACGTATTAGTCCCACAACAGAGCAATGCGTCCCGAACCGGGACACATTACCCTCCTGTGGGACCAATGCGTCCACCGCCAGGACGCATTGCCTCATGTGAGGGCAATATGTCTCAGTAGGGGACGCATTGCTCCCGAAATGTGCCATTTTGGGCAATATGTTCAAGAACGTGCCATTTAGGTAATAAAAATTGGTAAATGTGCCATTTAGGTTTTTTAGCCTATATATCATGACGCCATTCAAGATGGACGTTGGGCCATAGCAATGGGACTCATCGGCAATGCACTACTTCTCCCCTCAAGCCGCTCACCGTCCTATTTCATCGTCAACTCCATCCCGTGCGATGGGATCTCCGCGTGAGTTTTGTTGACTTGTCAAGTTTGACCGTAAGCAATGCATACATACCTACGTGCATCGTCTTCTACCAACATTCGAGTACACTAGAATTTGTTCCACTTTCGAGTACACTAGAATGCATGACCACGCTGAGCTAGCGTGGCTCCTGGGGCTTGTGTAGTAGCGACAACCTAGGCCAAGGAAAAAAATCAAAATAAAAGAGTTTGATAGAAATATTGATTAAAATATACGAATTTTCAAATAAAATGACCGGAATAGACGAGTTTAAGAAAAGAAAGAGATTAGAGACGCCATTTGATCCGGCATATCCATTCTAATTGGGCAAAAATAAAAAAAAATTGAAACAGTCCCCCTATGCCTCGTGACACTTGTCAGTTCAAAATGAAGACGGCAAAAGGAATGGCGTCTTCACTCCTGGACTGCCACTTGGCACAGCCGCTTCACTACCCGTTTTATTTTATTTTCATACTTTGATACCATGTATTTAGTTAATGTGCAATATTTACATTTTAATTAATATATATAATTTCGCAATAATTAATTATTACATCTAAATAAAAATATCACTTTAATATTAATTATACAATTTTTATATTTGATATTTAATTTATATGCTATATTTTAATATATTGATTTATAAATCCATTTATTAATAACATATTTAACTACATATGCATAAAATTATTGTTTACAGATATATTTACGAGTTGAATATAAATTTTTAAAGTAAACTTTCAAACTATGTGATAAAAATATTATTCAAATGTAGCATGTAGAAGATTATATTATGCATAAAAGTAATTACTGTGTTAATTAGATAATATTTATATGTTTATTAAATAATATTAAAAAATACAATGCAATATAGCACTATATATACACACGTTATATAGATAATATTGATTTAGATATTATAACAAATATTATACTATGCACGTTAATATTAATAATTTATATATGACATTAAATTAAAACGTTATGTCTACTATATGTTCATATTTAAATATTTATTTATCAATGATATATTAAAGATATATACATACAATTATTATAGTCATATATATTTGTCAATTAAATATAATATTTTTTCATAAGTTATTAATCCAAATCCAATTAATGCATAAAAATTATATCTATCTAATATTTTGTTTATTTCTATATGTCCACTATGTGTTCATATTTTATATTTATTTATTAATGATATAATAATGATATATGCATACATTTTTATACTCAGATATATTTATAAATTAAATATTTTTTTTACATAAGTTATTAATCCAAATCCAATAAATGCATAAAATTATATCTATGTAATATTTTTGTTTTGTTTCAGACACCTAATTCAAATCCACTAAATATAATATAAAAAGAAAATGATATAAATAAATGTGTGTGTATATACTGCTATATTATATTGAATATTTTCATATTGTGTAATGAACATATAATCATTTTGAGTAATTTAGTCACTATTAGTTATGTGTAACATAATCTCTTACGTACCATATTGGAATAATATTTTGTGTTATATAATTTTAAAATTTATTTAAAAATAATTTATTTTAATAATAAATATATGTATATATAATGAGTGTATGTATGTCGTTAAATATATCAGTAATGGATGAATTTATAACGAAATATATCAAAATGTAACAAATTATTTAAATATCAGATATATATTATATTAGTAATATTAAAGTAATATTTTTATTTAGAAAAAAATATGTAATTAACGTAAAATAATATATACTAATTGAAATGTAAATATTGCATATTGATTAATTACATGGTATCAAAGTGTATATAAAAACAAAAATAAATAAAACGAAACGAGTTGCCCAGCGGCTGTGCAATGTGGCAGTACATGGGTGAAGACGCCATTCCATTTGGCGTTTTCATTTTTTGGACTGCCGAGTGGCATGCATCGCTATAAGAAGTTTCGATTTCTTTTATTTTTACCGATGTGCACCAATTAGAATGGAGACACCGGATCAAATGGCGTCTCCAGCCTTTTTTCGTTCTCAAACTCGTCTATTCCGGTCATTTTATTCGAAACTCGTCTAGTTTGATCAATATTTTTATCAAGCTTGTTTGTTTTGATTTTTTCCCCAGACTAGCCCACACACCCCACTGGTGGGGGGATGCACATAACTAATGAGGAACATTCTCTATTGCTGAATATGGATGCACCTTCTACATAAGCTTGGCAGTTGCAGCTTTTTGACCCTTATTGTATATATATGCTTTTAACAACAACTTTCATTTTGCAACGATTACATTGTTTGCCAACATTAGGGTAGATAAGTTAATCAGAAACAATCGATGGTTTCTTTTGTCTTCTTAAGGTTTGCCTTCAACTGCATAGACAAACATCATATTACTCAACTTGCACCATCCTAAATAAGCCATGTTCTACGGCATTTCATCCCTTCTTGGCCGTAAAAGCTACAACCATTCTTATTATATACACCAAGAATCGTTCTCCTGCTGCATCTCCTCATTCCTACATTGGTGTCTCCCTTCAGCTGTGATCACCAGGCTAGTCAACATGTTCGTCGACAGCTACAGCCGCAGGTTCCTGTTCTTGGAAGGTAAGGCCATCTATCTGTTTGACATCAGAGCACTCGTCCCCAAGACCTTCACCATGGGTACCTTCTCCAAGGAGGAGGTCGACCTCATAGTATCCGCTCTCATCTGCATCTACAGGGCGGTGTTAGGGTGGTCTTGGGGGTGGACGACAAACTCACTTCGGACCACCTGGTTCCACGGGGTGCAGTGGCGGATCCAGAAATCTACCATAGGGGGGGCTGAATTACTATGAGTAGTGGAAAAAAAAATACACCTAATAAGTGTCTCATTGTCTCCAACATATAAAATAAGCTATTTGTAAAAAAATCTAACATAAATAAAATGATAAAATTCACTATTCAAAATAATGTATTTGTTTAAATGTCTAAGGTAATAACTAATACATTATTTGACATGTCTTTTAGATTAAACAACTAGATGATCAATAATATAATCATAATTCATGATCACTTGATCAGTGCAATGTGCATACAATTGGCAATGCATAAGAAAAATAATAGTTATATTAAAAATGGGAACAAAATTATCTTTTAAGTGGAGAACAAGCATTAAAATATAATATGACATCATTTAGTTGATGATGTCATACTTGGAAGATCCAAAAAATTATAGCAGTCAAATCTTATACTACAAAGGATATAAATATAATGTACTTGGTATATTATAAGATCTTGACACAATGATCAGTTGAAGGAAACTTCAGAAAGAAAGAAGAAGGAAAGTATTTAATGTGGTTGTATGAACAACATATGATGGAGAAGCACATTGGGAAATAAAAAGTGAAGAGAATGAAGAGGAAAGATTCATACATATTTTTTATTTAAAAGTTGAAGAAGAGAGATATGAAAGAAAAAATTATATATTTTTATTAACTTCCATTCTACATGTCATCCTCATTTTTCTCTCTCCATTTGATTAAAGTTATATTTACTAGATGGATTTTCTCACATTTTCTTATCCTTCTTATCCCATAATTTATATATTTTTCTCTACTCTTTTTTTACCTTATGCCAATTCAATCATCTTCTTTTCTTTTATAGATAGAAATATTATCATTATCTTCTCAAGTTTTTGTAAATTTTTAATAATTGTTATTTGTCTTAAAACTTATAATATGAGAAGATTTTGTAAATTTTTAATAATTGTTATTTGTCTTAAAACTTATAATATCTAAATCTTAGGTAACTAAAAAAGTTTGTGAAGTACCACGTAACAATAAATATTATTTGGATCTATTTCTATATAGTAATATAGATCTTTTCTTAATTTCAGAGTAATTAATTATTAAAAGTTTGAAAGAAAAATATATAAATAGAAGGTGGTAGTTGTGCATGTATGATTATTATTTTTCCCAATAGTGTATAATTATAATTAAGTAAACTTACTCATTTTATAGCTAATAATGTTTGTTAATTAATCAGCCAACTATATTACATCAAATTTCAGTTAATAGGTCAACATGTTGCATAATATATTTTTATAAACTTTATTTTATATAACTACTTTCATCTTTTAAGGGTACATATCCCCTAGTTTTATAGAGATTCACATTCAAGCAGTGTAGACAATTTGTGTAAGTTTTATCACAATTAATATGAAACTATTAAGAAAATTTTAATATGATAGAAACTAAATATATGATTTCTTAAACTCATAATTGATGACATACATATTAAGACGGTAAATTTTATAATTTGTGAGTACATAAGACACACAATCCACAAATATATTAAGTTTAACCATTACGTAGTTCATACAAAGAAGTATGATAGGATTCACTAAAATCATAAAATTAAAAGTTACATTTTGTACGGTGTAATAATTTTTTTAACAAAATACAAAACTGCACATGGTATCATAGTAATAATAAAAATATTTTTTGGTGGGGTAGGGGGGGCTTCAGCCCCGGCAGCCCCCCCTCTGGCTACGCCCCTGACGGGGTGGCTTCCTCATCCCCGTCGGCAAAGTCACTTTCGACCAAACGCATGCCTGTGTGAGGCGCATGAAGATGGGGTTGTACCGGATGACAACCTCAACGCAGAGACGGGATAGCACTCCAGGCATAACACCAACATCCTCGACAGAGAAGATCAATGGCAGGGAAGCTCCGTCTCAAGGCTTCACCCATGAAAAATAACTACTACCCCATATTTCGATTACCATTTTTCATTTTTGTTTTATTAGTGTTGACTATTGGCCCAGATTTCATTTTGTTAGTGTTTCGATTTCCAGATCGCGTCGTTAATTAGCTGAGATGATCCATCGATCCACAGTCGTGGGCTGCCGATTTCTCGAGTAGAGATATTCTACAAAAAAAACTCAAAATAAACGAGTTTGGTAGAAATATTGATCAAAATAGACAATTTCAAATAAAATGACCGGAATAGACGAGTTTGAGAAAGGAAAGAGATTGGAGACGCCATTTTATCTGGCGTCTCCATTCTAATTGGTCCAACAACAAAAAAATTGAAACAGTCCCCCTGCGCCTCAGGACACTTGTTAGTTCAAAAATGAAGATGCCAAAAGGAATGGTGTCTTCACTCCTAGACTGCCACTTGGCACAGCCGCTTCACTGTCCATTTTTTTCATACTTTGATACCATGTACTTAGTTAATGTGCAATGTTTACATTTTAATTAATATATATTATTTTGTATTAATTAATTATTGCATCTAAATAAAAATATCACTTTAATATTAATTATACAATATTTATATTCGTTATTTAGTTAATATGTTATATTTTAATATATTGATTTATAAATCCATTTATTAATAACATATTTAACTACATATGCATAAAGTTACTGTTTATAGATATATATACGAGTTGAATATAAATTTTTAAAGTAACCTTTCAAACTATATGATAAAAATATTATTCAAATGTAGTATGTAAAAGATTATTAAACATAATAGTATTACTATATTAATTATATAATATTTATATGTATATTTAATAATATAAAAAATACAATTTAATATAGCACTATATATACACTCATTATATAGATAATATTATTTTAGATATTATATCATATATTATATTGTGCACGTTAATATTAATAATTTATATATGACATTAAATTAAAATTTTATGTCTACTATATGTTCATATTTGTATATTTATTTATTAATGATATATTAAAGATATATACATACGATTATTATACTCATATATATTTATCAATTAAATAGAATAGTTTTTTCATAAGTTATTAGTCCAAATTTAATAAATGCATAAAATATATCTATCTAATATTTTGTTTATTTTTTTATGTCTACTATATGTTCATATTGTATATTTATTTATTAATGATATATTAATGATATATACTTACAATTTTTATACTCAGATATATATATCAATTAAATATAATTTTTTTACATAAGTTATTAATAAAAATCCAATAAATGTATAAAATTATATATATCTAATTTTTTTGATTCAGACATCTAGTTCAAATCACTAAATATAATATAAAAAGAAAACGGTATATATAAAATGTGTGTGTATATACTGCTATATTATATTGAATATTTTTATTTTGTGTGATATACATATAAGCATTTTTATTAATTTAGTAACTATTACTTATCTATAACATAATCTCTTACGTACAACTTTGGAATAATATTTTGTGTCATCTAATTTTAAAATTTATTTTAAAATTTATTTATTTAATTAATAAATATATGTATATATAATGAGTGTATGTATGTCGTTAAATATATCATCAATGGATGAATTTATAACGAAATATATCAAAATGTAAAAATTATTTAAATATCAAATATATTATATTAGTAATATTAAAGTATTATTTTTATTTAGATAAAATATGTAATTAACGTAAATAATATATAATAATTGAAATGTAAAGAGTACACATTGACTAATTACATGGTATCAAAGTGTATATAAAAACAAAAAGAAATAAAACGAAACCAGTTGCCCAGCGGCTGTGCCATGTGGCAGTCCATGGGTGAAGACGTCATTCCATTTGGTGTCTTCATTTTTGGAATGCCAAGTGGCATGCGTCGCTGCGAGGTAGTTTCGATTACTTTTATTTTTATTAACGACGTGGACCAATTAGAATGGAGACGCCGGATCAAATGGCGTCTTCAGTCTCTTTTTTCTCTCAAACTCGTCTATTCCGGTCATTTTATTCGAAACTCGTCTATTTTGATTAATATTTCTACCAAACTTGTTTATTTTGATTCTTTTTCCGATATTCTAGGCATTGTACATACCCATATACTACTAAGTGAACATTCTTGCATTTGCATCTTGTTCGTGTAAAGACTGCAGCTTACAGACATCAAATTTCTTTTCATTTGGGTAACAACTTATATTTAACAAGCTACGAATATAACTATAAACAACTTTCAAAAGCTAGCTCTCAAGTTACAACGTACGATGAACAAATCATACAGAGAACAAAAAAAACTACACATATATACATAGATAAGATATCTTCCAAGACGAGTTCCATCCATTACCAAATGTTTATAGGAAACCGATGAAGTTGCCTGCTCCACGGCATCTGATTCCCAAGAGCATGCTCTATACCAAACTACAAAAGAATTTAAGCGAACAACATATCACAAGGCTATTTAGTGGATATATACCCGACCTTGTATGTACCTCACCCGAAATAAAATACACGAAACGTTACCCATTCAACGGATATGCATCAAGAAAAAAATACAGTTTAACTCTTTAATGATCAATATAAGCAAATTTAGGCACAAAAGAAAAGGAAACCTTAGAAAGTGCGTCAAAAAGAGTAGCGCTCAATTCATTCATGAGTATTGGCCATCTCGTATCCTACAACTTCTGAATTTAAAATACACGAAACATGACCATGCAACGGATATACATAAAAATAAATACAGCTTAACTCTCCAACAATCAATATAAACAAATTTAGACACAAAAGAAAAGGAAACCTTAAAAGTGCATCAAAAAGAGTAGCGCTCAATTCATGAGTGTAGGCCATCTCGTATCCTACAACTTCCGGAATAAAATCCACGAAACATGACCATGCAACAGATATACATTAAGAAATACAGTTTAACTCTCCAACGATCAATATAAACAAATTTAGGCACAAAATAAAAGAAAACTTTAGAAAGTGCATAAAAAAGAGTAACACTCAATTCATGAGTGTAGGCTATCTCGTATCCTACAACTTCTGAAATAAAATACACGAAACGTTACCCATGCAACGGATATACATCAAGAAAAAAATACACCTTAACTCTCCTACAATCAATATAAATAAATTTAGGCACAAAAGAAAAGGAAACCTTACAAAGTGCGTCAAAAAGACTAACGCTCAATTCATGAGTGTTGGCCATCTCGTATCCTACAACTTCCGAAATAAAATACATGAAACATGACCACACAACAGATATACATAAAAAAATACAGCTTAACTCTCCAATGATCAATATAAACAAATTTAGGCACAAAAGAAAGGGACCTTAGAAAGTGCGTCAAAAAGACTAGCGCTCAATTCATGAGTGTTGCCGTGTTGGCCATCTCGTATCCTACAAATTCTGAAATAAAATACACGAAACATGACCACGCAACAGATATACATCAAAAAAATATAGCTTAACTCTCCAACGATCAATATAAAGTTTAAAACCATTTAGAAATGGACCATGAGAATATGACATGCAATTGTAAAATGTTCAATTCATAATGTGGATATTGAATTAAAACCTACTTTTAGGCAAGAAATTTCAAGTTTGAATTAAATGGGAAAGAACAGTACCAAGTCACCCTATATCACATTTGAATCTACACTAGAAAAAGTAAAGATAAAAACAAAGACTAACTAAAACACATAATATATTAAAAAATACATGAAATTGCAAAATAAACAAAAAATTGAAAAATTACACAAAAATGCAAGAAGATACCCAATATGTGTGCATGTATGCGAAGCAAGTGAAAATCTAATTTAAATAACATGTGTATCAAATTAAAAAGTAAATAGTCAGATAGTGGGATCAAGAGTGAAATGAGGGTAGATGGACAAAGTAGCTCGACCGATAGGGAGAGGGCTTCCCCTTTGAAAAAACCCTTTGACCCTCCGGTGAACAGCCGGTCAAAAAATCGAGGATTGGCCCCCTTCCTCCAAGCGTGACGTATTGGGCCACTAGATAGGGAAGTTCCCCATCCCTAACTTTTAAATCATGGTGTTCTAAGCATGACACTAAAGTGTAGGAGTGATAGGTTAGAGATCATTGTTGATGTGATGGCTCTGGCGGTGGTCCCCTATGTGAAAGATGCTAGTAATAATTTCCTCAATAGTCTACCTGTGGAGGCGAGTATGTATCCTGGTATCTGGATAGTTCTCTCCAAACCCCCCCACTAAGGGTTCCTCTACACATGTATATGCTAATAGCATTACATGTGGTTGATCTGATGATGCATCTATTGTTGATCCAACCATATGGCCTCATGTGTCCTTTGAATGCCCTCTATCTGCACTTGCATAGTAGACATGTCATATGTGTAAACGGTGGATTGTTGTTGTAGGGAAATATGTCATCAGATATGGCCACATAAATAAAAAAATATTTACTGCCATATTCCCCATTAAACCAGTAGATCACGTCAATACTTATATAGTGGAAAGGATGGTTTTGAGGATATACTAGGTCTTGGAGCAAGTCCAACGACATCTCATCTCCATTGTAGTTATGCAGTTGTATTCTAGTTGCACTGGGACTCACCTATTGTGCCTCCTGGTCTTCACCGCAGATAGCAAGTTGATGTTATCCTCCCAGATGCAGACAATGGTCTCCACACCTCTATGGAAGCTCACACGAACCACCTCGAACTCCTGTTGTCCTAGTAGAATAGACAGGTAGGAGTTGTGTAACATAATGAATCTTAGATATAATCTTCATGTAAACATTTTTCCCAAGTTTCCCTTTCATTTCTATCCTTTATGTCTTTTATGTTTAATTAGTGGAATTTATAGCGGTCTAGTGAACATTTATTCACTAATTGTGCCAATATAAGGGTTTATGCACAAATACCTAAGTGAAAGCTTAATTACCATAATTAAGTTCTCTAAACCTTAATCCTATTTTTTGATGCGATTTGAAAACATAAAATGAGCATAAGTTTCAAATTTGGTTCAATTTGGATTTTTGTGTGTAAGTTATGTAATTTTAGGTACATTCTGGACTTTTATGAAATTTACCCAATTGGGAGGTTTTCTTTGTAAATCATCACCTGAGATTTAATCCTTAGATATTCCCTTACCATTCAAAAAATTTTGAACCATGGGGCACCTGGTTGCACCTTAGTTTGAAGGTGTTTCTCTCCAAGGGCATTATAGGGATTACTCTCTTTACAAATGTGCTAATCTTTAAGAGCTATCAACCAATGTGGTTATTTCTTTGTTTGAAGGACTATGGGGATGGTCTAGAAGGCTCTAGGGGCTTTTAGAACCGACCATTTATATACAAGAAGAGTCTATGAGATGTCCTCTTGCATGATCATGAAGCCCTAGCCTAAGGACACATGGAAAGTCTCATAGACACCTCATACTTGCCCCCTTCTTTATAAAGCCATGCCTACCCCTTCCCACCTCCCAGTCTAAGAAGAAATCTTCTCCTTATCTATCTCACTGATTAGAGCATCGTTCCTTCTATGTTTGTCCATAAAGTTTATGTCTCAAGGTAAAAGAGGTTGCCTACCTTGGTGAAGAAGGCTACTAGGGTTCCAAATTTCTCTATTTATAATTTCTCAAGCTCCTCCTTGGTGATTTTGATCAAAACTAGTGAGAATCCTCCATTCCTTCCTTGTTTTCATGTTGTTAGTATTCCTCCCACCTTCTCCTAGGTAAAAACCATGACCTTTCATGGTAAAACTCCACCTAGAACCCTAAAACATCTCATATCCATGCTCTTTTGCAAGGGTTTGCACCTCTAAAGTGGAGAAGGTGATCTTTGCTCAAGAAAAGAGCTTGGCTTGGAGTAACTAGACCTTCTAATCTCGGGATCCTTTCTGTTTGGACATTTTTTACCTTCATATAGGCAAGTTTTATTGACCCCCTTATCATATATTGCTTAGTACATGCTTAAAACTCATGCTTCTATGTTTAAAATCGATGATTTCCATCTCTTTTTACGATGTTCTTCTAAGGCTTTGGTTTCTTGTTGCTTTTCCTTCTCTAGAAGCTCTAGTTTGGTTACCTATGCAACTTCATATCTGATCTTGGGTCAAATGATATTTTCTCCCTCTCCCTCTCTCTTCAATTATCTCGATCGATTTGATGATGTGGCAATTTCCTATTGGTCAGTATTGAAAAATTCATATCTTCTAATCCGTTCATCCAAATTTGACAAATAAATATGTTTTGGAATTGAAAATTTAATATTTATATAATAAAAATATTTTCAAGGTCTGATATAATGGTTTGACGAAGGGTGATTTCTGTAAAATGAATGTAATGCATAAAATCCACAAAAATTACATCTTAATCATCATAACTCCAAAATTAACATAAAAATATGTTTTCTTCATTGGGAGAATCTAATATGTTCATTGGTGATATTTTCAAAATCTAAATCTGAGGTTTGCTAAAAGTTCTGAAATTATAGTTTCTATACATTAATGTGCACTTTGTACTCTAATACAAGTTTTTTTTATGACCGAGAGAACCCATCCCAGGCGAAGCCGACATGGTAAACTCTAGAGGCATGAGAGGGTGTGGTCCGGTCACCCCCCTCCCGCGCCTAATCAGCGTGAATTGCCATTCGCAAAGTGCCTTCGGTGAGGTTTGAACCCGGGTCCTTCATTGAAAATAGGCAAAGTGGAACTTAGACTCAATTAAAGTGGTGAAAGTTTGTAATTGATATTAGTAAGAGAGGTATGCACATTCCTTACACCCTATGTTGGGATAATTGCAGCCAAACTCAATATTTCCCTAATGATTTTTAAATGAACCCTAAATCATCTATTCTTGAATCCTAATGTTGTTCATGCCTCAAATTAGATTATGATTTCTTCTTATTTGGGTCTTATACCCCACTGCCATGCTTATTGAATATTATGACTACTCTTGCCATGATTACTTTTCTAACATGTAGATTTATATTCAATTTAATTAAAAGTAGCGGTACCTATGTACAACCACCCATAGAGGGCATGTATTTAATCGCCCTGGGGAATGTTTTTATTCTCCCCTATATACTTGTGTAGGTGATTGGGAATGTCTTATTATCCCCTCACCTATAGGTTAGAGGTCTGGTAGGTGCCTCAACCCTACTTAGTAGGTAGACATAATTATCTTACATGCAAATCCTTTTTGATATAATTGTTAATGGCAAGTTTCTTTGATATATAGCCTCACAGTCTTGTTATCTTCATCATATGATAAACCCTAGCTTATTTTTATTTGTTTTACTTATCTTGATATCGTAGACTAGTTTTATGACACATACCTTATTTTCTTTCCCCTTTTGCTGGCTGCTTTTCCAACCACTCAGGTGCTAGTGCTGAGCAAGGAGAAGGACACGTTTGAAGGAAGTCATCTTAAGAGTAGATAAAATCCATAAAATTACATCTTAATCATCATAACTCCAAAATTAACACAAAAAAATGTTTTCTTCATCAAGAGAACCTAATAAGTTCATTGGTGATATTTTCAAAATCTAAATATGAGTTTTGCTAAATTTTTTTGAAATTAGGGTTTCTATACATTAATGTGCACTATGTACTTTAATACATGTTAATACATTGAAAATAGGTAAAGTGGAACTTTGACTCAATTAAAGTGGTGAAAGTTAGTAATTGATATCAGTAAGAGAGATATGTGCATTCCTTACACCCTATCTTGGAATAATTGTAGACAAACCCTATATTTTCCTAATGAGGCTTAAATGAACCCTAAATATTCTATTCTTGAATCCTAATGTTGTTCATGCCTCAAATTAGATTATGATTTCTTCTTGTTTGGGTCTTATACCCCACTGCCATGCTTATTGAATATTATGCCCACTCTTGCGATGATTACTTTTCTAGCATGTAGATTTATGTTCTATTTAATTAAAAGTAGTGGTACTTATGTACAACCACACATAGAGGGCATGTATTTAATCACCCTGGGGAATGTTTTTATTCTCCCCAATAAAATTGTGTGGGTGACTGGGAATGTCTTATTCTCCCCTCACCAATAGGTTAGAAGTCTGGTACGTGCCTCAACCCTACTTAGTTAGCTTGACATAATTATCTTACATGCAAATCATTTTTGATATAATTGTTAATGGCAAGTTTCTTTGATATATAGCCTCATACTCTTGTTATCTCCATCATATGATAAACCCTAGCCTATTTTTATTTTCTTTACTTATCTTGATATCCTAGACTAGTTTTGTAATACATACTTTTCTTCCCTTTCCCTTTTTGTTGGGTGCCTTCCCAACCACTCAGGTGTTGAGCAAGGTGATGGATAAGACAAGGAAGATCTTAGTTTTTGGCTTGGACTCGGTTGATGGAGATGTTGCTTAGATACAAGATTGTAGTAGTGTAGAATTCCCTATATCTAGATCATGATTGTGTGTCTTGATGTAAACCCTAATGGGAGAATTTGATGTATTTTTGTAAACCTTTTATGAAATTGAATATAGTCAGTTATTTTTTTTATTCCACTACTTTCTAATGGTCTTTTGTATACCAATTTTTAATAAATTTGGAAAATTTATGCCTATTCCATCATACCTCTGAGAATGTTTGGAATTGATGCCAATTCTTCAAATTTTTAGTAAAGGGGTGATTTCACTCTTTTACATCATGGTATGAGAGCCTTCAGGAAACTATTAGGACATGAAGTTGAAGCAAAGGTGTCTAGAATGAATCAGAGTTTCGGGGGCTGGCAATATTTTTCTCTGAACCACTAGCTTGGTTTACGAGGACTCCCGTGCCCATATGATACCGGCCTGGCCTGAGCTGATACAAATTACCCAAAATAGTATGCTTTTTGGCAATAGAATTATTTTATTCTTTTCTCGTCTATACTTCTATTATTTTTTTTAATATTCAAATACTCATGGGAACTTAATATGTTAACCCTACCTTTCATGATAGGTGACTTGTTCGACAACAGGAACAAGGGAAAGGAGTAAAACCCTAATGACTCCAATGTGAGAAACACTCCTGTGACTCCTGCTGGCCATAGTGTGGTCAACCCTACTACTCCGAGCACCCGCACCTTCACACCAGAGTAACAGCTGGAAATGCTTGCCAGTTGCTCTCCACCATGATGGGGCAGCTCCACACAGTGGCCCACCAATGCCAACAAGATGAAGGAGTTCACCCTCACTGACTTCATAAAGATGCATCCACCCTACTTCAAGGGTGAAAGTGAACACAACATGGTGGATAAAGCTGATGACTAGGTGTTGGCTTTGGATCGGACCTTCAAGGGTATGCCATTCCCTTCTTACCAGAAAGTTCAGTTCGCAACGTATGTGCTGGATGGACTGACACATGTCTGGTGGAATAGTGTCACCCACAATCGAGACACGTCTACCATGGAGTTGGACTAGTTCCTGAAGCTCTTCAGGGAGAAGTACATCCATCCCGCCTTCCTGAGGAAAAAAGAAGCTAAGTTCTACAGCCTCAGGTAGGGAAGCATGAGTGTGGTCGACTACATCCAATGGTTCCTACTTCTAGAATGCTATGCCACTGACCTTGGAGCTGAGAGAAGGGCAACATTATTCTTAGAGGGCCTGAACTACCAAGTGGATCAAAGTCTTATTCCACAGCTTCCACTCACCTTCCAACAGATGGTGGATAAGGCCCTGGTCTTTGAGTCCTACCCAAGATTCCAATCCTATGGACACAGTATTGGCTACAACAACAACAAGAGGAAGAACCCTACCCAGAATGAGACTCGCAGATGTGATATGTGCAATAAGTGTTCTTGCCACCATCTTCCAGGGAGATGTCCTGCCAACAATGCACCTGCTCGTAGAGACAATCGGCCTCCTCTGAGCAGCTACAAGTGTGGCAAAGTTGGGCATATCTAACCACTCTGCCCCCGTTTCTAGTAGGGATAGAATAATGTCCGGTAGCCGCAACAACCAAGGCAGAATCTACCTCCACAAAATAATAATAACAACAACAACCAGAACCCGAGGCAACCGCCAGTGGAGAGGCAGAAGGTGAGAGTGTTTGTTCTCAATGCTGAGGAAACATGCAAAGATAATGAAGTTATTGAAGGAACCATATATCTTAATATGCATCTTATAAACGCATTGTTTGATTCTGGATCATCCAATACCTTCATTGCTTGTCAGTTTGCTTCTATGTTAGAAATAGAATCTGGGTATATGGATCGTATATTAGATTTAAAAACCCCTAGTAGTAAGATCTGATCTTCATATCTCCAAACTCTGACAGTGGACCTCTATATATCTGGTATAATGTTTCCCTCTGATTTCATCTTGCTCGACATGACCGCCTTTGATGTCATCTTGGGAATGGATTGGTTGAAGAGGTACAAAGCTAATTTGTTTTATGAAGAATCAAAGGTTAGTTTGTCACATCCTATTGACGGAGGATTGTGTGTGAAGGGTAGGAAGCGAGAGGATCGGCAATTTGTTATCTCTGCCATCAAAGGTGAAAAGCTAGTCTCGTAAGGGTGTAGAGCTTTCTTAGCCTCTATAGTCCTCGACGCTACACCTCCTTCTCTCAACTACATAGATGTGGTAAAGGCCTTCCCGAACATCTTTTTCGAGGAGTTACCTGGTTTTCCACCAACTCAGGAGGTGAAGTTCTCCATCGAGGTTGTACCCAAAACTTCACCAATATTGAAACCGCCTTACCACTTGGCCCCTGTCGAGCTTGCCGAAGTGAAGAAGCAACTAGAAGAGCTTCTCGACGTGGGCTTCATCCTCCCTAGTATTTCACCTTGGGGAGCCCCTGTCCTGTTTGTGAAGAATAATGGTGGTTCGATGCGGATGTGTATGAACTACCGCATGCTTAACCAAGTGATGGTAAAGAACCGTTATCCTTTGCCTCACATCAACGACTATTTTGACCAACTGAAGTCAACCATTGTGTTCTCAAAGATGGATCTATGAAGTGGCTACTACCAGATGCGCATGAAGGATGATGATGTCCTGAAGACGGTGTTCAAAACTCACTATGAAAATTACGAATTCCTGGTCATTCCTTTCGGTTTGACAAATGCCCATGTTGCCTTCATGGACTTGATGAACCGAGTGTTCCGCCCATACCTTAGCAATTTTGTGGTGGTGTTTATCGATGACATTTTGATTTATTTTGAGACATTAGAACAACATCACAAGCATCAGTAGATTGTACTCAACAGACCACGAGAAAATCAACTCTCTGCAAAATTCTCAAAGTGTGAGTTCTGGATAAAGGAAGTGATGCTTCTAGGTAGTGTGATTTCTGCCGGACATATAGATGTTGATCCTGCAAAGGTAGAAGCTGTGACCAACTGGAAAGCTCCAAAGAATCCCTCAGATATTCGTAGTTTCCTCGTCTTAGCAGGTTACTATTGAAGGTTTATCAAGACCTTCTATGAGTTGGCCTTGCCTTTAACCAAGCTTATGCGAAAGGAGGTCAAGTTCTCTTGGACACCAGAATGTGAGAATAGTTTCAAACGTTGAAGGAGTGTTTGACTTATGCTCCCATTCTTGCCTTGCCTATTGAAGGCATACCCTATGTCATCTACACTGATGCTTTTAAACAAAGCTTAGGGTGTGTTTTGATGCGAAATGGAAAGGTGATCACCTATGCTTCCCGCCAATTGAAACTGAATGAAACTAATTGTCCTATACATGATTTAGAGATTTCTGTCATCGTTCATGCTCTGAAAATCTGGCGACATTATCTCTATGGTGTGAAGTTTTCTCTGGCCATAAATTCTTGAGGTACCTGTTGACAGAGAAGGATCTGAATCTACGACAGCAAAGGTGGATGGAATATCTAAAAGATTATGACTTTACCATCACCTATCACCCTGATAAAGCAAACGTCGTAGCTGATGCTTTAAGTTACAAGAAGGATATCGTTTGTGCTGCTCGGAGATGTTTGGTGTGGGAAAAGCTCAAATATGTAACTAGTTGGCGACCTCAACCTATCGATTCAGTGGACAAAGACAAGTTGTGTATCCATATGGCTAGTTTGATTGTTACAATGACTTGGATCTCAAAAGTCATTTATACACAGTTGGAAAGTTCTTAGATGAAAAAGATGAAGGCCTTGACCGAGAAACTGCAATCTTAATTCTCTATCGGAGTGGATGAAGTTGTCCACTGTAGACAAATGTTGTGGATTCCTAACGTGGGTGATCTGAGACAAAAGTTGCTGAGTGAAGCACATGGGTCCAAGTACACTATTCATTGTGGCACAACAAAAATGTACAAGGACTTACAACGAAGCATCTGGTTAAAGAACATGAAGAATGATATAGATTTGTTCGTCGTGAAGTGCTTGACATGTCAGCAAGTCAAGATCAAACATCAACAACCTGGTGGCCTTCTTCACCCTCTTGAAAGTCTAGAATGGAAGTGGCAGAAGATCGCAATGGACATTGTTATTAGTTTCCCCATATCCAAGAAAGGTTATGATGTTGTTTGGGTGGTTATTGATCGGCTTACAAAATCTGCTCATGTATTGCCTTTCAAAACCAATTACAAAGTTGTGGATATGGCTTAGTTGTACATTGAGTGGATCGTACGCCTGCATGGAGTACCTGAGGTAATAATTTCTAATCGTGGCCCAAAGTTTACTTCTCATTTATGGGGTCAGATTCAGGAGGAGATGGGTACTGAATTGTGTTTCAATACTGCTTACCACCCGCAGACTGATGATCAATCTAAGAGAATAGTTCAGATTCTAGATGACTTTCTTCATGTTTGTGTGATGGATTGGGGCGGTGCATGGGATCGGTATCTTCCATTATCTGAGTTTGCTCACAATAATAGCTACCAATCAAGTATGGGTATGCCACCTTTTGAAGCTCTCTATGATAGACCATTTCGTTCACCTTTGCATTGGGATGATGTCGGTGAATGTTCTCTAGTGAAGACTGATGACATGCAAATAATGATAGAAAAGGCACAGTTGATAAAGAAATGCATGAAAGCTGCTCAAGACTAAAAGAAGATGTATGCTGACAAATAAAAGGTCCGATGTTAACTTCCTAGTTGGTGATTATGCATTTTTAGAGATGAAGCATGTATGTTCTATTGCTATATCTAAAGTTAAAGGCAAGTTGAGTCCACGATATGTTGGACCATTTGAAATCTTAGATAAGATTGAGACTGTGCATACTAGTTAGCTTTAACTCCTTCCTATGATAAGATTCATAATGTGTTCCATGTCTCTATGCTAAAGAAGTATGTAAAGGACTCTTCTCATGTGCTTATTGTTGATCCTTTGGAGATACATGAGAATCTGACCTATGAAGAGCTACCTTTGAATATCCTTGACTCTCGAGTATTGTAGCTGAAGAACAAAGAGATTGAACTAGTAAAAGTTTTGTGGAAATATCATAGTCTGGAAGAAACCACTTGGGAGTTGAGAGATGAAATGTTATGTACTCACCCTTCTCTTTTTTCTTGACATTTCGAGGAAGAAATCCTTTTAAAGGGGTGGAGTGTTGTAACATAATGAATCTTAGATTCAATCTCCATGTAAACCTTTTTCCCAAGTTTCCCTTTCATTTCTATCCTTTATGTCATTTATGTTTAATTAGTGAAATTTATAGTGGTTTAGTGAACATTTATTCACTAATTGTACCAATATAAGGGTTTATCCACAAATACCTCAATGAAAGCTTAATTACCATAATTAATTTCTCGAAACCTTAATCTAATTTTTTGACATGATTTTAAAACATAAAATGAGCCTAAGTTTCAAATTTGTTTCGATTTGGATGTTGTTTGTGCAAGTTATGCAATTTTAGGTACATTCTGGACTTTTATGCAATTTCCCCAATTGAGAGGTTTTTGTTGCAAATTATCACTTGAATTACAATCCTTAGATATTCCCTTACCATTCACAATATTTTGAACCATGGGGCACCTGGTTGCACCTTGGTTTGAAGGTGTTTCTCTTCAAGGGCATTATAAGGATTACCCTCTTTATAAATGTGCTCCTCTTTAAAAGCTATCAACCAATGGGGTTATTTCTTTGTTTGAAGGATGGTGGGGATGGCCTAGAAGACTCCAGGGGCTTTTAGGACCAACCTTTGATATACAAGAAGAGTCTATGAGCTGTCCTCTTGCATGGCCATGAAGATCTAGCCTAAGGACACATGGAAAGTCCCATAGACACCTCATACTTGCCCCCTTCTTTATAAAGCCATGCCTACCCCTTCCCACCTCCCAATCCAAGAAGAAATCATCTCCTTCTCTTTCCCACAGCTTAGATGATCATACCTTCTATGTTTGGCCATGAAGTTTCTATCCCAAGGTAAAAGAGGGTTCCTACCTTGGTGAAGAAGGCTCCTAGGGTTCCAAATTTCTCTATTTAAGATTTCTTAAGCTCCTCCTTGGTGATTTTGACCAAATATGTAAGAAATCATCCTTTCTTTCCCTATTTTCATGATGTTAGTATTCCTCCCACCTTCTTCCAGGTCGAAACCATGACCTTCCATGGTAAAACTCCACCTAGAACCCTAAAACATCTCATCCCCATGCTCTTTTGCTAGGGTTTGCACCTCTAAAGTGGAGAAGGTGAACTTTTCTCAAGAAAGGAGCTTGGCTTGGAGCAACCAGACCTTCTAATCTCGGGATCCTTTTTGTTTGGACCATGTTATCTTCCTAGAGGAAAGTTTTGTTGACCCCCTTCTCATATATTGCTTAGTACATGCTTAAAACTCATTCTTCTATGTTTAAAATCGATGATTTCCATCTCTTTTTACCATGTTCTTCTAGGGTTTTGGTTTCATGTTGTTTTACCTTCTCTAGAAGCTCTATTTTGGTTACCTATGCAACTTCAAACCTAATCTTGGGTCAAATGGCATTTCCTCCCTCTCCCTCGCTCTTTAATTATCTCAATCGGTTTGATGATGTGGCAATTTCCTATTGGTCAGCATTGAAAAATTAATATCTTCTAATCTTCTTATCCAAATTTTACAAATAAATATGTTTTGGAAGTGGAAAATTAATCCATATCTAATAAAAATATTTTTAAGGTCTGATTTCATGGTTTGACAAAGGGTGATTTTTGTAAAATGAATTTCATGCATAAAATCCATAAAAATTACATCTTAATCATCATAACTCCAAAATTAACATAAAAATATGTTTTCCTCATCATTAGAACCTAATAAGTTCATTGGTAATATTTTTAAAATCTAAATCTGAGTTTTGTAAAAAAAAATGAGATTAGGGTTTCTATACATTAATGTGTAGTATGCACTCTAATACATGATAATACATTGAAAATAAGTAAAGTGGAACTTGGACTCCATTAAAGTGGTGACAGTTAGTAATTGATATCAGTAAGATAGGTGTGTGCATTCCTTACACCCGATGTTAGGATAATTACAGCCAAACCCTATATTACCCTAATGAGGCTAAATGAACCCTAAATATTCTATTCTTGAATCCTAATGTTGTTCATGCCTCGAATTAGATTATGATTTCTTCTTGTTTGGGTCTTATACCCCACTGCCATGCTTATTGAATATTATGACTACTCTTTCCATGATTACTTTTCTAGCATGTAGATTTATGTTCTATTTAATTAAAAACAGTGGTACTTATGTACAACCACCCGCAGAGGGCATGTATTTAATCTCCCTAAGGAATGTTTTTATTCTCCCCTATACAATTGTGTAGGTGACTGGGAATGTTGTATTCTCCCCTCACCTATAGATTAGAGGTCGGGTAGGTGCCTTAACCCTACTTAGTTAGGTAGACATAATTATCTTACATGCAAATCCTTTTTGATATAATTGTTAATGGCAAGTTTCTTTGATATATAGCCTCATACTCTTGTTATCTTCATCATATGACAAATCCTAGCCAATTGTTATTTCCTTTACTTATCTTGATATCCTAGACTAGTTTTGTGGCACATACCTTATTTTCTTTCTCCTTTTGCTAGGTATTTTCCCAACCACCCAGGTGCTAGTGCTGAGCAAGGAGAAGGACAAGTTTGAAGGAAGTCATATGAGAAGTAGATAAAATCCATAAAAATTGCATCTTAATCATCATAACTCCAAAATTAACACACAAGTATGTTTTCTTCATCTGGAGAACCTAATAAATTCATTGGTGATATTTTCAAAATATAAATATGAGTTTTTATAAAAAGTTTTGAAATTAGGGTTTCTATGCATTAATGTGCACTATGTACTCTAATACATGTTAATACATTGAAAATAGGCAAATTGGAACTTGGACTCAATTAAAGTGGTGAATGTTAGCAATTGATATCAGTAAGAGAGGTATGTGCATTCCTTACACTCTATGTTGGTATAATTGCAGCCAAACTCTATATTTCCCTAATGAGACTTAAATAAAGCCTAAATCTTCTATTCTTGAATCCTAACGTTGTTCATGCCTCAAATGAGATTATGATTTCTTCTTATTTGGGTCTTATACCGCACTGCCATGCTTATTGAATATTATGACTACTCTTGCCATGATTACTTTTCTATCATGTAGATTTATGTTCTATTTAATTAAAAGTAGTGGTACTTAAGTACAACCACCCACAGAGGGCATGTATTTAATCACCATGGGGAATGTTTTTATTCTCCCCTATATAATTATGTAGGTGACTAGGAATGTCTTATTCTCCCCTCGCATATAGGTTAGAGGTTTGGTAGGTGCCTCAACCCTACTCAGTTTGGTAGACATAATTATCTTACATGCAAATCCTATTTGATATAATTGTTAATGGCAAGTTTGTTTGATATATAGCCTCATACTCTTGTTATCTACATCATATGATAAACCCTAGCCTATTTGTATTTGCTTTACTTATCTTGATATCCTAGACTAGTTTTGTGACACATACTTTTCTTCCCTTTCCCTTTTTGCTAGGTGCCTTCCCAACCACCCAGGTGTGGAGGAAGGAGATAGATAAGACAAGGAATATCTTATCTTTTGGCTTAGACTCAGTTGATGGAGATGTTGCTTGGAGACAAGATTGTAGTAGTCTAGATTTCCCTCTATCTAGATCCTTATTGTGTGTCTTGATGTAATCCCTAATGGGAGAATTTGATGTATTTTTGTAAACCTTTTATGAAATTGAATAGAGTTATTTTTTTTATTCCGCTTCTGTGACAACTCAACCAAAACAAAACATGATTACATGCTACTCAGCAGATTACCAAAAATCATGGGAAATTAAAACTGATTTACAACAAGCACCACAAGATGAAACATATTACGTCTGAGCCAAAACTTTCTTTTCATAACATATTTTTCAAGGTGCTACAACATGATTTCCCATCATCTCATTACATGAAATAAATGTTCCACATTAAATTACATCAAGATACATAAACCGAAAACCGTACATCGATCATGAAACATCAAAAACCTTCCCCAAGACATGAGTGTATAGGGATGACACTTAGGACTCTACTGCTAGACACTATCTATCCCACCGGGTATGATACCTCTGCATATCTAGCCACATGTTTTGCATCTCACCAGGCACGTTCACCTAAAAATGTTATTAACCACCAGGGTGAGACACATAGTCCCAGCGAGAAACATAACCCTCTACCAAATTTATTATGAGCACAGATAATTGATATAAGAAGATCACAGGAGCAGCATACTGAGCAGAACTAACTTTATTAACAATCTTACTGAAACATCAGGAGGCATATAACCAGGAATTCTGTATGGAACATGATTGACAAGATAAACTTTATAAAATCTTATCACATGATATAAGGAATATATGATAAACTGTAAGATATAACTAGAGCAACTATACAAATAAGGCCTCCACCAATGTTTCGTATTTGCCATAAGGAAAGATACTCTACGGCTTGATTATGAATTATTATGCCCTAAGGAAGTGAGTCATACCGCTCATATCCAACCATCGACTACGAAGCCCAAAATCGGTGCCATACAAGGTCAATCGAAGAGCCAGACTCCACAACCTCTCCACCTTATGGTCAGTGCACGAGAACCAAAGTAGGACTACAGTCTCATGCTTAAGTGACCTTAGTCACAGGGTCAGCTTCGCAAGCTACCCATAATCCTAGCCCACCTTGGTACAAGTCTCGACGCTAGTAAACCTTGAGCCATGGGCCTGTTCACCGTTCTCTGGGCCATGAACACATTCATGCTCTTATCACATACCTAATCCATGGGCCTATTCACCATGCTCCATATATCCTAAGTATGCAACCACAGTTGCACTCAAATCCTCCTATTTTCGGCTAGGAGAAACCCCGCATATTCAACAGTATGCGCTTCGGGTTAACCCGCAGGAGAACCCATTTCACCATCACCAGCTACTGACGATGATGGATCTATGGCAAGGGAAAACTACATGATAGGTTCAACTATAATTAGTTAATGCATTTTAAGTGGATTGTTGGAGCAACCAAGTTGTATTAAGCAACCATATATAAAACATGGACAACATTAGATTTCATTACTTTGGTGTTAAACTGCTACTGCTATTCTCATTGCCCTCAACAATCATCATATTGCCATTGGATATAAATCCCTCATATCATCACATAGTGCCATGCCTCTCGAGGCCTTATCATCATCATGGGATGTCAATCCCTCATGTCATCACTAGAGGATCACACCTCACAAGCCTCTTCAACTTTTATCACGTCACAGGACCTTTCTCATCATATGGTGATACGTGTTATCTCATCAACAAGACACATCCTTATTACTCAGATATTGCACATATACCAAGTGCTACACAAAGCATATAATCATATAATCACCATATCTCTTACTTGGAAATGAATCCAATACACCTACATGGTTAATGTGCATAAGAGAGATAACTTGATCACCAAATGTAGACATAGATCTTAGGGAACATATTGTAATTATCATGATATCAAGAATTTAGGTGTACAGAATTAGATCAACATCCTTGTTCATGGTTACATGAAGTGAAGAGCTGTGTCTGTAGCCAAATTAAATTATTGATATCAAACTGTGAGCATCCACCATGCCCTATATCTCATGATCATATCATATTATTAAGATTAAGGTTTATAGTATTGGAACAATCATCCATATGCAACGTAATGTCATAGATGGTGTATTAAGAAATACACATTACTGATAACATGTCAGGGGTATCCCACCATATCCTACATTTCATGTCATCATGCATCCCATCCTAAGGATTCATCTAATAAGGATCATACACCATGATCCACCATCCAGCTTTATTAGAGGTTCCTCTATTACCAACCATAGGTAACCACCATACAAAGGTTCACAACTTATCTTGCCATAGCTCATCATGATCAAATGTGTGAGCTGAAGATAACATACATAGGGTTATCGGGTTAGAACACAACTCTCACTAAAAGTGTCGCATACCCTCACCAAAGGGGGTATCGGGTAGGGTACCAACCCTACAAGCATGTCATGTATCCATGCACAAGGGAGGTATAGTGCAAACTCGAATCTAAGGTGTGTCGTGCAACCTGATCCAGAGTTGTATATCATGCATCCATGCAAGATGGTATCAGGCAACCAGGTACAACAGTGCCTATCATATAGCACATGGGCGTCACCTATCGCCCAAGACTCTATCGTCCATGGGGGTTAGGGTTTCATGCCGAGCAACCCTTAACTCTCTATCACCTAAGGACATATCGGCCAAACCTTCAAGTCTAGAACCATCCAAGTTATCAGCTCATACTCTTGCCGGGTTGTCACCCAAAAAGGAAGCATGTGTCGGGCAAAGCATATCGGCTAATACATCACATCCCTATATAGGGTATCATCCGAGCACTTGACCCATTGTGTCGCTCAACTAGCATATACACTACATGCTTATCTCAGGTTAGGGCTTGTGATATCGGCCAAGAACTCTATAGGTGTGTTCCGGGTAGCAAGGGTGTCGGGTTATGTCCTTCACCAAGGCATCTCGGGCAGGGATACTAGTATCATTCAACAGCTTGACCAAGAGTGAGGCTCTCATCCAATGTACCGTGCAAAGACAACAAGGCCATACTGCCCGACTCACCATAATGGGTAGTATCTCGTATTGGGCAACACATAACTATCTCAACCATGAAGCACCATATCAGGTTAGGTATCATCAAGGTGCCAGCCAACCATATTGCCCAAGAACACCCCCTATCAGTCAACTAGGGTTAGAGCATCCTTATCATTCAAGGCTCCACTTCTAGGGCTATCGCCCACACCAAGGATTAGCTTATCGGTTACCTCCATTACTCAAGACTTTACTACCATATCATCCATGATATCAACTAAGGGCTCACCCCAAGAACATGTCGTGCAACAAGGGTAGACCATAAACTCACCACTAAAGATCAACACTTCCTATCAACCAATGGTCCAACTAGGTATCAACCACCCATATTGTACAAACCCTAAACCCTAGGGTAGGAAAGGATATCGGTCGCCTCACCATATCACCGAAAAATATCAAAAGTTGGCTCACCTCTCAACAAAAAAGTGAGAGGGGTCTTGCACAACCTTTAGCATATCAGGCAACAAGGGTAGAGAAACACCCTATCGGCCAACCAACTCAACCTAACATCCAAACACCTAGACCAAAGGTTCACCTAACATAAACCATGGAGAGAGAGGAGTTTTTCCCAAGATACTAGAGCATGTCTCACCTCTCAAGTCCAAGGGATATTGCTCATGTGCCATCGGCCAAAGCAAGACCTAACGGGTAAAGCACTATATCGTGCAACACTGTATCAGGCAAACACCCTATCGAGTGGTTCATCTTCAACCTCAAGTCACCCAATACCATTACGCACAAGATAAATAAGAATAAGGCAGTAATAAATTTGACCATTTCCATTATATCAGATTCCAAATTCCATATATATATAACTATCATGGAGAAAGGTACCGATTTAAGTACAAAAACCAATATGTGCGCATATAAAGGGTGAACATAGTAGATATGGTTAAGAGCTATGTAACCCGCCTTAAGAGGATATCCATGGAAGGCACCAAGCTTCTTGGTCCAAGAAGAAAAACCACGTTCCTCACCATGCACGTCATTCGTCCACAGCTCCAAACATACCTTCGACACCATCATCATCACCTCAAGAAATAAAGGAAGAAGAAGAAGAAGATACTATGGTTATGCATAGCTCAAGAAGAAGAAAAGAGGGGATATAACCAATTACATGCCTACTATTCTCAAGGGCCCATCCATGGCCAAGAGGGGAAGAAGAATATGGAGAAGAAAGCACAAGGGAAAAGCTAGAAAAGAAGCATGACTCACCAAGGTCAGATCTTGAGTAAGGAGTCTCCATGGCCAAGGAGCTCGCCCTCCTAAGCTCCATGGGAGTATTCCTTAGCTCCCAAATCTCAAAAGCTCGTCCCAACAGGAAGGGGAAGGAAGGTGTACAAAAAGGAGCACTTGGCTAGGGAGGAAGGGAGTTATATACACCAAGGAAGAGAGAGGTAGCAGGGGAGAGGTGTCATAACCACATAAACCAAGGTGCCACTTGCTCTTGCACTTAACACAACTTGTAGACACCCTAGAAGCTCATGAATGGCCTAGTGATATACTCTAGAATGTGTATCATGCAACTGGGCACCTGCCATGACTGATACACCCATCTTGGGAGACACACCTTCAAGCCCTAGCCGATACACTAAAGGACAAGGTAGCATATGTGACACATATGTGATATAAAGATCATATAGAGATGTTACTCCTCAACTATCAACCAAGAAAGGCTCCCCAACCCCATACACATCCTAGGTGATGCCAAAAAGAAGGAAGAAGACCCTAGATCTGATAAATTGCATATTGACCCTCCACTTTGGGAAATTTGCAATTTACACCAAAACTAGCACATAAGGCACAAACATCAACCAACCAAGCTCAAACTTGGAACATAGATCCTCCACAAGGCGCCCCATATAATCATTCTCTTTATAATGATGCAAAAGAACTAAAATATTTCTCTACATGTGATATATTGCAATATAACCATTTACTTTGGATAAATTGCACTTTGGTCCAAAACAAGCAAACATTGCTCAAACAACATCCAAACCGGACCAAAATGGAAACATAAGCTTGTCACATGACGCCAAAACATCTAGAGAGATTGGATTAAGGTTCTAAGAACCTTTAATAAGGAAAGAAAATAGGGTTAGCCCAAAACATGGGCCAGGGTCCTTACAAGTCATAAACCCCTAACAAAGATTTCGTCCCCAAAATCCCGAGCAGGAAGAAGAAGGGTGTTACTCATGCGTCGCACCATACAACTCCACAAAGCTCCCAGGTGTCACAGATCTCTGATCAACGGACCTACTCTTCTTCCAGAGCCAACACAAGGCTTCCTTGTACTGATCACATGCTCAACCCTCGGTCTCATCATCCTTTGTCTGGTAACACTCTTAGATACTAGAACATCACATGCAACTCATTTTACTCAGGTATATGTTCCTTTTACTGATATATCACATTCCTCATTACTTTTTCCACTGCGGTAATCTGATCTTATAGGCTCGCCACTTAAGATTCGCATAACTAGTATTCACCATCTTTCTGCCATATACGTTCCAACTATTCCATCTCCTTTCTCAGGGGATGTCTCTAATCCAGGGGAGATCTATCTCAAAAGAGGTTATTATAAGATACATACTCTACAAACACATGTATGCACATGACAGGGCTCACAAGGCACCTTACTAGGTATCTCTTAAGGCTCAACACAAAAAGGAGTTAAACATCTCGGGTTCACAACAACCACATCATCTCGGTTTCAAGCCTGCCATATGTTCATGCCAGCTCCCAAAGACACAACGAGCACTGATTCGGATGATAACATATATGCACTATCTCAACTGATCTGGATAGGATTCACAAACCTCGTTCATCCATCTCTAACTACTACGCATCCTGCCTGGATCTTTCTTTACTCGAGACTTAGCTAATAGTATTCCAAGGAATCAGGCTCAACTTGATGAACTTTCCCAAGATGACCTCACCGCACTTCCTTTCCTTGGGTGCACCCCTTCTGATGTCATGTTTATGTGGAGAACAAACCCCTAACAGGTGATAGACATACTATAGGCACTTAGCCAGATCAAACCAAAGCCAAGCTCTTCATCTGAGATACCTTCACACCTTTCCAGGGTTATCTTGATCCTCGACACATCAAGTCTAGGATAAGGAAGGATATGAGGAGGGTATACTCCATCCTGCACAACCAGGTCATCCAATAAGGTGATCGGCAATAGGCTATTTCTCTCCTGACTAACAAAAGAAAGCATCTTCCAAACACGCTATAAGATTTTAGAGGAGGGTACATCCTAAACTGGGTCAACAGAAGTAGATAAGAGGAAAGAAAAAGACAAAGCAGAAGGGATTAACTTCATCCAGCCTGCCAGCACACCCTAATTGTCTCACCATTTCTAGTCAGCTCATGCCTTGAGATCTAACTATTGCCTGTTACCATCTGCTTCTGGGTCAAACCATCTGGTTCTTACTAGCTTATCCTTATCATCGTTCCTCTGTGTTGCTGAACTGCTTCCTCGAGGGTAACCACATAGATCCAGACTCCAAAATAAGCTTCCAGCTTGTAGGTTCAAGGTCAAGGATGATCTATCAGAACGGTTCACCACCATACTTCCATGATCTAAGCATCTTGATTCTCAAATCCTTCTCAGAAGGCATGCCAAGAGGATCCTATCATCATCATCCATCACAGACATATCCATCCTGGAAACCAAAGTCCAAGATTAGCTGATACTTTTCGAAGTATCCAACCAGAGATCACTCATAAGCATACATATCAAGTGACACAAGGTCCACTTGGCGGCCACTCCCTCAGAGTGAAGGAACACAAAGGAACAAACTCCTCCCATCTCCTCATCAACACCTAGGGTTTTATATCAAAGGGGGAGGATATTATCACTTTTTTTATCCTTACATGAGTTTTCAACCATTTATGCATCATTAAACCTTGTTCCATCTGGTTTTATCTTGTTTCCTCTTGGTTTCCTTGCACTTAGCATAGGAATCATCAAGACCATTACATGTTATTATTCCCATTTTCTTGCTACCGTTTCATATAATCATGATTATCTCCTAATTATATCATATTTTTGTTTTCTTTTTTGTGAAAAAGATCGTTACTCTTCACATATTCTTTATTGAACAGGGATCATCTCCCTTTTTCTCTTTTTCTTATCACAAATTTGCACTTTATACTTTCTCATTTTTTCTTACGTTTATTGGTTGGTCTGAGATTATCTCAGGTTCCATCTTGTTTACTCATCATTTGTTCCCATTTGGGGGTCAGGTTAATCGGAGATCGAATTGGCTAAGTTTTTACCTTGAACCAACCGGTTCAATATGATTGAACAGAGTGGCTCATATCAACTCACCAATCGACCATGTGGGTGAGTGAGACGGGCGTCTCGGTAGTGTGAGACGGCTTAGTTGGGATGAACGAAAGTTTTTTAGTATTCCCAAACTTTTTTCAATTGGACATGCTTGGGGTGCAAGTAAATTAGTGTATGACTTTAATTAGGAAATGGGTTGCCAATTCATATTTGACTAGGAAAGAACAAAACAACTATCTCACTTAGCGAGATGACCGTCTCATGTTCCAAATGACCGTCTCGCTCGTGAAATGATCGTTTCAACTTACGAGATGACCATTTTGCTGACACAAGTTGAGAAACTTCTTGAATTATTGTAAAAATTCAAGATCTTTCAGTCCTTTCCATTCCCTCTTTAGTCACGCATTGTCTAGTATTTGGGAACCTTGACCCTAACACCTCATATATAGAGGGGTATTGGGGGATTCCCAGAGTACAACACAATACAACATAGACAACTGAGAATCAATTCCTCTAACAACTATTATCCTCTCTGGTTGTGGTAACCAAGCGAGTCTGGGTAAGTCCTACCTAAAAAGGAGGGATAGCCAATAGGAGATAACAACTAAGAAGTTGTCATTGTGGGAGAATAGGTTGGTGACTAGTACACCAACGTGGATGACAACTCCATCCTGTCTGTTCTTGGTGAGCAACATGAGTTCTAGTTGGTCTGTGTGGACTGCTCTAGAGGTAGGAGTCCTTTGGTTGCTGCTCGGAGAGAAAAGTCAACCTGCAGTCCATGGTGAGACCACTGGAGTCACGACAAAGGTTGCGCAGACATTGTTCATGGTGAAGACCAGGAGCTGCACAACCACTGTCCAAGAGCAACTTGTCAGCAGTTGTAAAGAAGTATGTTTTGTCGCTGGACTTGCTCCTGGACCAGGTATAACTCTCTAAAACTATCCTTCTTATTTCATATTAGTTGACGCAATCTTGTTGTATTGGGGAATAAGGATAGATAAAATTTTGTTTCCACAACTATACTTTGTGCCCGTGTTTCCCAACACATGTGAGTTTCTTTAATGTAGATTCCCTTAGTACTGATTTCGAACGAAAGTTTCTCCTGTTTAATGCTAAAAAGAAGTCAAACACATAGATTTTTCTTTTAAGAAATTAATTTTTCTTTCCAACTTGTACTTTTACACTTGATTTGGAGTTCGAATGTGAGAGTTATGACATTTTTGGTGCCGGATATACATGAATTTCAAGACTATTGGAAATTATGAAATTATACCCCAAGAGTATTTAATCATTGGAGTAATTAGGCTATTTTCTTACAAAAATCCAAAAAAATATAATAAAAACTCCAATTAAAGAGAGAAAATCTAAATTAGTATAATTCATTCTAAAACTAAGAAAATAATCAATAAAATAATCCTAAAGAGGTATCTAAGATGTAAATAAATAGATAAATACACATCTATCGAAATACCACAAAATTGAATCTTTGCTTGTCCTCATTCAAATGAAATCATAAATAATTCAAATTTAAACTTGTAAAATGTCTATCCTTACCCTCATATCAATAATGTTGTTCCTTACCTCCAAATTTGGTCAAGCAACCCAATCTCCTAGAACTACATAACACAACATTCTATATTCCCTATCTAAACAAATTTTATATCTTGTTTCTAAATCAAGAATTCGTAGAAAATATGATTGTTCTTACTTCTTCTTTGACACTCTGATTTTTCTTTTTTTGTGAGTTTTTTCACATGAACAAGATGAAGGAAGTGTGAAAGAAGATGATTCCTCTTCTGTTAGACTTGTGGCTACATTGGTAAAAAAATTGTGTTCTCTTTGATAATTTTTGATAGTACGCTCCTTTTTTGGGGTATGAAAATTTGAGGTGGGGAGCATGCCACCTCGGACTTAGATTATTTTTTCCGGAGGTGATTCTTTACTTTATGATGGAAGAGGAGGAGGATGGGGTTTCTTTATGTACTTACAAACTTTACTTTTTTTGTAAGAGTGTGATTACATCAGATAGAATTTTCCTATCAATCACATTATACAATATTTATGACAAGTTAGTTCACAGTTAAATATTGAGAAAATTCATGTTTGGTTCTTATTGATTCCATATGACTTGCCAACTTTTCCAAGGAGTGATGCTAGTTTTAAGGTCCTAAGCGACATGGTGATTCTAGTGATGCATGACAATTTATAATTTTTTTGCAAATATGATTTAGTGAATTCAAAGGGGTACAATTATTACAAGATGTGTTCATCATGGATGAATAGATAAAGGTCAATCATAAATTTAGAAAATACAAGGATGGCCGACTAGATAAAGACCACAAGAAAAAATGAAGCAAAAGAAATACAAAAAGAACTACATGTAGAAAATGGAAAGACAAACTAGCCGGATGGTCCTGGCTGGGAGAGGAGACGGTGGAAGCCGTGGCCGTGGCCGCGGCGGCCACCAAGGAGGTAGGGGAGGATACTCCACAGAAGGACATCATCCCCCATCGCAACCCACACCTTCCAACAACACCACGATCCAGGAAGATACCCCGAGCGGGCCTCATTCAATGAGAATTGACGGCGCATCAGATAAGGCGTCGGTGGACTTCAACAACCCGGGAACCCCCCCCCCCCCCCAAACTCTCGTGTGTGGCTGCGATGTCTGGAGAGGATCCCCGCGTGCCCCAGACCATTAAACGAGTATCGCCTGAAACCTTGAAACCAGAAGATGTCTCTATTGATCGCAGTGGTGCCATCCCCGCCATCATGGTGAATCTCGTTGTCCTTAAACCACTCCTAGACCCTTGGAAATACGCGGTGATTGTGAAAGTCATCGGTATCAACATCGGCTTCCAGGCCCTTGTCAATCGACTGTAGGCTCTTTGGAACCCAACCGAGATGTTCAGGTTCATTGATCTAGAGCTTGGTTATTACATAATCCAACTAGCTAATCAAACCGACTTCATCACAACGATGACTGGAGGCCCCTGGACAATCTTTGGAAATTACTTGTCTGTGCAATCATGGACGGCAGAATTCCGACCCTCAACTGCAATCCCGAACAAACTAGTAGTCTGGATGAGGATCCCTGACCTCCCAGTCTATCTCTTCTAGAATCATCTGCTAGCTAGCATCAACGATCTCATCGGGAAGACCATCAAGGTCGATGAGACAACCATTGCTGGATCTAGGGGGAAGTTTGCTAGGGTCGCAGTAGAGGTGGACACTACCAAACCACTCCTCCCGGCGATCACGATCAATGGCGAACAGTTCTGCATTGAATACGAAAATATGCCCACAATCTGTATGAGGTGTGGATGAGTTGGACACGCTGACAAAGATTGCGTGTTTGTCCCTTCGTTCTCAACCCCAGCTGCATCCTCCTCTACGACCCAGCCTGTGGTGGCTGCTACCGCCTACTTGCCAGAGATTCATGCCAAAAAACCTGAGCTCAGGCAACCCATAAAGAAAACCTTGCCACACTCCAAGGATAAAGAAATGTCCCAGAGTGACAAAATTCCTGTGCCACAAAGCCATGAGCCCATATAAGATGGCTGGGAGATAGTAACTTCCAAAAAGAATTAGAAGAAAGCAACAAAGAAGCCAGTTACAACGTAGGCCAAGCCGACATCCGAGAAAGGCCAATCCACCAAGACCTCTCATTACAAGCAGGACACTACCGTTGTGCTTGTGGATGAAGAGATATTCGTGGGTCAAGAAGGTGACGACCCTCCGTTCCAATTCAACAGTGGCACTGTTGCCATGGAATAGTTCACGCCTTCCTTCAACTGGGGCGACAAGGGGAACCCCCCAAGGGAGTCCTCCTACGGAACCGCCATGTGGTCTATCAGCCAGTGATGACCAACCCAGGAAGGGAAAGGAAGAAGGGAAAGATCGCCCAACACCTTGCCCAAGACAATAGTACCAGGGAAGCTCAACGCATCCTTCAGTTCAGTGAAAACCAGGCCATGGAGGATGACCAGGCCAATGATGGTGGCCAAGCAGTAGGGCTTGTTGCTGTTATCAACTAACTTATCAAGTTTCTTAATGCCAAACATCCTTTGCTGGAATGTTTAAGGGGCCAAATCGGATGACAAGATCAGGCTCCTAAGAGAATACAAATCTTTATACAAACTACATATCCTTGCACTCGTGGAGACAAGGTGCATTGGCTCCACTGCTCTTGACACCATAAGAAAGTTAGGCTATTCCTCCTCTCACTAAGTGGAGGCCCATGGCTTCTCAGGCGATATTTGGATCCTATGGGATCCTAGACACTGCGACATTAATATCTTTCTCAATGATCGACAACTTATCCATTGTCATGTGAACAATAGATGGTTCCTTACTGTGGTATATGGGAGCCCTAACCCCAGTAAAAGACCCTTTCTATGGAAACGAATCCTGGAGATTTCACAAAGCACTCACTGTGCTTGGGCCGTGGTAGGAGATTTTAACACTATGTTGGACCCTACAGAGAAAAAAGGCAGCAGGTATTTTGATAAGAGAGCCTCCCAACTATTCAAAGACACCTCTCTG
Organism: Alisma plantago-aquatica; assembly: GCA_963693085.1. Taxonomy (NCBI): domain Eukaryota; kingdom Viridiplantae; phylum Streptophyta; class Magnoliopsida; order Alismatales; family Alismataceae; genus Alisma; species Alisma plantago-aquatica. Next base: position 960,656,559 of record OY856409.1, on the reverse strand, counting down.
GATACGGGTGTTGCTGACATCAAACCCAAAGGCCATTTTTTCACCTTCAAACGACTGCAACTTCGCAAGAGGCTGGATAGAGTTGTCGCCAATGACGCCTGGCTGAGTATAAATGGTGGATACATAGTCACTGTCCTACCCAGACTCTATTCGGACCACAACCCCATCCTCATCAGCAGTACTACTACCAATAAAACAACCAGACAATGTTTCTACTCCAAGGCTAGTTGGAAGTTGTCTCCGGAATTCAAAACTGAACTTCTCCCTCAATGGAACACCGATCTCGCTTTCCATGAAGTGCTGCAGCCCTTTCAAGCGGCTGCTGTCTCCTGGGAGTCCAGAAGACGTACTGCAAAGAACAAGGAAAAGTATGCCACCCTGCGCCAACTCGATAAGTGTCAGATAGTCGCTAACTCATGCCCATCTATTTCTAATGATACAAAACTTTTCTTCTACAAGAAAAGTATCATCAGATCATTCTGCGGGAGGAGATGGTCTGGCACCAGAAATATCACATCGAATGGTTGAAGGAAGGAGACGGTAATACTCACTATTACCAAACCTATGTCAGAGCTCAGAGACTAGGGAACAAGATCACCCTTCTTTGTACAGATTTAGGCGAGTGGATCACGGAACCAAACACAATCATGGCAGCCATGCTTCACTACTTCCAAACCATGACATCTTCGAATCCTATGGAGACGACGACAATGGCTGCCATTGTCAACTATACCAGGGATTTCCCTGGTATTAGTACATAGTCTGACAACTTTCTAGCTCGCATGTCGGGACATGAAGAAATCAAACGTGTGGATTTTTCCATGGCACCTAATAAAGCTTGTGGACCGGATGGTGTTCACTCAGAGTTCATTCAAACCAACTGGTCCACTGTCGGGAGATCAGTTGTCAAAACGATCCAGTAGGCGTTCAACACTGGGGTAGTTGAACCTGCAATGGCGGATGCCTTAATGGTGTTGATCCCTAAAACCCACCAACCTCAAAGATGTGCTGATTATCGCCCAATTTCCTTGAACAACACCTGCTATAAGATGATCTCCAAAGTGATTGTGGAGTTCCTGAAGCCTCTAATCCCCGCCTGGGTCACCGAAAACCAATCTAGCTTCATCCCTAGGAGTCACATAACTAGCAACATTCTCACTGTGCAAGAAGTCATCCACTCTATGCGGAACAAAAACCCCCAAGAAAGCACAAGTTTGTATCAAAATCGACCTGTGCAAGGCGTTCGACAAAATGAACAGGCATTTCATCAAAGATACTATAATCAAAGTGGGATTGCCCAACAATTTGATCAATCTAATCATGGACATCATTTGCAGTGGCTCCACGTCTATTCTGTGGGAAGGGGAACCACTTCCTCCCTTCAAACCTTCCCTGGGCGTTTGCCAAGGAGATCCAATAAGACCCTATATCTTTGTTCTATGTATGGAGAGGTTAATCCAGGGCATTACCCACGAGGTTGAAATAGCCAAATGGAAACTGATCACACTCTCTAGAGTAGGCACAAAATTGAGTCACGTCTTCTTCACTGATGACATCATGTTAATGGCGGAAGCATTCAGATCTAAGGAAGTAGTTATTGATGAAGTCTTGAGGAACTTCTCTGCCATCTCCAGCCAAGAAATATCAAAGGAGAAATCACGCTGCTTCTTCTCTCACAATACGACCAGGACAGTCCGTCTATCATTCTGTAACAAAATCGGCATCACCCGAACCGACAATCTGGGGAGGTATTTGGGTGTTCCCTTGCTTCATAATCGCCTGAACCAGTCAACTCATGAGAGCATAGTTGCAACGTTGAGTGACCGCATGAACAGCTGGACCACTAAACAACTATCCCTAGCTGGGCAGATCACCCTCGCCAAATCAACCCTGTAGGCCATCCCGGCCTATGTGATGCAATCTGTCAAAATCTCCCCAGCCATATGTGATAAGATCAATAGACAGGTTAAAGATTTTATCTGGTCAGGAGGATGCAAACACAAGAAGCTCTCTCTAGTCTCTTGGATAAAGATCACCTCTCCTAAGAACCATGGCGGACTTGGCCTTAAGGATGCTCGTGATCTTAACGAAGCACTCATGTTGAAGAATGTTTGGAGCTTCCTCAACGACCCAGACTTGTTGTGGGTACGAGTCATGAAGGAAAAATTTATGTGGCATGGACATCTCATGAACAAACCTTGTTCACCTGCTTGGTCCTTTATCAAGAAACACCTTCCCAAGATTAAGCAAGAATGCGGTAGAATTGTAAACTCAGGAAATGACGTGACTGTTTGGGTAGATCGCTGGATCACCGGCCTCCGCCCCCAAGACATCGATCCGTCCTGTCAAGTGCCACAAGGACTTGAGGACCTCACTGTCAGTTCCATGGTCCAAACTGAAGACTCCTGGGACAGTGAATTCATCAACACGTATATATCCCCTGTCTTGCTCCAGGTGATACAACATATCACACCACCAGAACCCTCCTTCGGCCCAGACAGTTGGGACTGGCCCCATGAAGATGACGGTTTGTTGCGATCCAAATATGCTTATACTTGGATTAGGTAAGAGAAAGATGTTAAGATACCTGGGAAATGGGATATAATCTGGCGTTCCAAGGTCCCTGAGTAGATCAAGGTCTTTGCCTGGCTCCTCAAACACAAAGCTCTGCTGAACAATGTGGAAAAACTTAGGCGGCATATTGATGTGGATGTGACTTGCTCAGCTTGTCAAAATGTTGTGGACACCTTACTACACAGCATCAGGGACTGTCCAATCATCATGCCTATATGGCACAGACTCCCTACCCATATTGGGTTCTTCGAGCTCGATGAGAATGCCTGGATTGAATCCATTTTGGAACGGGATATCATCTTTATTGTGTCATGCTGGCACATATGGAAGGTCTGAAACACTCTTATTCATGACAGGAAACAACCCTGTATTGAATCCTGTATCGCCTTCATCAACGTGCTAACACAATTGCTTCTGCTCTGCAAGCGCCAAGCGACGCTACCATATGCAAAGTTCCCACTCCAATTTTCCATCTTCAACACTCGTCCTTCGACGCCTTCTCAGATGCCACCTTCTAGCATAGTTCCAAGGAAGCTGGCTATGGCCTCCATATTGTTAGCAGTGTTGGAATCTACATGCTAGGCCTTGGCACCCACTCGTACGACCATTCACCCCTTGATGCAGAACTACGGGGCATTCAACTGGCTATCAATACCTGCAAGAGCAAGGGCCTCATGCCTATTACAATCCTATCAGACTCCCAGAAAGCAGTAACATTGGTGACAAGAAATCTCCCTTCGACACCAAGAATAGAACCAACTCGAAGATACATCTAGAGTGAACTAAATCTTAACACAGGTGTCAAGATTCAGTTCATCCCCCGTGCACTGAACGTTGTTTTAGATGCACTCTCAAAACATACCCTTTCCACCTCAATGTCATTTCAATTCACGACTTCTAAGCCTCCTTGGATCCATGTAAACATTGATCTCAACCTTGCTAGCTTTCTCTGGAGTAGAGCCGAGAATGAATAATATATAACACTCTATTTCCCCAAAACAAAAAGACAAAAAGAAAGTGCTAAAAAGAGATAGTGGGTGGAATAAGCACGTACCACCCAACTCCACCCTGAACTTAGAATTTTACTTCTCATGAACAAATCCCAAACTCGAGATGGAGTGAAGAAGATTGCTTGGTTTTCCAGGAGGCAAGTTCAAAAAATGTCCAGTTGAAGGGGATGTGTATGAGGGCTGGAACCTTTATCAGTAGAGATTCATAGTAAACCAATGATCAGGTGGTCGTGGAGGCTCAATGGGTTGTTCAAATTTCCTTTCACCTCACAGTCCCTCAAACATGATCCACAATTCATCCGTCAATAGTAACAGAAGTATTGGAGATAGATGAGGACTGGGGTATATTGGCAAATGTCTGATGGTTAACATGTCAAATGTCAGATGTACAAAATTGGGGGGAGGATCGGGCTCTGGTTTCCCATTTTCATATTGATCTGCATATATAATAATGGGTACTGATATTCAAGGAAGAAAAGGATACAAGTCAGCATCACAAGTATTTTTATTCTCCTTATAAATCACTCAATCAACATTGGGGTTAGTAGGTTTCATTGTTGATATAGCATGTAAATCAAGTGCTTCTATGCAGGGGGTCCCCAAAGGTTTAGGAAGGATAAAAATGGGGACATCTTCCTTGAAAATGAAGAGAGCGGGTATATGGACTTCTTCCAAGGATAGTGTCTCCCCTTCAAGATCAGCCATGTGTGAAATGGGAATTGGCAGCAAGAAAATATGAGGATTAGTTTCATCATTGGAGGTTGGGTACTCATTATCCGGAATAGATTCAACCACATTGGATTGGTCATTAATAACTTATGGATTTGTGTCAATTATGGAGGGAGTTGTTGGATATTTAGGATGACTTTCACGTTGTGACTTCTAATACTCAAGTAATAAAGCCTCAAGCAGAAAGGTTGGAATACCAACATCCTCATCGCACACAAAATATGACCCCATAGTCTACGCTATTTCTTCAGGATCTAAAATGTATGATAAAAAATTGGGATCATCATCATCATCATCAGGAAAAATAGTCTTGCATTTCTCTAACTCCTTCTAGGATCTCTGTGATTGGGCCTCTAATAAAGTAGCGAATAGAACTTATCAATTTTCCATAGTTTAATGTTGCTTATTTATTAATTCTTGTCACTCTACTAGTATTTTTCTAGGACTCTGATCCTCTCTTGTTAAGGTGTATATTGATTTGCACAACAAGTTTCATAGCCTCCAAAAATTAGTTGTTTACCCTCAGCATACCCCTCATAAGGATCTTGGTAATGGTACCCCTCATATTTATTGTGACATTGCTCCTAGTAATAGTCTTCAAGAGATGGTGGATTGAGATTTTTATTACATCCACCTAGATGGGAAGTCTCAACATCACAAGGTGTCATCATATCATGAGGGGAAACCTTTTGACAATCTAGATTCTTTTATTGGGCTTCTAGCAAAGTAGCTATCGTGGTTTGGCTAATTTCTAGTTTTTCCTATCCTTTGGCTGCCATCCTCTCTAAGGCCCTAAGTCTCTCTTTTTGTTGAGGATTACATTGGGTTTCACAAATAGGTTCATATTTACCAAAACGTTGTTGGTCATATCCCACATTAGAATATGAATAAAGGTATTGTGGTTCGTGATAATGGCCTTTGGGAATTTGTGGGTTATAGTTGACATCATTCCTACAAGAATTGGAAAGTTGGGATCATAAAAGATGTTATTATAATTTGGAGTCACATTAAGCCAATGTGATGATGAATGGTTTTAGTAGCCATTTGATTAATATTTTGAACCATAATGCATCAACCATTCCATTTGACATGATTCGTCAAAGATAAGTCAAAGATTTTCACAAAAATGGAGAACAAAATTTTTATCAATAAAATAAAAATTACAAAAATAAGTTGCGAACGCAGTACTGTTGGAATGAAAACTTAGAATAAAGAGGAGCTATACTTTCAAAATGGTACTCGGAAGGTAGAATTTTTTTAATGAAAATATAGTCAATTAAATTATGGAACAAGATAGATATTATTGAAGAAGACTAACAAATTGCAAAATTAAATAGTATGAGGAACTAAAATTACAAAATAAGCTAAAAATTAGCAAAGAAATTATAGAACAAGTCTCAAATTATAAAAAGATTAAAATTATGAAAGAAGCTAAAAATTATCAAACAAAACTAGAAATTATGAAAAGAAGAAATCCTAAATATACAGACATGATTATATTTGAAAAATAACATGTGTCATCCTCGACAACGGTGCCAAATTGATGCACATCGTTGTACACACATCAATCACTAGGACAAGTCTTAGAGTTTAACCTTCTAACCAGGTTTTCAACTTACTATGAACAACAAATCAGCTAAGTATATAGAGGTATCGATCCCTAGAGATAGAAAAATGATGATTGTTGAGTTTCAAATCCTATTGCGAGAACACGAAATAAAAGTGTAGATTGCAGAGGGTTTGAATTAAACTAAGAGCAAGAATAAAAATAATGAAATAAAGATTAACTACTTATGAAATAAAGAAACAGATTGAATTAGAAGAAGAGATATTGAGACTATGGGTTTTACCACCACGGTCGACATGAAACAAGGTCGAAAAAATCATACAAATAAGCAAGATAGAAGAAGGCATGCAAAAAAATTGTAAATGAATTATAAAAAACAAACTCCACGTGAACCCATTGGTCCTGCAGTTCACGTATCCTAGTCCATCATCTTAATAGGTATTTTTCTGAGGTCTCATCCAAATCCCCATACGATTGGTTTATTCATTCTAAATCTTGGTTTTCATGTTCCCATCCACCAAGATTAATATATGACAAAAATGATAGATCATTTTGATAAAATTGACAATTTCCAAACAAAAAACTATCTATCTAATGTTATCGTATAAAACTTCAATCTAAGTTAAAACATGTCTAAGGAGCTACTCCCTTCACCTTGATAGGAAAATTACTCGCTAGCCATGAAAATTAAAGGGAGAACGGAGGAAGAAAGAAGGGTGGCGATAGACTAAAAAGGAAATAATTTGATGACTCTAACTAGTGACTATTAAATGGCCACCGTTCTTAGTTCTGTGTTTGCAAAGATGAACAAGTACAAAAAAAAGAAGAAACCTTGACATCAAAACCAACTTTTATTAAAGAAAAATGGAGTTAACATACTGAAATTACAAGGACTAACGCTCAAAGTAAATTACAAATATAGAAAATTAGATGACAAACTAACACTAGATCTACAATTAAAACTCAATTTAAAACTAAGATTTGATGCCTTTTTCTTGTGGAGTCTCCCCTCCTTTTATAGGGATAAAGGAGGGGGGAAATCCTTTACAAATGGTTGGTGGAAGCGACAAGATTACTCCATCTTTTGGTGTCATTCGGGCAAAAACATCAAATCCCTTAATTTATCCCAAAGTCACAGTCAAACCATGACCGCATTGATGATTTTGAACATTTGATTGGGTCTTTATTAAATTATTCCACCACAAAAATATATGGAATTGGCCAACTCCTAGAAAAAAGGAAAAAAATTATATAATATTAATTTCTTGTCCATAAATGGTGGGATTTATTGAATTATCCTCTTTATATTTAACCATGTGACTTTATTTAATGCAGATTCCTGCAGTAGTGATTTCAATCAAAATTTGCTCCTTTTGAATGGCAAAAGCGATCCAAAAGAAAATCTAGCATCAAAATCTCCCAATTCACATTATCTAAGACTATAAACTTAGGAAGATCAATTCTATCACCATAAAGAAATTGTAGATGAGCCATGCCATGCCTCTTCATGAATTTGGTTTTATGAAATTAAATTCCCTTTCCAATGAGTACTTGTACACTTGATTTGGAGTTTGGACATGAGAGTTATGACATTTTTGGTACCAGATATACATGAATTTTAGGACTGTTGGAAATTATGTAGTTATATCCCAAGAGTAATTAATCGTTGGAGTGATTATGTCATTTTCCTACAAAAATTCAAACAAATATAATTAGAACTCTAATTAAAGAGAACAAAAATATAATTTAAATTATTTATTCTAAAACTAAGAAGATAATCAACAAAACAATCCTAAAGAGATATCTAAAAGATGTAAATAAATGGATAATACACATTTATCACCAAGCAGATCATAACATCTCTTTACAAGTACACACAATCTCTTACTCTGCCTATTGCATGGTCATCGACAACACACCTAATAACATAGAAAAGGCTTGATCATATGACATTAGGGTATATCTAGAAAGTCAACCATTCCTGAAAGCCTCTCCTAAAGGGAGAAATAGATACTCAAGTGACAAGTCATACAGTATGTCGAAGTGCAAGCACATCAAATGCTTAAGAGATAAGCCATGTAGTACATTATAAGGGTAGGACATTATATTGTAGATCCTACAATCACACTCCCCTCTGATGTGTCAAGAAGATAGAACCAAAAACACTCATGAAATAAGTCACAAAGGTTTATGTGGTACACGTATGAGTGGAGTCACACTAGCCAAGTAAATACAACTTTTGGGATACTATCGAATTCCTTGGAGATGGATTGTCTCCAATATGTCTTCAAATGTCGAATAAACTATATCCCTGGTGATTACATCCATGATCCACCCAGTCAACTATACAACATAGACATTCCTTGGTTGTTCTCAGCTTGGGGAGTCGACATCATAAGAATAATCAATCATTGGCATCAAATGGAAATTTCTTCATTCTATTAGCAATAGAATACTTCACAAATGGGTGAAGGTCATGTCCATCACCAACACATTGGCTCAACAAGTTTCAAATTCCTCAAGAACAAAATTACAAGCCAGTATGGGATACCACATTAGTTCATCTCTAACAATGATATGAACTTCATAGCTAAAATTGTCAAAGGGTATTTCATCCCTTTGGGGATCAAACACTACTCAAAGACTACTTTTCAGACCTGGATGAATGGAGTTGTAGAAGACACAAATTAGAACCAGATAAACATTCTAAAAAAGATGATAAACTCCCATGTGAACTGGAATGAACACCTCCCACAATCCTTTGAGCTTATCACACTTCTATTACAACTTCCATGAGAACTACACCATATTTTCTGATGTATGGGACGATAGCAATTTTTCAAGCCAAAGTATAGATTTGCTCTCTCTGGTTTCTACAAGAAGTAGATATTCTTGAGATAGAATGGATGCAAGAGAAAATCTACTGCCTCAACACCCTTAAAGAATGCCGAATGAGACCTTTGCATCATGTACAATGTTATCAAGCCATGACAACTTTAGTGTATAACAAGAAAGTTTAACCCTGTAATTTCTAGAATGGTGACCTAATACTACACATAATATAGAGTTATGACCCTAGGAGGAAGTTCAATCCAAAACTAGAATTGTTCTACATCATCCATGACATCTTGGACTGGGGTGGTTTGTGCTTGAAGGACATGGATAGAGATATTCATCTTCACTACATGAGCACCAACCTCATCAAACACTTCTATTATTGAAAAGAAAGCTTCAAAGTCTGCAAGCCTCCAGAAAAGATCCTTGTAAGGGAGCCAAATGCTCCCACCCCTTTAAAATACAAATAAAATATACTTAAATACCTAGATGTGTACATCTGTGCACCCTAATGTGGAAAGGCAAAGTAGAACATAGGGACAAATATGGAAGGAGCAAGATGTTATCTTGAGGCCCCAACTGTTTTCCAATATAAGATAACTCCTTAAAATAGGCCAACTTTAACAAAATACCTCACAATGTTCATGATTACGGAAAAGGCAAGGTGAAGCCTTGTAATCACTATAACTGGAGGATTGCTAGAATTATCAGTCCCCATGGAAAATTAGATCTGATCCTCACAATCCATGACCCTTGACACCTATAAAATTACATAATTCTATTGGAGTTGACATAGAAGGGGAAATGACTGGAATTGTGAAAGTGAAAACTAAAAATCCTGATGGATATCCCCACCTCATTTCTTGAAAAGGTATGAGTCTAACCTCTACAAAGATAAATCTAGGAGCATTGAGGTGGGAAACCTTCATTAGAAAAAATCCATTTATTCCTCATGGAACCATAAGCTCTCATGCTAAGGACATTGTTGGCTTTTTAGATATGTCACACTCATATTATAACATGTCTATTAAGTGTTTCAGGTGATCAAGGAACTAATTCAAGATCCAACGACAAAGACTATGCAATGTTATGCATGTTTGGATGATTTTAGGTCAAGTTGTACCATGTGTATGACTGTACAAGTGTGTTTTGTACAACTCGATAGATATATTGTAGGGACAAGTGATGATCTTCCGAAACCTACCCAAATCCTTAACTCACATTCATATGAAGCCATTAGGGTTGAAAGTATTTTATATAAAAGTCATTAGATACGTTTTTCCTGCATATGTGTAGTCTATCTCAATCCAAATCTCTATCAACCAAAATACAATCGGTGAAAGACCCTATGGAACGGGATTATATTTTACTTCCATGGAGTCCTGGGTCATTTTTGGTTGATGAAAATCTCGATCGAGAATGTTGTTTGAAGAAAAGTTTGATCGAAAAAGAGGTTTTCAGCTTAGTTCGACTGAGAAGATAGACCGAGATATATCCATTAAAGCCAATTGAACCCCATGACACTTCTCATTCAACAAACTCATTGACCAAGATAGTTCTTGTTAAAAAATATTTCGACCAAGAAAATTTCTGGAATGATGGTTTACTAAAGATCAAATTAGCCATTACAACTTAATTAACTTCATCCTAACAACTAGTTTTCAACCTAGAGCACTATAGACACTCCCAACAGTTTCCCTAGTCACTTGTAAATATTTCATATTAATAGGAGTGGTCTTAGGACACCTAAATATCAACTTTTGCACATTACTTTACAATAACAATTGACATACACTTCAGCTTACTACTACTTGAAATCTACTCATAGTGCTTAGATACTACACTTCAAGTTTCCATCATTCTATCCAAAGCCTTAGGTCAATTCTAGTATCCTCTCCACCATATATAACCTTTCCTAAACCTTTTGTTGAGTGGATCATCATGACTTGTCCATTAGTGCAAAAGTGTAAATCTTGTGAGCTAGATTATTTCTTTCTTTCTCCAATCTAGTTTAGGATTGGTGTATTTTTTTAGACTACTTCTCAGAGTGACAATTGTCTATGAACCTATGAGAAGGAGTCTTCTCAACTTGCTACTGTTCTACTGTCCATTAAAGAAGTGGTGTTGTATGGTGCTCTTTTGCGCCCCTTAAAGAAGAGGTGAAAAGGGTTACCTTCTAACGGCCCGTCAAAGAAGGTTGTAGTTCTACTTGAGCTGAAAGGTAGGTAGACACTAGTAAATTTTGTGTATTGTGTAGCCGCATATAAAAGAAATTATATATATGATTTAGAAATCTTGGTTGGAAACAACTAGGTAGTGGATTGACGTCATTTGAATGAACCACTCTAAATTTGTGTGTCTTATGGTTGCCTATTTTGCTAAATATTTCCACATTCTTTTAGAATAATAATTTTATTTGGTTAAAATTATTATAAATCTCAATTCACCCCCTTTATGTTCTTTCAATTGGTATCCAAGCAAGTCTTCAAGGAGCCTTCACTAATATTGAAGAATGGGGGATGGCGTGCTTGGCAACCTCAGCTTGGAAGGAACACATGTGAATAGGCCTCCAACATTTGATGGGTCTAGCTACACCTACTGGAAGAGGTGGATGTAATTCTTCTTCCATGGGATAAGATTCGATATATGGAATATGATAACTAGGCCCTACGCACTCCCAACCACAAAATTGGAGCAATGGGACCCAAAAAGATAAAGAAGGCCACTCTAAATGCAAAGGCTGATAGCACACTCTATTTCTCTTAATCTCCAAGCAAATTTAATCATATATATACTTGTGAAACAACTTATGAAATATAAATAAACTCTCAGTAACTCATTAGGGTACTACACAAGTAAAGAACTCTAAAAATATAATGTTAAAAGACAAATTTGAATTATTTCATATGCAACCTAATGAAAGTATTATAGAAATGTATGCATATTTTCTAACATTTATACATCTGTGTTGGGGAAGAACATAAGCAAGAAATATCAAGTATCCAAGATACTTAGATCATTACCTCCCAGATATAAGTCAAAGGTTACTGCTATCGAGGAAGCTAATGATCTTACAACACTAAAAATGGAGCAGCTCGTCAGGAACTTGGAGACGCATGATGTCACCCTTAAAGAAGAAGAAAAGTGGAAGCCAAACAAAAAAAGTAGAGTAGGAAGGATCTTGGTCTCAAAGTCACCACCAAAGTGTTATCATGAAACATCATTCAAGAAAGCAGTAACACAAGTGATGAAGATGATGGAAGTGACTTGATTGTAGATGGTAAAAAATATAAGATATTTCATTGTAATGAAACTCGTAGTGCTCCTTCCTCTTCTTCTAGGTGCTTTGAATGTGTAAAGAAAGGCTATCTAGTTTTTGAATGCCTAAAACTCCAGAAAGGAAAGAAGTCCTCATTCAAGAAGAAAGACAAAGCCTACGTAGCTACATGGGATCAGTCAAGTGATGCTAGTCAAAGTAACAAAGTAGAGAAGGTAGACTGTCTCATGACAATAGTGGATGAATAATAAACTAACGAGATAAATATTTTTGATTTATCTTAAAATTAATTAGTTGTTAGTCTTGAAGAATTTCATGAAAAATATATTGACTACAAGAAACAAAATAATAAACTTGCCAAAATTAGTGATGAACCAAACTTTAACTTAAATAACCTTAGTTCTTAAAATGATGCTTTAAAATCTTCAAATTGTATATTAAAAGAATCTATTGAATGTTATAAGTCTAAATTAATTATTCTTGATAATAACAGTAATATTCTCTCTCAAGAAAACATTGATACACATGAAAAATAAATGATTATCAAACACAACATGTATCGTGCACACATTTAGATTATGATGCTTTAGTAAAAGAAAGAGATACTTTGTTTTCAAATCTTGCTCAAGTAAACCTAGAGTTAACTATAAAACTTTCTTAAAATGTTTAGTTGCAAAAACAAATTTCTAGATTATACAAGGAAGCAATAATCTTCTTAATATCTTAGATAATGATACTAAACAAGTAGGAGGGAGAGGTTTAGGATATGTGTCGTAGAACAAGTCTTGACATATGCAAAAAACCAAAAAGGCATATGATTCCAAGAATAGAACTAAATATGTGCCTAAAAATAACGTTATAGAATTTCAAAATATTGAAAAGAGAAATCAAATATCTTTTATCTCATGTCACTATTATCGACATCTTTGACATTTTTCATTTTCATGTGATTATCATAAGAAAGGAGACCTTTACATGGCTTGGGTTCTGAAACCCCAAATTTAGAGAAGGAATATAATAAGGTGAGAGTGTACCTACTCTTAATCTAGATAAAAATATGTGTGTCTTATCTCAACTTAATATAATATACATATGCACATCATTTAAAACAATAAAAACTTACAAAATTTATTAACCTGAAATTCTAGTTTCTCCATAACTTGATGTCGGTTTATGAAACCTCTATCGCAGAGCTTTGCAGTTGACAAAATAGTTCGACCAGAAATAAGCATGTCAGAATTTTAACTCAAAAATCAATTCTTATAATTTTTTTAATATGTAAAAATCTTTATGTCTTGAAAATATAAGTTCCATCCATTATATCAATTTTATACTAACCATCATGGACTACACTTAAGTACCAAAACCCTCTCCAATTTATAAGATTGAGTGGTGGATAGTGGTTGTTCCATGTATATGACTTCAATATACACAAAAGTAGAAAGAGAGGATCATTCACATTAGAAACAATGGCAAAGGCACCATGTGGAATAGATGATAATGAAGAAAAAGGAGTACATGGAAGTGCACATGATAAAGATGAAATTAAAGGTAATGATAATGATGAGGTATCTCTTTCTACTCTATCTAAAAAAGAGGTCATATATGACTTGTTGTAACTACCTCGAATAAAGTTAAAAAATTGTCAAGTATGATTGACTTCTTGAGCCATAAAGAACAAAATGTCATTGAAAAAAAGAGATTGGATTATATTATTTCTATAAATGTTTATATTCAAAATCAAGTTCTAGCATTAAAATTTTTTTTGTCTTATATTAATAGTTTACCTCTTCTAGTGCTCATGTCAATCATAACATTATTCTTTGAGAAAATTTTAATTTAAATGACAAAATTTCTATGCTTGAAGAAGATCTTGATAGACAATGCCTAAATTTTTACTACTAAAAACAATCTCTTGCTAAAGAAAGTGGAAGGTTGAATTTATATTTGGATGAATTTTCTAATAGTAGAAATACGTTTTTCTCATAATCATTATGGTACTCATGGACTTACTCCTAAACATGATAAGAGAAAGAAAAAGAAATATCATATATTTGATAAGTTAAATGTAATTTCTTAGAGATGAAACATGGGTTACTTTTGGAATATTCAAACATTATGCTATCTCATGGTTTGGGAGCTCAAAAACCTCTCTTTAGATAAGAAGTAAAAAGATCATGATCATTATTTGCAAAATCATTTCCATCTTAATATGGAGATAAATAATATGTGCTATCACATTCATGCTTATTCTTAAATTAGTTTTGTGCTACAATCTGTGAGTATCTCAATTGACTAACACTTGGACTGAGAAAAAACTTAGTAGAAAAAATCCTCGGCCAAGATATTACCAGTGATAAAATTGATTTGGATCTCATTAAATTGGATTTGTAGATTCCAACCTTTACTAGATTTCTTGGTTTCTACATCTGATATAAATACTTTGTCATGGAATTTTTGTTATTAAATTGCATTTTCTTATTTTTGAGATCATTTTACAGGATATGAGGTTAGGAGGGGGGCTCAAAATCTTTTAATATAATTTACATATCTTATGTGCTCTTAATTGATTCTCTATATCAATAAAGTCTTAACATTCTTTCACATTTGGTTTAGAGATTCTTTACAACTGATTTATGATGCTTAGTGGATATCTATACTGATATGGGCCTAACATCCTCTGAAAATGATTGAGAAATCAATTTTTCCTTGATCTTCTGATTTTTATGGAAAATCTCTAATTCATGGAGGGTTTAACATTCCTTACATTGATATTGAGATATTCTTTAGAAAATGAGGTTTTTCATGACATCTCTATACCATGGTGGACTTAATATTCCTTACCAATGGTTTAGAGTATCCTTTTAACATTTTGTGCTAATTTGATCTTCTTATCATGAAATATTTAACATTCCTTTCATCATAATTAGACAATATAATAAGTCATTCCTCGGTCATATATGGTTTTCTGCTATGCATTAACATCATCAATATATATCCTTGATTTTGACTCTCCCCATCACTTGGTATTCTTTTTCAATCGACTTTGAGTATAAGTTTTTCCATCTCCAAAACTGAGCATCATATTTAGTGGAGTATCCCACTAAGAAGGAGTCATTTTCATGACTTTTTAACTTTTGGAGATGACAAATGGGGAGAAAAATCAATGAAACAAATTGGCTATCATCAAAGCAATTTAAAAGGGATAACATTCATTTAAAGGTATGGATTTCTAAATTGGCTACTTTCAATTTATCTTATGGAAATAAAAGTCATCATAAAAAAGGGGATATTGTTGGATTTTTGAACATGCCACACTCATATTTTTATGATTAAAATATTTCCTAAATTGTATCACTATAACGTGTGTTAAGTGTTTCAGGTGATCAAGAAACTATGTCAAAATCAAACAAAAAAGACTATGCAATGTTATACATGTTTGGATGGTTGAAGGTAAAGTTGTACCATGTGTATGATTGCATGTGCATTTTGTACAACTTGATAGATATGTTGTAAGTACAAGTCATGATCTTCTAAAAACTACATGAAACACTAACTCACACTCATATGAATCCATTAGGGTTGATATGTGTTTATATAAAAGTAGTTAGATAAGTTTTTCCCACATTTTCATATTCTTTCATAGAGTCTATCTCGGTCAAAATCATCTTTGTCTGAAATCCAATCGGTCGAAGAACCTATGGACCTAGAATAAGCTTTTACTTACATTGAGTCCTCTGTCATTGTCGATCAAAGTATATCTTGATCGAGAATGTTGGTCGAAGAAAAGTTTGACAAACACATAGTCTTTAGAGACAATTGACCCCTAGGACAGTTGTCGTTCGACAAACTCTTCGACCGAGATAGTTTCAGTCAAAGTTTTTCTCGACCAAGAAAATTTCTAGAATGTTAGTTTGTTAACCATCAAATTAGTCGTTGCAACTTAATTAACTTAATCCTAATTTATAGTTATATACCTAAACCACTCTAGACACTCCCCACATTTTCTCAAGCAACTTGCAAACATTTCCAATAATGGTCTTAGGACACCTAGATATCAACTTTTCTCATTAATTTGCAATAACTATTGGCATACAGTTGATCTTACTACTACTTGCAATCTACTCATAGTACTTAGATACTATACTTCAAGTTGCCATATTTCTAGCCAAAGCCCTAGCCCAATTGTAGTGTCCTCTCCACCAAATATAAGATTTCCTAAACCTTTTGTATAGTGGATCATCATCACCTATCCATTAGTACTCAATTGTAAATATTTTGAGATAAATTGTTTCTTCATTTCTCCAATTTGTTTCTATATTGGTGTATTTCTCTTAGACTACTTCTTGGAGTGAAGGTTGTCTAGGAACTTGTGAGAAGAAGGAGTCTTCTCAACTCGGTGCTCTTCCGTAAGTTGTTAATGAAGAGGTGTGCTACAATGCTCTTCCACATCTATTCAAGAAGTGGTGAAGAGGGTGACCTTCCCGCATCCCGTCAAAGGAGGTGGTAGTTCTCCTTGAGATGTAAAGGAGGTTTTATCTTGCTCCACAAAAGGCACCAGTAAACTTTGTGTTTTGTGTATTGATATAGAAAAGGAATAAAATACATGGTTTAGAAATATTGGTTGCAAACAAATAGGTAATGGACTGATGCAATTTAATGTTACACTCTAAATTAGTGTCTCTTGTGTATGCCTCTTTTGCTTTATGTTTCCACATTCTTTGAGAAAAGTAATATTATTTGATTATAATTATTATAAAGCTCTATTCACCCCCCCTTCTTTAGATCTTTCATGCATGAGCATCAATGTCCATTCCAAAGACTCAACAAAAAGATCCAAGTCAAATGGACACCTCACAAAGAAATCACCAATAACCCTTTAACTAGGTATACATATGCTTGTGGTGGATCTCTATGCCAAAGCATGTCGGAAATGAAGTCTAAGGGGGTGTCTATGACACCTGATCCCCCTGAGGTAGGGAGTTTCCACTAATACACCCTCTACATGGCATGAGTTTGATGATAGAAGGAAGCACTTTGACCAAGTATGTGCACCA
This sequence comes from Alisma plantago-aquatica, assembly GCA_963693085.1. Classification (NCBI taxonomy): domain Eukaryota; kingdom Viridiplantae; phylum Streptophyta; class Magnoliopsida; order Alismatales; family Alismataceae; genus Alisma; species Alisma plantago-aquatica. Next base: position 960,639,510 of record OY856409.1, on the reverse strand, counting down.
GTGATAGTTAAATTGCATCATCACCGACACCCAATAATAGGGATTAAAATTCTCCAAACATGACCTGATGATCAACCACTAAAAGCTAGGCATGGAAATTCCACAGTCTAAGTAGTCGAGATAGAACTTCATCCATCCCCAACATATATCTACTGATGTCAGACTAGAAATCCATCGATCCACATCGACATGCAGTTGTGAAGACTGACTGACTTGAATATACTTCGACAAGAACTCCTTCACAATAATGAAGTGAGAATTTGAATACTCCACCAACTGAGCAAGACTGATACATATTCCCAAATAAATTTATGAGATTTTGAAGGCTCCCCTCATCTTCTCGATCAGCTATGCTTCATCCAAGCACCCGTACAACTCAACCAATATCATAGGAACAATAGTTTACTTCCTTCAAATTGCAACAAAAATCCCAAAAGCAACATACATCACCTTCCCGACAATCTCTCCAATGAATTTCTCATCTAATATGATTAGTGTGCATGCTCTCAAATGGGACAGGTAGGGGGAATCAACACCATGCCCCACATTTCTATTGAAAAAATCCCATAGGGAGGCCATATGAATGAAGGACCATCTTTGATCTAACATCAAGAAACTTAAGACCACTTCATGTGTAGGAAGCTCACCAATTTAGCAACATAACTCAAATTCAACAGAACAACGGGCCGACAGTCATGAAGGAGAAGGTAGTTGATCTTATCCATGTCTTCTAGGTGGGAGTCATAAGGACATACCCAAAGCATAATCAGTGAGCGAGAGGATCTCTAGACGTGATCACTAATGACATCAGCTCTAGCAACAAGGACATAAACCAAATGACAAAGATGATGGGTCACACAAAAAGTGGTTAGCGTACGAATTCTTCTATCTTAGAGAGATCAATAACAAACAACTACCAAAGACATATTCATGGGAGGATGCCTCCCAAGAGAGATCTCCCTTATCACCCATCCCCATTGATCAAGATCGTAAAAGTTGACATGTGCATAATAGAGAAAAGCACGTGCCTTACCTATATAATTCAATCAGGACTGAGTCACCTTCTAGAAACAAGGGGGATCTCTTTTCCTTTTTACTAGTGGATGACACAATCTGCCATAGTTGTCAACATCAACGAGCAACATAGACACACTTCTATTGACATAAGCACTTTTTGTCCCATTGACCCACAATTTATGGTGATCCACCAACCCATGATGGAATAAGGATCAAAGCTATTCATCGGGCCTACTAAAGATCTCATAAAGTCCAAACTTCCGAAATACAATTCCATATTGAGGATAAAAATCTCACTATCCAATTTGATTCAAACTCAAACTTTTATTTCAAAAGTTAATCGAGTCTTACAAATATAAACACAACTGATACATGATATTGCATACATAAAAGAAAAGTACACCATGAAGGGAAATGGTCTAGAAGTGTAAATTACTCACTACTTTTGTATCATTTTCTTTAGCCACCCAAAAAATGTTTGGCCAAAGGTTGATGATTTGTGGAAGAAGACCCAAAGGACCGACATTCGACACACACATCAAAATGAATAGCATTGGTGTACCACATATGACCTAAAGATGAACTATCAGAGGGAACATCCAAGATAAAAAAACATCCCTATGATGAGAGTAGCTTGCTCCAAGGCATCCCGCTGATGGATCTGTAGTTTAAATTGGGACCTTAAAAGAAAACTTGCTCATGCTAGTGGATCCCTTACTATGTCCATATCATGGTGGGATTCTCAAGCCGAAGAGTCCAACCATGACAAGCATGAAGTCTAGACATAGTCACATGAGAAATGATACAATCCTCTAAGATCAAAGTCTTTGTGTGTTCTCAGATTGGGAAAACCATCAAAGCCTCATGCAAAAACCAGGAGAGGAGGTGGAGCCTCAGCAGGAGATGGGTGATGAAACTCATACATCTAATCATCTTGCCCTCAGTATAGTCATAATCCACAACTTGTAGAAGATGCATATCAAGACAACATAAGAAAAATAAGTTAAACCAGAACTACCAGAAGATTACCACTGGAGGATGTCAAATGTTGATCATACACCTATCAAGAAGGATGTATTGGTTGGCCATGGGCATAATGCCACTCAAGGTACTTTTAGTGTGTCACCTAACCCCATGCTAGATCTAGAGTATCCTCAAAGATAACATAAGGAAGGGGAACCAACCCATGCACAAGGTCGAATGAGATGTGCTAGCCACTAGCCCACTAACAAGCAACATACTTGTCCATGTACAATACATCCCAGAGGGTGACTTCAAGTGTATCCAAAATGCATCCAGAGATAATTCCTTGAAGTGGTTCACAGATGAGTTAGCAGCCTCATCGCACTGAAACCTAGGAAAGATCCTAAATTTGACATAGAAATCAACAATGAATTGGGGTCAACTAAAGTACACATACAAGATAATACAATGTAAAAGTACTATGCATACCTTAGAAAAGGTCAACATATCTACTCCGCCTCTCCACATCCTATATTGCGGTCTACTGCTACACCTAACACAATGATGACATGTAGGGAGGTAAGAATGTAGACAATTCTTATCTCAGAGTGATAGGTCTATGAAGTTGTTAGTTCTAATATCCCCACAGCTGCAAAATAAAGATCAGTGATACCACCCACTATAGATATTTAAAAGCAAAGAAAACAATTGGTGTAGACATACCATTATTAAGCCAAGAAGTCAGTTCTAACCCTTCATAGAACATACCATTTATTTCATGAAGAAGTCAACCACAAGATACCTTCTTAAGCTCTTTGGCAAGTGGAAATACACACCTTGACCTATTTGAAGGAAGGGACCACATCCAAGTGAAAAAGGAAGAAGAACTAGCCAATTTTTCCCCTATTTCTTGCATTGTTGCTAAACATGCAACCACTGATCAATAAAAACAAAAATATACTAACCCTATAGGCAACCTAGAAAGGGTCACTGGGATAAAGTTGGATCTCAGCTAAGTGAAATTGACCTCATATCTAGATTCCATCCTAATAGCATCACAGTTTTCCCTAAAATTCCATCAAGACAGTGACCCTCCATTCCTATCTATTAGGAAAACAACATATGGAGATCCCACAAAACCCTAACCCAATAATACCAACAAAGTCACTTGGGGTTATGTCCAGCTTGCCAAAGGCAAAGTGAAAAGTGCAAGATTGAGGACAGAAGTGCTAAATCAAAGGGAGGAGATAGTACCTATGAACCATCCCATATCAACAAATGCTACCAAAGCTGGTTCCCTCAAGAAAATATATCTCCTCAGCAGCTAAATTGACATACATCATCTCCAACTCATTTTAAAGGGTCTGTAGATATAATTTTGGCAATCCAAGACCCTAGAAAGACAAAGCAAAAAACAAAGTAAAAAACTTTTTCCATAGGTGAAAATCCTAATTCAAGATTCAGCAAACTAAAAAAAAATAGCATTTAACAAAGTTTCCAAGTTATACCGCATTGCTCGCTCAACGACCTCGATGATGCAAATTCATCCACAACATGCCAAATGAACCACAAACCTCTTAGCTAGGAGCAGAATCCCCATGATCCTACTTGCACTTCCATGATGCATGCCTAGTGAAATTGCAAATAAAAAACTTCATATCAAGATATAAATTCATAGGTTAAGCTAAAATGCATGTCATAAGCCTATCTCTGTCCTATCATCATCACCTACACCCTACTCATCCAATGTGGGATCCTCCTCATTCTACCCACAAGTTGGCATTTGCAAAAGAACAACCGTAATGACATAAACTTTCCAAAGTAACTGTAATCAGCTCAATCTAACATCATATGACCAAAAAATTATCAAAATAGAAAAACAATTGAATCACAAATCAAAACATGAGAGTAGGTCATCTTTGACCTCCACACTATGAAGAACACCATGTGACCAAAATCTAAATTTCATCATTGAGGAACAAAAGGCTAAACTAAATTATAAAAATGAATGATATACCTCCTCAGAGATAAACATGAATGAAATCAACACAAAAACACCACTGAGATGGGCAATATTAAGCTCTATCATTGTTGTAGGGACTCTACCTTCATGTTTCCAGAGAGATCTGGAGGAACCCCATGATCATCCAGTGAAGGAATGGCAAATTAGTGGAATTTTTCAGCTCTCTCTTTCTCTATCTTTGTTATCGTCGTTGTCTATAATCGTCTGATCAAGTTGTTGCATCCGCTGATATGCGAGGATGGATGAAATAAGAGGGGTGCTTGACTCCACTCTCATTTCCCATCCTTATAAAAACAAAGAAGATTGCAAAGTTTGCAAACATTTCCCTATATATTTAGCATAATTTCTCGATCCTTCTAAAAATTATATAAAAACACTTTATTAGAAAAAATTAAAACATCAGAAAATTTGTAAAATTTTGTAGATTCTAGATCTTGGCTTAAAAGATAAAATTCCATGATCAGTCAACGAAGTATTTCTTTGATCAAACTCTAATCTACATAGTCCATGATAGACCTAAACTGGACCATCAACCCACATACACCTATTCTCATACGGTCTTGGATCATGACCTAAAACTAAACCAACCCTCACATAACTTTCACCACTCCTTTGGGTCCTAGATTATATCTAAAACTACACCAAATTGCTCCGACAAATTTTCAGACTTTTGTATGGTTCTAGCTCATGACCTAAAATTGAACTAATTGTGATTTCATTATGGAATCTTTTAGAATCTTAGATCATGAATAAAAAATGAACCAAACTGTTGCTCACATTTTTAGAACCTTTTTAAGATCCTAAAATTATACTTGACATAACCAAATTTGAAAATCTAGGGGAAATGGACGATGAACTATTAAAGGAACACATACCAACAACTACCTTTCACTAGTATAGAAATAACCTATGTCATCAGTTATTTTAGGCATACCTCGCCAGTTATAAACCGACAACTAAGTGGGCGATGCTAAAATTTAAGACGTACTTCGTAAGTTTTTTTAGAAAAAACAAATCAATGATATACATATATATCATCGCCTCAACATTATAGTCAAACCAACGACATAACACACAGCCTGGGACAAAAATGTGGTTTCCCTTGACAATTTTTCTTTGGTTAAACCAAGGATAGCCGACATGATTTTATGTATATTTGGAGTTGGGTTATGAAATAATCGATGAGATATCAGTGATTCAATAATGAAAAATAAGGGATTTGGTGTCGGTTTATATGGAACCACCGACGTAATTCTATTTCATATAGTAGGTTTCTTTGAAATAGTTAATGAGGTATAAGTAAATCAATAGTGAAAAATAAGGGATTTTTTATCAGATTTATTCAAAAAATTGACGTAGTATGTATATGTAGTAAGTTTCTTATGAAATAAGTGATGACCTATGTCTCTATTTTTTTTATATAGCAGGTTTGCATTCTATTGTCTAGCTACTAGCCTATTTAAAGCTTTCAATTCATTAGAACTGTAGGCCTCTACAAGCATCTCAGCTTAACAATATGCCACCAAACTTTCTAGAAGAAAGATATATATATAAACAAACCTATGCATTTGATACAGATGCACAATCAAGCTAGAAAACTTCAACATTCTATCAATTTTTCACTTCAACACACACATATGCATGAATTCACAACTCAATTGATTCAGTTCCCAGCCACACATTCAATTTCATACATATGCACAACTACAAATTCTCCTCCTCATGGACATCACATTCCATTCACACACACATATGCATGAATACATGTACACATCACCTACCATAGATTTCAAGTCCACAATGTATAATACATCAAAAAATATTAACATCAAAGTTTGAATATAAAATATCATTCAACCAACCCAATTAGCTGACAAGTTCACACGCTTGATGAAACAATTTGCCCACTCTTTGCATAGGCCATTCAGTTGCTCCAATGTATAGTCAGTCTTCAATAGTGTCAAAAACGATAAAGAGAATGGGACATAATTTGAATTAGATTTGACTATTTGTATTATCAATTGAGATTACTTCATTAATTATTATCCAAGACTAATAACAATACCTTCACTATACATTTGATATTTTCCACATGTGTAACAATCATCTTCATGTACATAATATCCACATGCCCAATCATTGTCTTGTACATGGCACTTTACATTTACAATTATGTTTATAAATGTGATTTATGTAGAGTTGGTAATATCTTTGCATTTGGAGTGAGGAAGCTCTACATCAAAACTCCTCCAAGCTACTGATATCTTTTTTGTATCTACTTTCCCTCCACTTTGATGGAATGCTTTCATACCATTATAAGTTAACTTAACAAATTGTTGCATTATTAAACTGTCATATGATGCAAATATTAACAAATATGTTATGGAAAAAATATACTTACACATGAATCTACAATTTCATTGGGTGTCCCTCATTTGGTGTTAGGTTTATACCCAAAGGATCAAAGAAATACACAATATAGATCTCAGGAAAAATCACTAAGAACTACCAATGCTTATTTCTAAGTGAATATGCAAATAAAATTAAAATCAAATTCATAACATTTGTATATTAATAAGTTAGAAATATAACAACAAGGCCAAAACATACCAAACTTTGAAAGGAGCTCTGATCATGTTCTTGGAAGCACCAAAAACCTTAATCGTGGTATTTATGCCACTCATATATTTCTCTACATCGTTAATCATTGATGGCATTAGAAATTCCAAATTTGATATTTTGAACCCAACAACCATGTAATACAAATAACTAAACATATATATGCAATATTCAGTTAATATACAGGAAACAATTATAAAATATGTATTTTTCATATATGATGCGGTATCCATACTCGTTGTATTCAAAGTTCTATCACTGATGTATTCAGTCGTTGATATTTAAATAGATGAGAAACATCTATCAACACTATAACATTGTCGTGATCTATACTTACAACCTCCTCTTGAAGGTCTATCACCATGGTATCTTATTGATCTATATTGTCTATCCATACTGTCAATGCCTTATAGTTAGTGCCTAAGAATTCAGATAGCTGTTGTGGAATAAATGTGGGGGAAGAGGATTTGGAATGCTAGGGGGCTTATTATTTGTTGTGGTCTGCATGCATGTGTTCTCATATTAGTTTCATATTATATGTAAATTTCATATAAAGTGTATCATACCTCAACCAATTCGACAAGCAATAAGAGAGAGATGGAAACATCAGCCAAGGCTGGTATGTGCATACTAAAAAGGAAATTGAGTAATATTATGAGATAAACGGACGAGCCTTCACATTTTGCAATGGATGTCTTACATAACCAATGTTGTTTATCTATGGCATCAGTGGTTTTTATTTAAACGATGCCATCAAAGGTGACGTAATATGTCATTTCTGTACTAGTGGCAGTATTAACAAATTTAAAAAAAGGCATATACTTGAACAAGGATGTCTATTAACAAAAGAGAAACACATATTTTATTCACATTTTCCATTATATAATCCATGCATTTGCCTAAAAAAGGGATTAATGTATTAAGGCCTTATGATTTTCTTACCAAAGAGAGAGATCATTGTACAAGGTGATACGCTTACTAAAGATTTAGATCACTCATAAGCACTATGCTTACCAAAGAGATGTAGTGCTATGATATATTGGATCATATACATTATGCATCATGTGTTTATAACTATATGTATCGAAAATCAAGCAAACATACAAGAACAATCATTTCATCCAATATCATATGCCAAGTATTTTATACACATAATAAAACCATCATGAGTAGTAGGTCAAGTATGAGGTGAAGTGTAACTTGGTCAATAGATAATCTAAATACCATGCATGTTCTTCATGTCAAGTACAGCCTTGGACAAACAATGATTAAGATATGATCACATGTACCACATTCAGATGCTCATCATATTAGCCATAGTTGATTCATTAGGGTTTACTGAGTCATTATGATATGTGCATCATTACCTATAATCTTCTTGAAATTATGTTATTGATTTCATATTCCAGATTATAGTTTATTAACTAATAATTGTGTTTCACATGATTATGTGAACTTAATAACCTTAGGTTACATACATTACCCCAAGTTAGAGTTTTCTCATCATTTTAGGGTCTCTTACATGTAATGTAACTTATATGAAAATTACTAATCTCAAAGTTACACATTATCTTCCAGTTGGTGATATGAGCTTACACTGTAATTTTCAGAATTTGATGAGCATATTTATAATTATTTCACATTCATTAGGGTTATCAACCCTAAATAGATATATGAAGCATTTCATATAATTTCGTGCATCAACAATATAATCATTGACCTTAGATGGATTACAAACTTGATTTAGAATCTAGTGGCATCTTTGCATATTTTTAGACCATTCGTTGATATTTATTATACATGAAATGAGTATTATCCATTTTAACATGATATCAACAAATTTTGTGCATCAAAACTGTTATATGAGGATATTATCTAGTTCTACTCATTTTTCCAAGAATTTTTAGTACCTTATTTGCAATTTTCTAATAACAGAGCTAATTATTATGAATTATTGAAGTTCTACATATTTTAGAAGATAATTACCTTCAGTGGCCAATCACAATTCACCACGTGGCCACAAGGGGTATGTTTCCTTTTATTTCTCTCACTCATGGACCCATCTGATTAATAGGTGAGTTGGTCTATTTGGTCTGGGTTTGGCTGTCTGGGCCGCCTAGGTTTGACCTCACCTGGTTCGCTCGCTCTCTCTTTTCTTGCTGGCGTTCTTCGTGATCGTAGCACTTGACGCCCACATGTGCTGTCATTCAGCTTGTCTCTAGAAAGTGATATCATCTACTCCAAGTCTTCGTCGTCAAAAAGCCTACTTCCATTTCCTCCTTCTGTACCTCATATACATCACCGACCCCTCATTTTCCCTATGGTGGATCCTCCTTGTGGGGTTCATGGAGGCCTCCGATAGGGGCTCTCGCAGAGAGAAGAAGAGGATTTTCTCTTCCAAATTCCTTTCCCAATCAATTCTTCTTTGAGGTGTTATGGTTTATCAATGGAACTCCAAGAACACCATGGATTACAGTGGGAAGACCTTGAACCCACTTTGATAACTCGATCTTCTTCTCTGGCAAGATGGAAATGTTCGTCCATGGAAATGACCACTAGAGTGCAAAAAACTATGTGCAATCAACTCCCTTGGTGTCATTCTTCCTTTTCCCCTTCCTCATCTTCCTCAAATCCTCTTCTAACTTTGTATCATTCTCCTATGCCCAAACTGCTATCTATAATGGATAAGCAGTGGAGAAACAATGATAACGGGGAGTTTGTTCTCTATGAATACAAAATCACTTTCCTCTTGTGAAGTGTCAAATTGATTGTATTAAGTATTTGAAACCAACTCCTTGGTCATTCCTTCTAAATTTCTCGAATACCTTGCTCTAACCGCAAGATAGGAGATGCAGTCATTGTTGCCGATTCTTCGTCATCTTGTAGTCATAGATGTATCATGCATCCAATTCGTGGCCTACTCAATTTAGCTATTGTGTGACACTACATGCCCAGAACAATCATGTTACTTGTTCCATTGTACTCAATAATACACATGATTTCATGATATTCAATCCCAAATAACATCATCAAATAACCTTCATACTTCATGTAATTGGAACCATAGCTTTATCCTCATTGTATCTACATTCCATTAAATTTTGGTGCAATGTTACCGCTATTTGACCAATCAATGCATTAATCCAAAATGTCACATATTTAGGGTCATTAATCATAATATTAACATCAAGACTCTCAACTCTTGTCAAATTAACTTGTGTACTTTCAATTGATCAAATCTCAATTCAGCGACTAATATTACATCATTGTAGTATGTAAAACTAAGTAAGATGACACATCACCACATATACATCACCACCATCTTCATCATCATTATCACCACATATCATATAGACACAAATTGATTATTCCAATCTCCAACCCATGATTCAATTATAGGATTGTGTAACCAAGAACATCCAAAGTTCACTCTATTACATCCAACACTCATTAGAAGAAATTCCTTCATCAAAATTAAAGAAAAAAATCCAGTCCATCACATAATATGCATCTTAAAAGAAATTGTGTCCTCAAAATTGAGCCATTCTCACACTCTAAGGAAAAACTAAAAGGTCTTACTTCACATGTACAATACCACACTAGGTGCAATGTCTCCTCAAACAAGAGTTATAGAACATATTTGAGTCACTCCTATGATATTTTAAAAGCACTAGGGTGAACCACAACTTCAAACAATATTGATACAAAGGTTTTAAACCTCTGATTACATCATCTTTAATATTTCAGGATTTACATGCTCATTTTACCCAAGCATTAATGGTTCCATCAATACATTTATCATATTCATAAGGATTTAGTTACAATTAACCCACTTTATCCATCTACATTGTATTAGTGTGTCAGTGTCATCTCATCACAATTATTTATGACTTATGTACAACATCTTTATTAAGCACCAACATTACCACATCATTGACATATGTCATTAATATGATATCATTTAACTTACATATCTGGTTGCAAACATTGTTAGTGTCTTGATCATTTGATTCACCATCTTATAATGTCATTATTATTCATGTGTAGTCTTAACCATAATACATAGAGACATATTAACCTATAATTAAGTTTATATCATGTCATATCATATATCATATCTTGATATTAGATCGCATTCTTACATATATGGCATCATGGTTGTGTTATATAAAATTATATGAGCGGATTTTCAAACACATATCAAAATTTTATATAGTCCAATTGAGGTTCTCCTAACATATTATTGAGGGTAGTTCCATGCTCAGACTCTCTGAGGCAAACTCATCCTTGTGTATCTGATGTGCAAAAACTTTATCTTTCCTCTTTGGTCTAGCATTCTCAGGTTACCTCATTGACATTGGTCAATGTCTTTACAAGCTCTATCCACATAAGCAAAAACTAAAGCATGATATGACATACTCTTCATATATGTCTACCCATGAAATACTATTTCCCAACTCTCTCTTATGTACATCACTAGAGTCCTACGTAGGGAACAACCAACATGAGCATGAAGATTTATAGAAACTAACATCATATCTACCTCCTCCAAGATCTTGGGAGTCTCTCTCATTGACCCGGATGGTAGGTTATCATATACATGTTCACATGTACATACATAACCAACATCACTCAAACTGTTGGGTTTGTTCCTATCAAAAACATATAGTATTAAACAAGTATATATGAATCATGCATAAAGCAACTCAACTCAATCATTTAGGAGTATACTATTTTAGGACAAATCATAACACATGTATCTCATTTTTCTCAAATCTTGGAGGTTAGGTTCTCTGACATTCTCCAAGTGGGGCTCACTCCCTGTGGAGTTAAAAATAAATTTCTTCCAACACTAAAGTTACCCCTTTGTAAAAGATCTTGAGGCCAATGCTGACTCACAACTTTATCTTAACTTATCTTATCTTAACTTATGGAAACATAAATACTTGTATCATCAAATATCATCTCAAATCCTCAAGAATGAACTTAGGTTCTCAAAGACAAATATATATATATCATAAAAACCATCTTATATCATCTATTTAGGACTTAGATGATCATCTAATCTTATTTCATCTATTACGTCTATTATATATTTTAATAAGGCTCTAGACATCTAATCTAAAACTACCCTCTCTTCTTGACTGATGTCACTCACTTTCACCTACCTTGCATGACCATCTACTCATACATGTGTGGAGAAACCTTTTGTAATCTTACATATATAATAAATTATTATATAGTTTTTCTCTGATAAAGCATGTGTCAGAGAAAATAATCGAGCTTCGATACAATTGAAATCAAAAACCAAATCCACAAAATGTATGTCCCACACATAGTAGAGAGTCTAGTGCCATGTCAACTAGTGAAAAGGGTGAGAACAAGGTGTAGATTCGTGTAGCTACCCAAAACATAGATGCATCATATATCAAGGGTTTCTCTTCCTTTGATTCTCATCATCTCCAAATAATGTGACGTACCATACCGCCACATTATAAGAGATGGTCAACTTTTTAGGACTTGTCCTACAACAAGCACTATTGTAGACCTAGTTCTCTGACATCTAAGTTCTAACCTTGAGGATAAGTTAGATATAGTCTCTAAAAGATGACTAATTTAACCCTAAATATTTTTAAGTTCAAGGTTTTTTAGTTTTGAGTTGCATAGGAATAAATGCCATGCTTTTCTAATGTTCATGCTTTGATACCACCTGTGATGTCCCCAGATTTTCAATACCTTGTCCACATATGTGACACTAAATTGAAACCCTCACCTCAGCAATAATCCAAATTCAGACTCACACACTAGACCAAGAAGAAGAAAATCAAGAGAGTTAGAGGAAACCACAGTAGCACATGCATATGAACAAGAACAAAACCATGCAACACATGTTCACCATTTAACATATAAGTACAATATGAATTGTTACAACTTTTGAGATTACACACCGAATGGTAAACTTTTACATCTGCATGTACTACATCTACAATAAGATCTTAACACAATAGGTCCACCTATACATCATCTCACCAAAAAAATCTCAACAATCTTGGTTCTTCAAGAGTATATATCCATGACCTAAACAAAAGATTACATGTGGTACATGTCAACACAACATTCTAAAATATTGTAATGAGTACGCTTATGTGTCTTTTATATACCTCTCATTACTATGACCCGGGAATAAGATTAAATAATACTTGGCAGTATTAACAAATATAACAAAAGGCATATCCATGAACAAGGATGTTTATTAAAAAAAAAGAGAAACACATATTTTAATCATATTTTCCATCCTATCATCCATGAATTTTCCTATCAAAGGGTTAAATGAATTAAGGCCTTATGATATGCTTACCGATGGGATAGATCATTGTACAATGTGATCTTCTTACCAAAGAGATAGATCACTCACAATCACTATGCTTACCAAAGAGATATAGTGTTACTATATAATGGATCATATACATTATGTTTCATGTGTTCATAACTATTTGTATTGAAATTCAAGCAAGATAACATACAAGAACAATCATTTCATCTACTATCATATATCAAGTATTTTATACACATAATACAACCATCATGAATAGTTTTTCAAGTAAGAGGTAAAGCATACCTTGGTCAAGAGATAATCTAAACACTACGCATGTTCTTCATGTCAACTACAACCTTGGTCAACCCTGATCAAGATAAGATTACATGTACCATCATCAGATTGTCATTATCTTAACCCTAGTTGATTCATTAGGGTTTTCTTACTCAATAGGATAACTGCTTCATTACTTGTATTATCTTCTTGGAATTATGTTATTTATTTAATATTCTATATTATAGTTCATTAATTGATAATTATGTTTCACATTATTATGTGAACATAATAACCTTAGGTTGCATGCATTACCCCAAGTTAGAGTTCATAATTTTAGGGTGTCTTACATGTAACATTACTTATATGCACATTACTGATCTCAAAGTTACACTTTATCTTCCAATTGGTGATATGAGCTTACACTATAATTTTCATATATGTAATTATTGCACAATAATTAGGGTTATTAGTCATAAATACCTATATCAAGCATTTCATATGATTTTGCGCATCAACATTATGATCACTAACCTTAGATGGATTACAAACTTGATTTAGAATCTAGTGACATATTTGCATAATTTTAGGCCATTTTCTATTATTTATTATACATGAAATGATTATTATCCATTTAACATGATATCACCAACTTTTGTATGTCAAAACCATAAAATGGGGATAGTTTATGGTTTTACTCATTTTTATGAGAATTTATGTACCTTATTTAAAAATTTCTGATAATGCAGCTAATTACTATGAATGATTGAAGTTCTGCATATTTTAGAAAATAATTACCTTCAGTGGTCAATCACAATTTTTCATGTGGCCACAAGGGGTGCATCTCCTTTTATTTCTCTCACTCACGGACCCATTTAGTTTATAGGAGAGTCGACCAGTCTAGTCTAGGCCACCTTGATTTGGCCTCGCCCGATCTGATCCCTCTCACATTTCTCGATGGCATTCTCCATCATCACAATGCTTGGTGCCCACGTGCACCGTCATTGTGCTTGTCTCCAGCAAGGAACATCATCTTATCTAGGTCTTTGTCATTAGAAAATTTGCTTCCAACTCCTCCTTCAGGCCCTCCTATACATCACCAGTCCCTCATTTTACCTCTGGTGTCTCCTCCTTGCAGTGTTTGTGGAGGTCTCCACTGTTAGGGGCTCCTACAAAAAGAAGAAGAGATTTTTCTCCTCCAAATTCCTATCCCAGTCCATTCTACTTTGACGTGTTCTAGGTTATCAATGGAACTCAATGATACCATTGATTCCAATGGGAAGACCTCGAACCGTCTTCCCAAACTTGATCTTCTACTCAGTCAAGATGGAGTTGGTTGGCCATGGAAACAACCTCTAGAGTGCACAAATCTATGTGCAATCAACTCCCTTGGTGTCATTCTTCCTTTTCACCTTCCTCATATTCCTCAAATCCTCATCGTTTCTTAATTTAGATGTTATTATATAGAAGCATATTTTATTATCTTTTTTATTTTTCTTTTTTCTTTTCTTTTTCCCTTGGTGTAGGCAGGGTATATGGTGGTGAATGTGAAGAGGTGAGATATATATATGGCCATCCCAAACTTTTGGAGATTTCCAAAGTGGAATATGTGCACGTTGGCATCTTTTCATGAGGCGGGTGGGGGGTAAGAAGAAGATGAAAGAAAAGTTGGTTCAAAGAGGGTCACTAGTTTGGTTCTCTACATAAAATCTCTTGCATGAAAATTATTCCAACACTTCACCAAGTAATGTCACACTACATGGGTGAACAACATGAAATTTGTACTTTTATCAAGTGATTCCATAGTCTCTAAGAGTTTATAGCTTGTTCAAATCACAATCCAACCAATCCATTCACAAACATAAGAGAGATGATGCACATGTAACAAGTCAAGAATTGATACTATTTAGAAATAAACCATGATAATTCACTTCCATTTGTCAAATGTTAGCATTTTCAATCCAATAAGTAGAAATTAGGTCATAATACACTTTTAGGCAAGAAGTTTTAAACTTGGGCCGAATTAGCCAAAATGGTGCAAATTTCCTTCAATCACAACTAAGCCTACATTATGCAACATAAAGCAGGAAATGAGCAAATCCTATCTAAAAACATGTAAAAATTACAAAAATCTACATGATATACAATGCATGGAAAAAGAGCATAAATTTTGAAAATTACGCAGAATTTGTAAGAAAGTAAACTACATGGCATGCACGTATGAAGAGAAGGTAAAATCTAGTATAGATAGAAGGAGGAACAAAACAAAGTAAATGGAAGGATGAAATACAAAAAGAGTGAAATGAGGGCATACCGCCCTACCACCTCAATCTTTTGAATCATGTTGTCCTCAACATGAAACTAAAGTCTAGGAGTGATAGGGTAGATGATCATGTCTCCTCTAATGTCTTTGGTGGTGCTCCTCCATGTTTAGGAGGATATTGGTAGTAGTTGATCCATTAGTCTGCTTGTGGAGGCGGGTAAGTCTCTTGGTAGTCGGACAGTGCACCCCACCAATCTTCCCCTCACTGGGGGTTCCTCTAAACTTGAGCATGCTGAAATTAGTACACATGGTCAATCTGATGGTGCATCTACTGATGATCCAACCATAATACATCTTGTGTATGCTTAAAGCCCTTTTGTTCACTTAGGATGCCCTCCTAAGTCCTTTGCATTCCCTCCGGTTGTGCATGTACAGTAGACATGTTGTAGGCATTCAATGTGGGTTGCTTCGACATTGTCGTCTCTATCTTTCACGTCCTCACCCTGTGGGCCTCTCTCTCCTCCTCCTCTCTCCTTTGCTCTACTGCTCATGACTCTCCAAGTCCCTCAGGAAAATTTGTGGGCTACTTCTGCCACATTTTCCTAGGATTATCCTCTTCCCACCTCCTCAAATATCCAAAAAGTCTAGAGATGGACCACACCCCTATAGGATAGGTGTATCATGGTTGGAGAGCTCCAATGAAACTTCTAAAGAAGGAGCGTTAACTTGGTAAATAATCTTATGATCAGCCACTAAAATCATGGATGAGTGAATCAAGTAATGCATGTCCACAAGCTTCCCTCATTCTACCTTGGTGTAACCAGATACATCATAATAGAGGGGGCCAGAGAAATTGAAGTAGCAATCCCTCCCATGATAATAGGGTTCTTATTCTTGTACATGATTATCTTCATGTGATCAATGATGAGCGATCCCAAATTCACATACTTGTTCTGCACCATCCATACCAACACAAAAAGGTCTTTCTTTGTACATCTATCTTGATTCTCACACCAGGAAAAAATGGTTTACCTTCTCAATCTACCTCAACATAGGGTTATGAATTAGACTTGCATTTGATTTACCAACTATGAAGTTACTTTGCCTTGTGAGCCTCTTACACATGGGTGCGTAGTTCAGGTTGGTATCTTTTTCTGTGCTCCCTTGATCAAGTAGGGCTACTATCTCATTATTGAGAGCAAAAATTCTATTGAGGAAGGAGGCAGTGATGAAGTAAGTCACATTCCGTAATAAGAAAATTGATGGTGTTGAGTCAGACTTTCTCTAAGGTGGAAAAAACATTGTTCTTTGATCTTAATATAAGTCTCTTGGACCGTAGTCAACACCTCAAAAAACCTAATGGGTTCCAACATATCCTAAAAAACAAGCTAAGATACCCAAAGACCCCATCATCTCCTGGAAAGCATATTGAGTGGAAATCACCATGTGTTCCAAGCACACCGAATGCTTTGGCTTCTTAATCTTATTGTTTCTTGTAGTTGGGACCTCATCATGTTGTTCATTTTGCACTACTTCATGTTGTGCATCATGCATAACCTCATCTTCATTGTCCAAAAGTAATCGTCGTCCTACTTGCATCTGAAGTTGTGGTGTTGTGGATGTTGAAGGACGAGCTGAGGTTGATGGCTAGACTGTTAAAGTAGAAGGGTGATTTGGCAAAAGTGGTGGTGCTTCCCTATAAGAAATGGATTGACATGTTGCTTCCCCACCTCTGCTAGGTAATCGGGTGGATTCCTCCATCATGGGATCCACTGACGCCACCACATAAGGTGATTGTCCATGTGAATCGGAGGCAGACGGTGGCAGCAGAGGAGCAATAGATGTTGTTGGGCCTGAAAAAGAGTTGTTAAGATCACATCCTTGATATTTGACACCACTTGCTTGGTTATTTTCTTCATTTTGGACAAACTTGGGTGGAGAAAAGTGAGAAATTTGGTTTTCTCCAAAGAACTGGATAGTTGGGCGGAATGGAGAAATGGTGGTGATTTCATTTGTGAAAATGGGTGGAAATGGTAAGTTAAGGTAGGGAAAATGGTAGGGAGATAATTTGGGGTGGATTGGGGGTGATTTGGTGGAGCATTGGAGGTGGAAGAGGAGATGGAGGCAGCTGCACAGTGTTAGGGCACGCGGAATGGTCGTGTTGTTTGTAAGAACGGGAATAGCAGGGTTGGGCTGATTAAGTCATTGGATTGGGACACAGCATGTCCTACTTGGGTGGATGTCCACACAATTGTTTTGCTCTGTAGTCCTATGTTGGTTGGCATGCCACATGATCATGCTTCATGGCATGGCCATTCTGAGTTTGCAGTCACATGGTCATGCTACCATGCACAACCCTTCTAGGTGTGATCTTTTTTTCTTGATTCTCCTGTTGATTTGAGTGTGCCACCATGGCCATTCTATGGTATCACATCTATGGTGAGTAATATAGCAGGTCATTTCAACTTGAACTCCATCAAAACACCAAATCTTTACTCCAAAGTGACTTTTTCATCTAATTTTCTTATTTCGCCACTATTTTCAACTGCACATATTAACATTAAAAAAATATTAAAAACAAGTGTATGTGTGTGTGAATTCTTGGAAAAGTGTAAAAAATACCAAAAAGCATAAAAAATGGAAGGTTGAGTGAAAATGTTGCAATCCTATGTGGGTTTCCTCCCACAAGCGCTAAGTTTCATGCCTTCAGCTGGGCTTCTTGGAGATTCTTCAACTAACCAACAATTTGGCATCGTCATGTGTACAATCTTGTGATTTTTTGATCTCTCATTTGCATTCAAAATGAATGTTGTGCCCCATTGACCACCAAAGATTTCATCAAGTCTTCCATCAGAATCTCCTTCTTTTAAATGATCAGTCAGACTCTTCAAGTGGCCATGTCCATTTTCCTCATCTTAGGCTCAATGGGTTGGGGTCTTGTACATGTTGATCTTTATATTCATGTCTATGAAAGAGACTGCCATTGTGCCAATGCGCACATGTTTCTTGACATCATCTATAGATAAGAATGGCCTTCCCAGGATGATGGGAATCTTCCTATCCTCCAGCTCCATGTCAAGAATAATGAAATATGTTGGGAACACTCTCCCCTTTCTTTATTTTTCATCACCAAAACATCATCCACTCTTCCTCTAGGCACTTTGATGGAACGATCTGCCAATTGGAGAGTCTAATGAGCCAATTTCAACTTTCCTAACCCCAACTCAATATAGACACCATATGGCATGACATTCACACTAGATCCTAAATCAAGTAGGGATTTGTCTATGCCATGTCCCCCTATGTAGCTATGAATGAGTGGTCTCTTAGGTCTTTTATCTTCACAATAATTGAATTTTGGATGATAGAGCTCACTTGTTTAGTCAACTTGACTCTCTTTGGTATTCTCCCTATCGACCTTCTCTTCACAGTACATAGGTTCTTGAGAAAGTTGGACAAGATGGAAACTGCTTAATAGCATCCAACAATGGAATGTTCACCTTCAATTGGTGAAATGCATCTACAATATTCACATTGTTCTTCTGCCTCCTTTCACTTCCACTGGCTCATCCAATTCTTCATGGAATGGTGGCTGACTTGGTTTGGCCTTACTTGCATCAACATAATTTTCTTGGGGCATGTCGTGAGGTGGAACATTAGGGATGGTAGAACCTACAGAAGGAGTGTGAGGTGGAGCACATGATATCAAAGAATCAGCATGAGGTACCATTGTATCATCTTCAACAATTTCAATCAGAATATCACCACTTCACTGCTTTTGCTTTTCTTTATCAACCTCTCTTCGAGTCGCAGACTACTCAAGATATTTCCCACTAGAACTCTCACAACACTACCTTGCTCGTGGTGGAGAGGGGGTGGATGTTGTGGTTGTATAAGAGGTGGATGTGGCACTTGGTATTGTAATTGACGTGGAGCAGATAATTGAGGTTGGAAGGTGAATTAATGGGAATGTTGTGGTGATGGAGCAGGACGAGGAGTGTAAGGCTTGGGATGTCATTGAAATGGTAAATGGCTTGCACTTTCTTGGGAGGTAGACTATAGAGAACTTGAGTGGAATGCATAGGTCCACTTGCTTCATTAAAACTCATTATGGACCTTAAAGATAATTTTTCCTCTTAGAGAGGAAGTATGGAAGATAGCTTCTCTATCCTTTCCTCGAGCCTTGTAACATTCTTTTGGACATCATCAAAGCTTTTCAACCTAGATAGAACTTCATCCTCAAACCTTGAGTTATATCTTGGACTTTGTTGTTTCAGGTAGCTACAAGAGTGAAGTGCCTTCAATTCTTCATCAAAAGAACCAACATAATTCACATAATGGAAAGGAACAATTCCCACTTGGTTCTTCATGAAACTCACCATTTCTCCAAGAATCTTCACCATTTGTGGGTTTGTATCACTATGAGCTGGAGATGTCACACCAAAAGGGAGGTCACTATCATTCATCATGCTAGAAGCTCAGATCCTTAAAAAAGCTACCAATTGCTTAGACAAGAGCCATGTTTCTTCAATAGGCTTATCCATAAAAGCTCCTGCACAACAAGAATCCACTATAGCTTCACCCATGGGAGATAGACCAGAGTGAAAAGATTCAACAAACTAACACAAAGGAATCTCATGGTGTGGACACTTTATCAACATATTTGGAAATCTCTCATAAGCATCATGGAACCTCTCATTAACCACTTAATTGAAACTCACTATTGCATGCCACATTTGTTTCAACCTTGCAATGGAGTAGAATTTTCTGAAGAAGGCATTCTTTTTCTCTTCCCAACTCTTATTGTCCCTCCTTCAATCATACCAATATTTAGCTTTGTTTTTGAGGGAGAAAGAGAACAAGGTCAACCTAATTGTGTCATCACTGGATGTCGGCATCCTAAAGGTAGAGTATACTTCAAGTAAGGAGTACAAGTTCTTGTAAGGTTCTAACTCTCTATACTGTACAAGGTGGGAAGAAGCCCAAGAAGACATGGAGGGATAGAGAATTGCTCCCCTGGAATTTGATCAACTCTACTAGCAATCGGCAATTTGAGTTGCTAGGCATGAAGTATTAATGGAGTGGCTCCTGAGCTGCATTATGGCCTTCCATCATGTCTTCCCTAGGTGGCTTGTCACATGCACAAAGGCAAAACCAAACAAAAAAGTGAAATTAGCAAACCAATATGCACAAATAATGAAAATAATAAACAATAAAGACTAAAGAATAGCAATGAAGAGGGTGGTAGAAAAATATTAAAGAAAAACTAACTAGCTAGGCCAAGCACCTTTCTCCTTGGCAATGACACCAGAAAGCTTGGGGCATTTTTCCACCTTAGTACCACACACCAAACAATTCAGTTTGATTAGATGAGACCTTAAGGGGTTTTAAACACAAAAGGGGATCTTTCGAATTTATAAATCACTACTAGGCTGGCTGAAATGAACTAAAAAATTTACGTGCAAGTGCACGGGGTCATCATAATACAAATATCACCTTTGATGTCAGTTAAATAAGCCTTTTGACATCAGTTTCCAAGCGACACCCAAGTAGGTGACACTAAAAGTAGATACCTTTAGCATCGGTTACAAAACTGACAACGTAGAGCCGTCCCCAATTGCAACCAAAAAAAGAACCGCCAGCTGTGGGATCACAGGCGTTAGTTATTCATCCAAAACTGACACCATTCTCCATCCTAAAAAAATTGGCCCCCGGCCGTTAGACCATAGTTGTCAGTTGTCTATAAATAACCAACACTGTTGACCTCAATTTATTGATGGTTTTTTTATAACAAAAAAACAACTGACACCATTAGAACAAAAGGTGTCAGTTTACTATAATTAAACGATGAGTTGGACATTCGTTGTCGGGTTTTTTCATTTAATTGATGACTATGTTTTGTTTTTTTTTCTTATCAGCTTGCAGGCCTACTGTCTAGCTGGTCAGCAGGATGTAGAACCTACATTTCTGAGCTACAGGTTTACAACATCATCTGATGTCAACCAACAACAGGACACAAACACAACAGGCCAAAAACCTATAATATTAACAAGATGGACAATATTGTATATAGATCATGTGTTTCACACACATGCATAAGCACATTTAATTCATTTAAATTATTCACACACATGTAGAAACTTGTAGTTCCATTCATTCCTCCATTTCATATTCACACACATGTAGCAACCTACAGTTCCATTCATTCACTCTTTTCACATTCACACACATGTAGAAGCACATCCATCCATTCATCTCTTTTCACATTCACACACATGTGGAAGCACATTCACACACATGTATATAGATAAGAAAATTCAAAATTGATTCAGACATGTATATATAAGTGTGTCTTTCAAAGTTTAACATGTCATCAAATACATAAAGAATATTATGACATCAAATTTAGAAATGTCATTCTTTATCATCATCATCATCATCATGATCAATACTCCAGTGATAATAAAAAATTCCCTAGCTTCTAAGGCTTTTTCCCATTGTTCTCTTATATCATCTAATTGTTCTATCGTATAGGGACTATGTACATCTGATAACTTTTCACCTATAATGAAGTCACTAGTTTTAAGGACTTGTAAAGAGAATGACGTATATATATAATTAATAAGACTGGTATATTTCATATTATCTAATGAGACTATATAATATATATAATTAATAACATTGATATATTTCATATTATTTAATGAGACTATATAATACATGTTGTATGTTATCGATATCTAGTGCAACATATATGACAATTAGGTCCATATGTTACATCATGTAGTATGCACATGTCCAGCCATTGTTTTGTTTAGCACACTATAAATTTCAACATAAAAAATTTAATAAGTAAAACAAGCATAGTTCACATAAATAATATATACATTGGAGTCAGGAAACTACATTCACATTCTCCCAAACTAATAATTTATTCTTTGTCTTGCACCCGTTTCCTCTAGCTTTTTTGAAATCTTTTAAAGCCCTACATATTAATGTAACACATTAAATTTCATTACTAAATAGTAATTTAATAATATATGTTAACGGATATAAATATGAAAAATTCCTCACATGAATAATGGCCTTTTCATTACGTGTCCATGCATGTCTAATTGCTTCCCCTTAGGATCTAGCTAATAAATAGTGAACGTCTTGGGGACAATAATCAGTAACTCCCAATGCTTACCACTAGAGATAAGAAAGTTAAAAATATGTAACTTAAAATCCACAATAAAATGTAATTTTCTCATGTCCAAATCATAACAAAAGTATACTTACTTAACACTGAATGGAGCTATTATCACGCTCTTCTTTTTTTACTAAAATATTTTAAAGTGATAGAGTAGTATAAGGTAGATGATGAAGGGTCTTTATCTATAAGACTGATCAAAGATGATATTAAAAATCCCACATGGGTAAATGAAAATTCTTTATAGATCTTGTCGAGGTGGCTGTAAAACATATATTATGTATGCATTAATATATATAAAACTAGATCACCATATATAAAATAAGGTATATAGATATATAAAAAATGTATCACCATATCCATAGCTATATCATAGATGTATTCATCCAATCGTACCTAAACAACTCCAAAATATCTTGTATAAATATAGTGTTATCGTATGATTGGCCTGCAGCATCCTCCGAAATATAAATATTTATAGGATATTATTTGTTATGTTCGCCTATCCATATTGTCATACTCCTACAATTAGGACCTATCGAGTCATATAGATCCTTTGGAAGCCAACTAGGTACTACAGAAGGAGGTATATGTGGAGGCAGAGCTATAGTGGGTTTCTTCCTTTTATCCTGTATATATGATTTCATATCAATTGGCTTGTATATACACGCTAACAAATTAATGTAATGTAAATTTATCATACAATATCAGTATAGATGACATCTGTTTCGGGCCACAATATCACTCTGTCTTTTGCTTCACCAAGTGTGTCAGCATCTGGGTGGGCATATGGCAATGGATGTTGCCTCTAATGAGGGAACACAAGCCTTGAGCCCACACAAACATAACCATTGGGTACCAGAGTGCCATGAATCGTGTTCCCTAGAAGATGTGGGTAAGCCTCGGCATCTGAAATGACAAATTCTTTGAATCTTAGATGGCATGACCTCAACCCCTACAAATTTACATAGAGTATGTTATATACATATATACATTAACATATCATCTTAAAAAGACTAGCTACTATGTATACACTTATAGTGGATGTGTTAGGTGGTGGGTCTTCAAGGTTACTCACAACCACCTCTATCGTAGGGGAAGAGCGGCATGGGACATTACTATCTGAGTGGTAGCCTGAGACGCCTGCCACTTGCTCATTGCTTCTTGGACTTTGTAATCAATTAACTCATCTACCTTTACATGGACAAAAGAAACACTAGCTTTTGATTATTGAATTCCATTTGCAATAACATTCTAAAAAAAGAATAGGTTACCTCAACTTTTAGAAAATCTTGCTTTTGGGACATGTTTGTGATGTGATGGCCCAAAAAAATCTTTTATGCCCACACCAGCGCCTGTAGCCCTAACACATCTAGGATGCTCTGGGTTACCAAGAGCAACTATCAATTCATCCCTTGTGCCCTTAGGGATGAACTTGCATTGCTTCCTTTTCTCGTGAAGCTCCTGCTAATATCCATCAATAGAAACTGGTAAGTAAACATAACAATCATCAATATCGATTATTCTGAGAGTTGAATTTTACCATTTTTACAGCCGCGTCAGTAGTTGCAGGCTTGTTTATATCTCTTTTTTCTTTTTTTTCCTCCCATCTATCTACACAGCATGGTGAGGTAGAGGTGCGGGAGTAATAGTAGAGGGCTCACCAGTCTCCTGAGTAGCATCAGACTCAACAACAACAGCAAGTAGTTTTTGGTAAATGCCTACATAGCCACTTGGACCCATCACGTGGTCATGCACATTCAGTGCACGCCTTGATCTTTGAGCATCGTTGATAGCCTTGTTAGTAAGAACATTGAATTGGTTAGTAACACTAAAGGTCAATCATGAATAGGTGAATTCATAAGAATTGGTTAATACCTTGAATTCATTAGATATCTCCTGGAAACAATTGCCTCCCAGTTCTTCAATTCCAGGTAGTTCCATTGCGCAGTGGCTGACTTCTTACTGTTCTCAACATCTCAAATGTATAGTCAGGTGAGATTTGTCCTATAGTTCCTTAGGACCTTCCCACTATGCTGCATCACCTTTTTACGATGTAGGATTTCATCCAGTTCAAATATACTCTGCAAAATCTCATATATTTATTAGACTAGTATATCCTAAAAATTAGCATTCTGCAAAATAAAATTGCAAATGATAATAACTCACACATAGTTCTAATTAAGTCTTTCCTCCCTTTAGGAGCATTATTCCAAGAACATTCTAAACGAGGACTACAATGTCTATGAGTAAGAACCTAAAGATATGAAATAAACGAGTTGCGGTTCACTCCAGTTTCCTACATGATCAAAATCCACAACCAATTTTGGTCCATTGCCCCTTTGTTGTAGTAACTTGTTCATCATAGTGATTCCCCTTGCTTTTTCATATATTTTTTGCTTCTCAACAAGTGTCACAAGGTTTTCAGCGGGTATATCCTCAACCTAAAAATTGACGAAAAAACACTTATAGGATATAACATATAAATGGGCATGTAGATAGAAATATAGGATATATTTTAAAACTTGCATTGTGAGGTGGTGCCTCATTGATATCCTCACCCTCACAGTAATCATAATTACGATCATCATACTCATGGTTAGCCATCTGAAGGTGCCATTAAAAAAATCATACATTTAACATTTAGCATAACTAGAAGATAATATAACATTTTAAAGTTCGCATCGATATAAAAAACACATAAAAAATAAAAACATGCCTCTAATACTATGATCTTTTATCAATTAACTTTCCTTCAGTGTGATCTCCGCTCACATATAAGTCATCGTTAGCTTCAATATTTGGTGTTGTCAACCTAACTGAGAGTGGAGTCGAGTCATCATACTTATCATAGTACTCTTCTTCATCTATAAGATCTTCAATGAACTATCTTTTACCATGAAGAACAGCCAACCAATTTTCATTTGCAGGATCATCGATATGAAATACTTATTTTTCCTGTGCAAACCTTACATGCTTTGACAATATAGATCAAATTGCCACGGGTAATATTTGTTGCATTAGAGTGTGACAATCATGAGATTTAAGACCGATCAGCTTCATATCTTTCATTGATAGCAATCTACAGATGTTGGATGAGTAACTTTGTGGCACCTTAACATTAACCAAGCACTCGCAAAAAGCTTTCTTCTCCTTTCTAGACAATGTGTAACAAGCTGGAGGTAAATATGTTCTCTGATCACTACTAACTACTTTTGTTAATTCTGTCCTTATTCCTATTTCATGTAGGTCCAATATGGATTTGATCCTATCTTTAGACTTACCTGGTATATTCAACAAAGTACCAATGACGCTATCACAGACATTTTTCTCAACATGCATGGCATCGATACAATGTCTGACTGCCAAAGAACTCAAATAAGGAAGATCCCAAAATATTGACTTCTTCTTGAATAAAGATTTGTCACTCCATGTGGCCATGGTACATTGTGATCTCTTACCAAAATTCATTGTCGAAGTCTTTTACTCTTTCATAAACAACCTCCCCTGGTTTAGGTTTAGGCACACTCCGTTCCTCATTCCATCCATTGAATTCTTTGCGCAACCTTTGGTACGGATGAAATTTTGGAAGAAACCTTTGATGACCAAGATATACAGTCTTGTTTCCATGTGTTAGTAATATTGAATCAGTGTTCTCTTCACATATAGGGCACGGTTTAGATCCTTTGACACTGTATCCAGATAAATTCCCATATGCTGGAAAGTCTTTAATAGTGCAAAACAACATAGCATGCAAATAAAATGTCTCTCTATGTGAAGCATCATAGGTCATCACACCTTCACCCCAGAGTTCCTTTAAGTCATCAATCAGAGTTTCAAGATAAATGTCAATATCATTTACAGGTTATTTAGGTCCCTATATCAACAACAACAGCATAACATACTAATCTTTCATATACAACTAGGGAGATAGATTGTATATAACAAGAATAACAGGTCAAGTGCTATGTTGGGTTCTCAATGTCCCATATGGATTAATTACAACGGTACAAATCCCAAATCATAGATTCTTGACTTCTTCACCAAATTTAGGGTAAAATAAATCAATCTTCTTCCACTGTGGGGAATCAGACGCATGTTGTAGGATCCCATCATTATTTTTCTTAACCTCTGCATGCCACCTCAAATTCTTTCCATCTATCAGATTGGCAATCAAGTGTTGAAAATGTGGTATTATAGGTAGATACCACATCACCTTGGAAGGAGAACAAGTTTTGGACTTCCCGAAATCGTCATTTTATGCCTTGACGCACCACAATTTGGACAATCTTTCAAATCTGCATAGTCCTTTTAAAATAATACACAATCATTCGAGCATGCGGGTATCTTCCTGGCCTCCATACCCATTGGGAACAACAACTTATTTAACTCATATGTGAGATTGGTAGCTCGTTTCCTTCAGGAAGAATTTCATTCAACAAAGACAACAATGATGTGAAGCTTTTATCGCTCCATCTATTGTTAGCCTTCAGCTCATACAATCTCAACACAACACTAACCTTCGTAAACTTAGTACAACCTGTGTATAACGGTCTCTCAACATCATGCATATTGTTCCTAAGGTGGATCGGTGTGCTTTGTCCCACAACTACCCAGTATCTCATCAACGATGTCTACTGGAACTAGTTCGTTCACATCTACATCATCGGAGGCAATTTCTTCTTCCACACAAGAATTGCTATCGACATCTATGGATTTTAGGTTTGAAATCTCTCTGTACCAATACCATTCTGTATAACCTTGTACAATCCCGTTGCACATGACATGACTTTTGATTTCATCACCAATGCTGACTTTCAAGTTGTTACCGCAATGCCTACATGGATAGTAGAACCTATCTCTAGGTTGTTTCCTATGCTCCTCCGCAAATCTAATCAATCGATCAAGACAAAAAATAAACTTTGGGGTGCAACGATTTCGAATGGGCATACATGATCCATCAATTTTATGATCAAAGAGAAAAAAGTATATATTACGATTTAGGGATTACACATTAAGTTAAGAGTTTAGCGTTAAAAGATTAGAGTTTAGGGTTAAAAGATTTAAAGATTAGGGTTTAGGTTAAAGGTTTACAATTTAGGTTTAAAGATTAGGGTTTAGGGTTAAAATATTTAAAGATTAGGGTTTAGCATTCAAAGAATAGGGTTTATGGTTAAAAGATTTAAAGATTAGGGTTTAGGGTTAAAAGATTTAAAGATTACGGTTTAGCATTACAGGATTAAAGATTAGGGTTTAATCTTAAAAGATTAGACTCCAGGGTCTTACATATATATATATATATATATATATATATATATATATATATATATATATATATATATATATATATATATATATATCTGTGTGTGTGTGTGTGTGCATATATAATATATATATATATATATATATAGAGAGAGAGAGAGAGAGAGAGAGAGAGAGAGAGATAGAGAGAGAGTAAATGTGTACCACCTATCCCATTCTTGAAAATTGAATCTCACTAGTAAGTGTATAATGTGTATTGGGTTTTCAGGAAAATTTAGGTAGCATTTCCCTGTTGTTCTCCAAGTACACTGATGTGCATGGGTAAATTCCCACCAACATGAGCTTAGAGAACAAACGGGGAAGTGTTGATGAAACATCATGAAAACCTAATATACATTATACACTTACATACTAAGTGAGATTAAGTGTCCAAGAACAGTCCCAAATTGGGGACTATCAAATATTTACTCCTAATGAGTAAATCTCGGATGGTTTCTAGGCCAACAATGTACATGTATGTTGTCATTTCTATACCAACGATCCTGGTTTCATCATTCATCATCAAGATAATCATTACACACAAATAAGAGAAAAAATATATGAACAAACATCGTAGGGTTTTAGAGATATAACTGAGGACATTTAGTTGGCAGTAAATATGTAATGGCAAGCAAAGTACATTGAAAGTAATGTAATAATAGTGCAACTAAGATACAAAAGCCCTATTGCTAAAAAGGTTTAATAAGAAGATTGTGCAATTGGCTTAATATGTGGATGCAAAAATATACAAGAAAGACAACTTTAGTCAGACCAAGTGAAATGTGTAAGGAAAGTTAACACATTGAAAGATACTATACAAAGGAGTCTAAGTTATAGATTATCGTTTGGTAGGATGAGTCATGGGAAGTATAACTATAATGATATTATAGAGCCTTCTCCTAAAACAAGGTATAAGTAATGAGATAGTGATGGAGTAAAGTCATAACATCTCAATAATTCTTAGTTCAGATAGATATCTAAGTAAACCCTAGGGTCAAGAAGGGATGCTTAAAGGTACATACATCCCAAAGACAAATATTTATTTTACCTTAGTATAGTTTTGATATATTGGGTAGCGACACGTGTGCACATAATGTATTCATGAGAATACCCTAAGTTGAAATTTATTATGTGAACTAGGGTATAGAGGTGTCTTCATGATATCATGAATATAGCTGAATAATGATTAGTATGTTTGAGATTTAGGTGATAATACAATCTCTAAGTAAAATATTTATCGTCAAATGATAATATCATGTCATGAATGAGGTTATGCAACTATTATCTGGATAAATTTGGGATCAAACCTCATAGTATAAGTAGTTTTCACCTTGTTGGCAGCTACTTTCTAGAGTAAAAAAGGGAGGAAGAGGATCGATAGTAGATCAAGGAGGCAGAGTGGCTGGAGGTAGTCGACAGAGCGCGGCGGTAGAGGAGTAGGCAGAGTGGATCTAGAAGCCAACTGAGCAGTAGATGGAGCTAGGTGGTGGGTTCAGTGTCCTCCCAAGCTTCGACTACTGAAAATGGGAGCAAAGGGAGCAATTGCGGTGGTTACGGTTGGAGGATGAGTGGTCGAAGAACAACGGCAGAGAGGAAAATTGATTGCCATAGACCTAGTTCAATTGGGAATGAAACAGAGAAAGGGGAAGAGTATGCTTCGTGCTGGTGCTATTAAGTTAACTATCGGTGTCGATTATTAGAAAAATCTGACGCTTAAAACCAATAGGCGTCAGTCACACAAGAAAATCGACACCTATCTGCAACCATAAACAAAAAAATTTGCACCCGATCAGTGTGTTTATCTTTGGTTTCTAGATACAAAAACTGACATCTATCCACATTACATGACAAAAACATTTGTTCTTGAGTTACGACCATAATTGTTAGTTTGCAACCAAAAACCGACGTCGAATAGGAAAATTGGGGAATTGATTACAAGAGATGTATGTCTAGATTCCCAAATGGTCGTCTCACTCGGTGAGATGGTCATTTGGCGGACCTAGTCACCCATTCAAGCAATCAATTGCGTAAATTGAATACCTAAACAATTTAGTAATCAATCCAATTATCATTCAAGATCAAACTCCTCTTCTGTATGAGTTCCTATGTGTGTGACCCTATAGGTCCCATATCACGTTGGAAGTGAATGTCCATAAATAGCTTATGACATCACAAGCAAAGAGTGGTGTCTAGTCACACATCAGTGTTACCCAAGTGAAATCAAAAGTTGGAGAACAACTTCAACCTACAATCTATGTAAGGTTTTACAGTGATTGTGTAATTTTGTTGTCTCTAATATCCATGATGAACTCGAGCCATGGTTGGTCGTCCTCTTAAAGTTCAATCCATGTTTTTTGAACCAAGAGCAGACTGTCTCAAATAATGTGACATCAATATCATATATTGATTCACATGTGCATGTGCATGTATTTCGTAGTCTCGCTAATTAAGTGGTTAGGATATCATACTCCAATAGGAGGGATAAATCCCATATCTATCACTCATAGTCTATCCCCATGTGTCAAAGTCACCCAATTATCACCGTTATAACAACCCATGTTTTAGTATTACATTTGATGATGTCAAAGTGTACCCAACAACATGTGACGAGTGCAGTGATTTCAGGTCTAAGAATAACAATCACCACCTTCACTATGAGAGATGACAATGACCACAAAACCATGTGTCACTCTCAAGGTGGGTCTGTCCGATATAATGATCTCTGACACATATCTGTGTGCTTGATTTGATATTGCCATATCATGACTAATGAGATTTAGTCATCAACCAACTCAAACTATGATTTTATGTGTTATTGTTGTCTATCAATCTTCCACAATAACAACTGATAATGACATAATGAGAATATGTATATGTACTCATAACATCTATATGATCTCATCACAAGGATAGGAACTTGACAACATACGTCATTGACTAATATAATTCTCTAGACATTCACTTTGTATCATCATTATCTCATAACTTAGAGAAACAGATGAATTGGAAGCTTTCCTTTATATATCTTATTATTAATCAAATCCTTTTAGGCAATTATGCTATGTAAATCATTATATTATTGGCTCTATGGGCATACCTTACCAACAACATGATCAGATATTAAGGGGACAACTCAATAAATCCCACCATTTCTGGGCAACCCCCAATTAATATGATAAAAGTTTTATACTTATACTAGGAGTTAGCCAATTCCATATATTTTTATGGTGGAAGAAATCAAATAAAGACTCAATCAAATGCTAAAAATCATCAATGCGGTCATGGTTTGAATGTGACTTCAGGCTGAAGTAAGGGATTAGATGTTGTTAACCGACTGACACCAAAAGATGGAGTACTCTTATCGCCTCCATCAACCATTCCTAAAGGGTTTTCCCATACCTTTATCCCTATAAATGATGGGGGATTCCACAAGAAAAAGGCATCGAGTCTTAGTTGTAAATTGAGAATTAGTTTTAAATCTAGTCTTAGTAAGTGAACCAATTTTCTATATTTACAATTTACTTTCACCATTAGTCCTTTTTAATTCCATACATGTGTACTCCATTTTTATTTAATAAAACATGATTTTAATCTTAACTTTTCTTCTTTGTTTCTATTCTTGTTCATCTTTGGAAACAAGGAACTAAGAACGATGGCCATTTTATAGTCACTAGTCAGAGTCCTCGAATTATTTCCCTACTTGTCTTGGCTTCCCTTCTTTCTTCCTTCATTCTCCCTTTAATTTTCATGGATAGTAAGTAGTTTTCCTATCAAGGTGAGGGGAGTAGCCCCTTAGCCATGTGTTAACGTATATCAAAGCTTTATATAGTTACATTAGATAGATGGTTTTTGGTTTGGAAAATCGTAGATTTTAACGAAGTGATCTCTCATTTTTTTGGTATGTTAATATTGGTGGATACGACAGTGAAAATCAAGATTTAGAACGACTGAACCAATCACAAGGGGTTTTGGATGACACCGTAGAAAAATCTCTATGAGGATGGTGGACTAGGATCAATGAATGCCAAGACCAATGGGTTAACATGGAGTTCATCTTTTGTGATTCATTTACAAATATTTTGCATGCCTTCTTCTATCTTACTTATTTATATGATTTATTCGACCTTGTTTCATGCAGACCATGGTGGTAAAACCCATCATCTTGATATTTCTTTTTCTGAATCAATCCATTTTTTTTAGTAGTTAATCTTTATTTCAGCACATTTATTCTTGTTCTTAGTTTTAATCAAACCCACTCCAATCGGAACTTTTATTTCTTGTTCTTGCAATCAGAATTGAAACTCAACCATCCTATTTTTTCCATCTCTAGGGATCGATACCTCTCTATGCTTGGTTGATTTGTTGTTCGCAACAAGTTGACAACCTGGTTAGAAGGTTGAACTCTAGGACTTATCCTAGTGATTGTTGCATGTACAATGACATGCATCACTTGGATGTCAATCTAGAAAACGAGAGTCGACAGAGGATCAATGAATGCATTATGTTCTCCTTTGATAAAGCGATATGAGATGTGCTCAAAGTCTTGTGCTGGAGAGCACATGTGTTCCTGATATGGAACCATGTAATGATGGTGTACCTTCTAATTGTTCTACACATGACATTTCATGAGAAGGGAGTCCCCATAAACTTATAGATGATGTGACCCTTGCTTTTAGCCAAATAGGATTCCTAGGATACAAGCTTCATACTTAGCCACATTGTTAGGGGTGTTGAACTCCAACCATTTTGTTATTAGCAGTTGTTCTACTTGAGGGTGTTGTAGGCCAACTCCTATACTAGCCCCTTGCTGTCAGGCAAGATGGAGTCCTACGATACAAGTTTCACACTTAACCACATTGTTAGGGGTGTTGAACTCCAATATTTTTTCATTAGTAGTTCTTCACCATGAGGGTTCTGTAGGACCACTCCTATACCAACCCCTTTGAAATTGACTGCTCTATCAAAGATGATTGTCCACACATTAGGAACTGAAAGGATATTCACACCAGACAGGTTAATCATCCATGTGTCTTCAAATGAGAATTTTTACTCATTTATTTCTCCTAGAGTGGGGAATTAACTAACTAACTAATATGTTAAAGCTTTGCCATTAATTGCCTTCATTAGCAGATAGGTGATGTCAAACATTGAAAAAAATACCTAGCACTTGGTGTATCATCTAGTAAAGGCAGGTAGATCACACAATTAGCATAGAGGATCATACTTAATGATTAGCTATGACGAATACACCATCCAATAATGATGTAGTTTCGTTGTTGTATGTATTTAAACCAGAAAATATTTCTCAATAATAGTGTAGTGGGCCTCAGTATCATTGAACTACATAAAAAGATAGTAGATAGCATGTTCGACCCATTGGTTGTTGATTGACTAAGGATTTGTCCCATCAATGTTTCATTGACTGATAATCAAAGGGTTAGAGGGCACCATGGAACTATTGGCCTCAAAAATAGTGGATTGACAAGGTAGTATTTAGGCTTCTTGAGTCCCTCTTCACATTGATCACCTTCCATCCAAAATTGGAGTCTTCTTGATTATCTTGATAATAGGATAACATATAGGTGTAAGATTGGTGATAAAGAAGCTAATTTATTGAAGACAACTAAGCTGATGTGGTATCAACTTCTCTATTTTGTTGGAGAACATTTCTCAAATAGCTCGTTCCTTTTCAAAATCAACTTCAGTTACCCTCTAGCTAATAACGTACTTGAGTAAGTTACTAGATGTAACTCTAAATAAGAATTTGGATGGATTGAGGTATATAGAGAACATTCTTAGTAATTGAAACAACTTCTCTAGATTGGCGATGCGGTCTTCTACATTTTTTGACTGGCTAATATTTGATCCACATAAACCTCTACCTCCTTATGCATCATGTCGTAGAATAGAGTGCCCATCATTATTTCACATGTACCTCCATCATTCTTTTGACTGAATGGCATGACCAGATAAAAAAATACTCCCCATTCTATGATTAGGTTGTCTTCTCTTTATCTTCCTTGGCCATCTTAATTTGGTTGTAATAAGAAAACTCATCTATGAAGTTGAGGACCATGTGGCTAGATGTATTTTCAACAAGCACATTGAGGTGCAGAAGAAAAATGTCATCTTTAGGGGTGCTTTGTTGAGATCATGATAGTTCACACACATTCGTACTTTGTGGCTTCTTTCGTATTGATATAATGTTGTAGAGTCACGTAGGATAGTTGATTGACTCTAGGAAACCAATATTGTACATCTTATGAAATTCTTCCATGATCTTAAAGCACCACTCTGGCCAGAGCCGTCTATCTTTTTACATGATAGGGAGAATCTTACAAACACTATTATGAATGTATCACTCCCTACTATGTAGGTACTTGTGCTGGTGAGGATTTGGTTGGTCCCAAAAGCAGAAGAAGCAACTCAAGGAGTGGAAGATGGGACGTGATGCAACCTAGGGATCAATAAGTAGTTCTCCCTTCTACTGGGGGGTCACACGGACAGGGTATAACATAATTCTGATTGGAGGAGGCTTTGACCAGGTTATTGATCCTTCCATAATGCATTCCTACCTATTGTAGTGGTAACCAAAGTCAAGCATATAGGAATGACAAGAAGTCATTGAACCATGATCGTCTTATACAACCCAGGCATATCAGAGTAGCTCCATGAAAACACAACAATGTAGTGTAGGAGCTCAATGAAGTGGTCCTTGATATACTGAGGTACACACGTTCCTATTTTGACTTTGAAGTACTTGTGGCTTTAGTTGAGATTTACCGTCTCTATCTCATCTTTCATATGAAAATTTTTATACTCCTTCATCATATAATGTGGGATGGGGACATCTTTGAACTTGACATATTCATCATTGTTTATTTGTGTCACTTTAGTAAAATTGTAAAGACCCGATCTTTACGATCAAATATTTACAAAATAACATCAAAAACATAAACAATCTTTATTACATTCATGCTTGTACATCAGAGTCACAGAAGCTTACATATAAAAATTCATTTCTATCTAGTCTTCGACGGAGGACTACCCAATGCAAGTCTATTCAAACTCTTCCATCTACCACCTACCCATGAGTCCCCAGAGGGAACGAAACCGCACATGGACCCCATTGAAGGGAAAATAAAGGGTCAGTGAAGCTGGTACTAAATTATTATATCGATCTATTTGTAAAATATAGGTTCTAAGTATAAATCAGGTTAATATCAAATCTAGGTAAGGAACATTTTTTGGACTAAATTTGCCAAATCAAGAATAACAATATTTCAATGTTTGTATTTCAAGATCAAATTTTACAAGGCTATACAAAATAGTTCAAGATATCAAATTATCAAAGTAATTGCAATAATCAACTTTTGAATATTAAGGTTGAGCACTATCATATCATTTCCTTCAAGGGCAACAATGCCTTATGTTCAATCATCTATGAAAGAACAACATTGAGCCTAATTACTATGTTAACCAATTGACTGGGGGACAACTAATCCATTACACCTGTGCACATGGCGGAGGGACGTACCCTACCTCAAGTGAACCAATGCTCTAAGGGGCCAAAGCCCAAAGGGACCAATGTCTGGGGAGTCAAAACTCCAACTAGATAAATTCAAGTGCTATTATAATATTCAATGCATTCAAATAATAATAAATCTTAGATGGTGAACTTTCAAAGAGGTAGTAAAGGCTTAAACAAGTATAGGGTTCACCACTAAACAATGTACAAGGCATTCACGAGGGAAATGAACAACTAAATATAATAATAGAGAATCTAGTACCTTAATTTATTCAAGTCTTCATAGGCTGAATAATCACCAAGAATGGCTCCAAGAGTAAGAGATCTACAAAGTGTTTTTACAATTTTGTTATCATTTGGCATGGAACCAATTACTTGTTCAATCTTTTCTATTTAGTGTTTCCTTTCCAAGTTAGGGATATATTTATCATAAATTCTCTATGGTTATCAGTATTAGATTCCCAACTAGGTTATATATATATATATATATATATATATATATATATATATATATATATCCAATGTTACATACTTAGTTTTTTTATCATGTTGTCTCTATGTTAGATCTAAAATATCATTATGTTTCTCATATATATTACAACTACATTTAGTCACTAAGATCGTGTATGTCTATTTACTAATATACCACACTAGGGATAGGGATATTTAGGGTTTAATTCCAAATATCTCTATACATGCTACTCATACGCTAGTACTTTGATCTTAATTTCTTATATGTATGGAAGTAGTAATATATCCTAGGCATTACATAATTCCATATTGTTCCTTCTGTTGGTATGTATGCCCTGAGAGCCAATCATGGGATAATTGGTGGGATACATTTAGATTGATTTGATAAACATCAAAGGAAAGCTTCCAATTCTTTCTGGTTTAGTCATATGAGATAGTGATAGAACAGATTGAATGTCTAGAGAATGGCAGTACTCAATGACGTATGCTTTCAGGTTGAGGGCCTGAATGATGAGATCATACGAATGCTAAGAGTTTGTACATTCTTGTTATGTCCCTAGTCGGATGTCATTGTGGAAGGTAGATAGACAACAATGACACACGAGACTAGGTTGTGGTGTTGGTTGATGACAAAATCTCATTAGTCATGATATAGAGATATCAAACCAAACACATAGGTACTTGTTAGAGAACAAGTGTACCAAATAGACCCACCGTGAGTTTGACACATGGAACCATGACATGGTAGTCGCTGTCAGTACTCACAGTGATGGCAGTGAATGTGATTCTTTGACCTGAAATCACTACACTCAACACATGTCGTTGGGTACACTTTGACATCATCAAACGCAGTCCTGAAACATGGGTTGTTATAAAGGTGATGATTGGGTGGCTTTGACACATGGGGCTTTTGAGGGGTGAGTGATAGATATGGGATTTGTCCCTCCTGAGGGAGTTTGATATCCATGGCCACTTGATGAGTAGGATTGAGATAGGTGTGCGCACGCATGTGTGAATCAGTATGTGATATTGATGTCATACATATCTCCTCCAATCTACTCTGAGATCAAGGAAGTGAATGAACGTTGACAGGATGACTTTTCCATGCCTCGAGTTCATTTGGGGTATCAGTGACAAAGGAATTATACATTCACTGTAACACCATTCACGGATTGTAGGATTGAAAGTTGTTCTCCAACTTTCTATTTCACTTGGGTAGCACTGATGTGTGACTAGGCACCGCTCTTTGCTTGTGAAAGTCATAAGTGTTATGGACTTTCACTGCCAACGTGAAAAGGACCTACAGGGTCATACACATAGGATTTAACCTGGAAGAGGAGTTTTGTCCACAAACTATGTTTAGATTGTTTACTAAAGGAGTTTAGTAGTTCAATTAAACACTCAATCAATTCATAGCTCAAAATCATAGTGTTCAAGGTGTTGGACAGATTGATTAGAGTATCGGATTGATTGAAACTACAATTGACTGTTTCTGCACAATCTACACTCCCAACCGATCGGCTCATGTGATGAACCGATCGGCTGAGCTTGGTGAACCGATCAGCTCAAGTGGTGAGTCGATCGGCTCATGGATAGGATGAAACGATCGGTTCAAGTGTTGGAATGGTCGGTTCAACTGGTCCAACCGAGCAAGTTGGGAAAGTAGGATTGGTGAGAAATTTCTTTTTGTTTCACTTGTCTAATTGGATTGGAACAAGGATTGGTATTTGGTACCAATTAGATACAAAAGAGGAAAAGTCAATCGGGATCTGATCAGGACCACGAACCGACTGGTTCATAAGTGAACCGACTGTTTCATGGGTCCCAACCGATCATTTGAGGTGTCAACAGACCGGCTCAGGTCCCCAACCGACTGTTTCAGAAACGAAACGATCAGTTCAGGTTGCGTAGTTGGTTGTTTTTGTGGAAAATCTCGAACCCTTCTACTCCTGCTTTAGTCCCACATTGCCCGGGATAGAGAACCCTGTCCCATGACCCTCCTATATATATAGGGGTATTGGGGGATTCTCAAAGAACAACTCAGTGCAACTAGTTGTTCTGTAAAGTTGTCGTTCTCTCTAGTTTTGGTAACCGACAGAGTCCGAGCAAGTGCTACCCGATAAGGGAGGCACAACAAGGGAAAGACAACTGCAGAAAGTGACTGGTGGCAGGAGAGTGTGTCGGTGATTAGTACACTGACAGGAGGGTGTGACTCCTTACGATTCCTTGTGGGACAAGGAGATCGGTGTTCCAAGTGGTCCATGTGGACTACTTCAAAGGTGGGAGATTTCTGCCACTCAGAGGACTGCTGTCAATCCCGACAGTCCCGGTGAGACCAGGAGTCGTCAGTCCCGGTGCGACCAGGAGCTGCACAGACACCGTCCAATACCGGAGGTGAAGACCGCACAAAGCGCGAGGTATTGTCATCGAGCAAGCCTTGGGACAAGGTATGATTCCGCAAACCATCCTTTCCTATTGTATAGACGTTGACACATTTCCTTGTTCTGGGTTTGGGGAGGAAAATTTTTGTTTTTGCTGCCTTCTTTGCCTCCTCTAAAACCCAACAGTGGTATCAGAGCCACGTCAACTGCTCTATACTTTAGGATTATCGATATGATCGATTTTTGTTTGTCGCCTTTATTTATTGCATACGATGCAAATAAAATTGGCTTTATGCATGTCCTATCCTAAATCCACTAATCCCAATGTACATATATGATATGTAATATTAATGCACTCGATATGCGTCGCCCTTAAATGAATTTTGTGGTGGATGTATAGCGTGGCTATGGCCAATAAACCCTATTTGTGTATGGTTGTATGTGGTTGCTTGCATCTCGGTCTGTGCATCGATCTTCTTTCTCTTATTCCTGATGTAACTCAAAATAATTCGAGATTTCTTTCCTACCTTTGCTCCCCCCGAATGTAACTCGGGCTTTCTCTTTTTATAATGTAAAATATGATAGAATTTTATTTCCTGTTATGTTGAAGAACGGCAGACATCCTAACAATAGCTGAGAGGATCGGTTCAAGGAGTGAACTGATCGGTTGACATTCCAGACAGTTGGTTGAAGGAGTGAGCTGATCCGTTGATGACCTATTCGAGGAGTGATACGAGCAGATGGCGGCCATGATGAGATGCACGACGACCAGGCAAACCGATCGGCTGGTGGCACCCAGATGACCGGGCCAGAATGAGGAAGCCATTCATGTGATGAGTTGATCCCCTCGGAAGGCAAAGCACAGAGTTCATCTTGTACGGGTTGCATATGATGTAGACCTATATGACCGTGATTCCTCTTGGCTTGAGGAATCACATTAGGATGGCCATAATCATCGCTTTTATCATTTTGCATGTTTTATGTGGGATATAGCATGTATATGATATGTACTATATATTGTGGTGATTGGATATGTATATGTATATAAAAACCAAATCCCTCATTAAAATATTTAGTCTTATATGCCTTCCATTAGCGGCACACATGAAAAACTCGATCGACCAAGCGTAGGTTACGCCAAAGCGTGGTGCGCCGTCTATCTTGTGGAAGTGTGAAGGGTAGACATGTAGGTTCTGCCAAAGCAGGGTGCATGTTTACCGTGTCGGCTTTTGGGTTAGACTTAACTGGTGATTCTTAGAGCATCTAAGCCTAGAGGCAAGGAATGTTCATGGCAAGGTGTTTCACATGTTCATTCATCAAGAGTTGCATATGATGCAATTGGCATGATGGCCTACCTAAATAGTCAAGATTATGGGCGATCAGTCAAAGCTGACTCATGACTTGATGAAATATGGATCTTGCCCACTAGAAGGTTGTACGATGAAATCTTCCGAATTGATGGTGAGGGCTATCAATTTGAACTAAAATAGTGGGAGCAATAATTAATTAAAGGCCTAATTTTATCGTCAAACTTTTCAAATAAATCAATTAAGTCAAAAGAGTTTTGGACTAAAATTGCATATATTTCCTTTTGTTAAAACAAATGGTTAATCAACAATAATCACTTTATTTGCGATCGGTCTTTGAGACCAACAATTCAAATGGGAATAATTCCACGACTAGTTAGGATGATGAGAAGTGTTCTCAATCAAAGAGCGAAATCTCTAAGTCCTAGTTATACCAGAACCAGATGAACTCAATCCCACCACATCAATGGCTGAAAGTATGCTTATGGAAGCATACCGAGGATGATATTGATGAGGAGTGCTTGATGTTGTGCTCTCTGAACTATGAGTTGCAGAGACAACATGAGACATATGATGTCTCAAGGACACTGTCCTAATATGTCATGACAGAAGGAGATCTAGTAAGGTATTCACAAACTCAATGTGATTGGGTATGTGGAAAACCTGAATAAGAAAGATTTCCTCTAAGCCAAGAGTTGTCTATTGGTATGATACTGCAAATGTTGTGAGAATCATACAGTTCATGATGAACTACAACATGAACAACTTTGACAAGCGTTGATAGAGTCGTTGTACATATTAAGGATAGTAGAGGCAATTATGAAGAAAGACAAACCCTAATGTTTGATGTGATCAATGAAGATTAAGTCTCAAGGGCAAAGGCAAGGGCAAAGAAAAGAAGTGTTCTGATGCTAACCAGTAGCCCAAGCCATCTTCAGCCTCAAGGCACATGGGGAAAGGGTGTATGGGGGAATTGACCTCTATATTTGGAAGAACAAAAGAAGATGGAGGAGGGGATGGAGATATCAACCTAAGGTATCATGAAATGAACCACTTCTAAGGTATATGATACCAAGATGAAGATATGACATATATGATATGTAAGATCTACAAAGAAGTGATGGCCTTTGTGAAAGGACCAAGATAGGAGTACTCGTCATTGGAGCAAGTGTTGCTGCCATAGATAGGAGTATCTTTCAGTTTATTTCATCCTAAAGGGCACGAAATAGAGTTGAGAACTGCTATTTCAATTTCCCAATAGAAACACTTTATTGTTGCATCTGGTTGAGACAAGGATGGCTATCAATATAGTTGATATGATCTTTGTGGCAATGCCATGTTTATCTTGTGGTACTTGGTATGCATAAGATAAAATGATACCTAAAAGTTATTGATAACTCTAACAATCAAATTAGCATCAATCATGAGAAATTCATTTCTAGTTTCCATATGATGGATAAATCTAGACTCTTTTGGTTTAGGAACCAGTAATGGACATGAATATCTTGGACATGATTAATCAATCTTCACTAATGGTAGTGGGAGAATGATTATCCTAATAGGTATAATACATGTGATGTATTTACACACCTATTGGAGCAAATGCTAATACTTCAAATGGTGTTTAGAGAAATACCAATATGAATATCTTGAAGTGTTCAAGAATATCATGGATGAAGTGTGAATTTGGTAAAGTATTAATTCTTGATGAGATCAATGAATGAGATACTTAAACCAAGTGTTTGAGAACCTTATGAGTGATTATGATAGTGTATCATAGTGAAATTGTGATTAAGGCATGGTGATGTCTAAATCAAGAAGGAGTCATACTCTAAGGAGTTAGAGAATGATTATCAAATAACTGTATTCTTCTTAAATAAAGAATACTCCACACTAATAAAGGATATTAAGAATCACAAAGTGTTGTGAGTTATCAAATTTCTTGATAGATACACCTCAATTATCTATTTGATGAGTTGTTCATGTGATGAGTCAACTATCTAGATGAATATGAGGAATCGGATTTTGAGTTATGGTATATGACCATTACATCCTAAATGACTTCTATGTGAACCATAAGGTATGACCTTGATGGTAGCACCCATTGGAATGAAATCCATAAGTGCAAATAAGTCTTAAGCGTTAAGACACATGGATGAAATTTTGAGAAGGATGATGCTTGTTGATTGCAACTTAATGACTAAGACATTTGGCATATGGATACTAAAACCGCATTCCTATGAGGAATAAAACAAGGATGTGTACGTGACACAACCTATAATGTTTATGAATCCACTAATGCAAATGAAATCTATAAGTTACAATGTACTAATCAATGTGATTGATTGAGTACAAGCAACTCAGAATTGGATCTTTACTTTGATGATATAGTCAAAGGGTTTGACTGATATGTCAAAGATAAAGAAGGGATCTGCGATTTAGTGGGAGCGTATTCACATTCCACATGTTGATGTGAAATGGAAATGTTCTAGAATGGAAATCCAAAAGTGGAAATTATCTTTAAGGAAGAAAGAGATGTTTCATATATGATAGGAATAGAGATCTATAGAGATAGTTCTCAAAAACCTCTTGACCTGAAAAGAGCGATCATACATTGGAAATTTGTATTGAAAGGTTCAGTATGCACAGAT
Organism: Alisma plantago-aquatica; assembly: GCA_963693085.1. Classification (NCBI taxonomy): domain Eukaryota; kingdom Viridiplantae; phylum Streptophyta; class Magnoliopsida; order Alismatales; family Alismataceae; genus Alisma; species Alisma plantago-aquatica. The sequence continues at coordinate 960,597,205 of OY856409.1, read as the reverse complement.
TCAGTGGGAGAAAACATGTCCATATTACATGGAGTTAGTATACCAAGGCCAAGTGTCCAATTCTTATGAAGAATGTGAACACTAAGAATAGATATGGATCTATCATGTATGTAATCAACCCATTATTTTGCATGTATAGATATGGCAAGAACAAAATGCATTCATCATCTTGTATGTAGGACATGACAATATGATGTGCTCATCCTGATAACTCGTATGTCGGACATGACGAGTGGATGTCTGTCTACTTCCAGTAAGGGTTACTGGAAACCATAAGAACTTGATAAGTACTTGTGAAGTACTTGTGAGATAAGGAAGAGTTCGATGTAAAGAGTTATATTGATGCGAACTTTCGAAAAGGACAGAAAATTAATCGCAAAATATATATAGGATATATAAAAGTGAAAGTTTGTTGATAATTGGAAGTGTTCCAATAAAGCCATTTAAAAGGAAATGCCGAGTATCCGTGTGTTAGAGAACATCAGTGGATACTATATGGATCTGGAAGTTCATGAGATGAACTTATAGATATTCCGGTCATTGATGACAAGTATGGAACTACAATTGACTGTTTCTGCACAATCTGCACTCCCAACCGATTGGCTCATGTGATGAACTGATCAGCTCAAGTGGTGAGTTGATCGGCTCATGGATAGGATGAAATCATCAGTTCAAGTGTTGAAATGATCGGTTCAAATGGTCCAACCGAGCAAGTTGGGAAAGTAGGATTGGTGAGAAATTTCTTTTTGTTTCACTTGCCCAATTTGATTGGAACAAGGATTGGTATTTGGTACCAATAGAAACAAAAGAGGAAAAGTCAATCGGGAACTGATCAGGACCACGAACCGACCGGTTCATAAGTGAACCGATCGTTTCATGGGTCCCAACAGATCAGTTGAGGGGTCAACCGACCGGCTCAGGTCCCCAACCGACCGTTTCAGAAATGAAACGATCGGTTCAGGTTGCGCAGTTGGTTGTTTTTGTGGACAATTTCGAACCCTTCTACTCCTGCTTTAGTCTAGCATTTCTCGGGATAGAGAAACCTGTCCCATGACCCGCCTTTATATATAGGGGTATTGGGGGATTCTCAAAGAACAAGTCAGTGCAACCAGATGCTCTGTAAAGTTGTCGTTCTCTCTAGTTTTGGTAACCGAGAGAGCCCGAGTAAGTACTACCCGATAAGGGAGGCACAACAAGGGAAAGACAATTGCAGAAAGCAACTGGTGGCAGGAGAGTGTGTTGGTGACTCCTTCCTATTCCTTGTGGGACAAGGAGATTGGAGTTCCAGGTGGTACGTGTGTACTACTTCAGATGCGGGAGATTTCAGCCGCTCGGAGGACAGCTGTCAATCCCGACAGTCCCAGTGAGACCAGGAGTCGTCAGTCCCGGTGCGACCAGGAGTTGCATAGACACCGTCCAAGATCGGAGGTGAAGACCGCGCAAAGCGCGAGGTATTGTCACTGGGCAAGCCTCGGGACAAGGTATGATTCTGCAAACCATCCTTTCCTATTGTATAGACATTGACGCGTTTCCTTGTTATGGGTTTGGGGAGGAGCAATTTTGTTTCCTCTTCCTTCTCTGCCTCCCCTAAAACCCAACATCTTCATGATAAGATAACTAGTGGTTTCATTTATAACTAACATAACGCCAATATTCTCATATATAAATAGGTCTCAAACATGTGTATAAACATAATTACTAATATGTGAATGAAAAGATGAATAAGTTCCATGTAAAACTAAAATGTGTCATCATAGGAGTTTTGAGAAAATATGAGGTTTTATAAAATTTCACGATTTCTCCTAAATATTATCCTCTATGTTTCAATTGGAATTTTGATCTAAGATGAAGTGATTCATAATTACAAATATTATATCCACGTGTAACTATTAGTATTCATAGTTTCAACGGTTGGATTTATCACAAGGATAGATCAGTCATAATGGTCAAAATTACTACTGTATATCTTATTAGCTTATCAACACACACACACACACAGACACAAACACACAAACACACACACACATACGCGCACACACACACACACACACACACACACACACATATATATATATATATATATATATATATATATATATATATATATATATATATATATATATATATATATATATATATATATATATATATTCTAGGTAATCCATAGGTTCAATTGTCTAATGTTTATTAGTTGATGCAATAGTTAGTTATATATTATTACTATAGGTATGTTTGTTAACCAATGCTTAGCAGAAGTGTAAACATATAAAAGCAATAGTAATAGAGTTACCTATTAGAGGCAACTAATCTCATCCAATTAGGTTGTTGGTCCTCCATCGAGTCATTGATGGGTCCTTACTGCCATGCATGGACGTTCTCTGTAACAACCCTGACCGGGGTTAAGTCTTAACCTTGGAAGTTTTACTTAAGCAAGATAATTAGATCCTTGATTTTATATTGGGAAAAGTAATTAAGGACCAAGAGGAACTAATGTCTCAATTTTAGTCTTTTTTGAATAATGTTGAAACAATGTTTCTGTTTGTTTGGACTAAAGTGCAAATTACCCAAGTTGAGGGGTTAAATTGCAAATTGTGCATGATAATATGTTCCTCATGTGTTGAAGCATGATGAGAATGAATATGATGCATAGGTATGGCTTGGGAAAGCCTGAATACTCTGAAAGAGCCTTCTGAGCAATGTATGTGCATTAAAACCTAGTTTTGGTGTAATGTACAATTTACCCAAAACCTAGGGTTCAATATGAAAAAAATAACTTCAATAATGTCCATAATATTTCTTGGCATCATGTAGAGGAAACAAAATTATAGGGTAATCTCATTTGAGTTACTTTGGAAGAGAGAGAATCTTGATATTAAAATAATCAATATTTAAGCATAATTGGAACCCTAATTGAATTTAATGCAAAAATAAATAAAATATTTAAAGGTCTTTCAACCAAAACTGAAATGGTTGAATTTGTGTATGAATGGACATCCTTGTTCCTTGTAAAGGCACGAAAATATCTTAAGGAGGTGAAAATTACATTCACCTTATTATATGAAAAAGAAATATCCACTCACTTATGGATATTAATATAAAAAGGGTTAAGGTGCTTAATTTGATTTTCTTTAAATTGTAGATAATTGAGAAGAATATGAGGCAAGGAGGATAGCTTCATCCCTAAGGAAGGGAAGGGGGAAAGTGGCAAGTATATGGAAGAGATATTTCCTATTTTCTCTTTCCTAATTGGATTTTTAATAAAAAATTGTATATAAGCTCATTTATCCATAGAGTAAAAGATGAATTTCGAATTCACTTCCACCCTTTGTTTGAAAAACGACATTGGGAGCTTTGAAGGACCAAGAGGACGACCCCCAACCTGTTGGTAAGCTTCTTGATCATTTTTCATCTTGATTCCATGGTGGAAATCATAAATCAATGCATAAATTCTTCTCCTTTTCACTCCATCTTCAATCCTAGCCAACCTTTTCACTCCAAATCTTGAGGACGAACCTTGGGGGAGTTGCAAAATCTTTATCCACCATTTTTGACGAGAATCAAGAAGCTTTGAAGCTCAATTGGAGGAAGGTTATATAACTTGAACCCCTTTACATTGTTATTCAACCATTAATCTTGCAATTTCATTGATTCCTTCATCATCTTGATTAATTGTTGGTTGAAATTAGTAGATCCATGAAATCAGATGTACTAATAACTTCAGGGACGAAGGTAGATGATGGTGACATCATCTTGGGCACATTTCCCAAAGAAATTGCATCTCATGCGGTTTCAACAAGTGCTCATGCAGTTTCAACCAAACCGTTTGAGAGCAAACAGTTTCACCAAACCATTTGTAATTAAATGGTTTCAAACCATTTGAGAATGTTGAAAAGGGTTGACCATTTGAGAAATCAGATGCTAATGATGTTGGTTGATGACCCGTCAAATTTGATTAATTAATTCCAAAGGGATCATCAGTTGAAGGCTAATCAATTAGAAAATCCCTAATCGAATTAAGTGCTGAAAATCAAGTTGATTGTCTTAGATTTTTGGGTTGATTAGCCCAAACAGTTTCAAAACTATTTGGAGGTCACCCAAGACCATTTTTAGGCCTAGGGTTAAGTATGGTTGAGTAAATAAAGGTCCAGATTTATCAATCAAATTGCAATTAAATGCTGATTTGTTGATCAACTCAATGATCTTAACTCTTATGGAATTTCACACAATCCAAGGATATCATGGGAAAATAGTCTCAAGACCATTTGGAGGTCATCCAAACGACCTCAAGACCGTTTGGGGTCAGGTTATATCAAAATTTGATGAATGGTTCATTAGTTTCAATCAAATAAATTCCACAATGTTGAACATTGATAGTTCATCGATTTCAAAGCCCTAATTGAAGGTTTTTGAGTAGAAATCCTAGGTCAATTGGGTTCAAAACCCTAATTAATGGCCTAATGGAAGGTTAATTCAATATTCCAAGTGATGAAGAAATCAAGGATTCAATTGGCAATCGATTCCACTAATGAAATAATGAGTTGCTTGAGTGTTGAAGGGACTTTTTGGTCCATGCTGTTTTGAGAGGGTTTGGACCAGACGGTCTTAAGACCGTTTGAGTCCAAACGGTCTCAAGATGATTTGGGTCCAAATGGTCTCAAGACCCTTTGGTCCAAATAGTCTCAAACCGTTTGGAGACCCAAGTCCATGCGGTTTCAAGGCACTTTGCCAAACGGTTTCAAAGGTACTTTGTCAAATGGTTTCAAGGCAATTTGCCCAAACGGTTTCAAACCGTTTGAGTCTAATTAGTCAAATACAATTGAGGTTCAACATGGTTAAATCATTTGGATATCTATTGCAATTGAAGGTCCAATTTTTTCAATCCAATTGGATGCCTAATGCAATTGAAAGTTCAATTGGTCAATCTACTTGGACATCAATGTAATTGAAGGTTTATTGGGTCAATCCAAATGGATACCTCATGTAATTGAAGGTTAAATTGATCAAATCATTTGGACACCCAATGTACTTAGATGATTGATATCCTTAGTAGGATTAATCTTTGATGCATAATGATGCAATACTTCAATACATCATGTTAAACTTAATTACATGTAATTGGATAAAGAATACGCTCAATCCAATCAAGAATTGAGTACTGGATATCCTAATTTGGATGAGAAAGAAAGATTCACACATGAATGATAATCATGTAGTAATCAAGTCTAACACATTAAAAATGAAGTAATACACAATTAGGGTATGATCCTTGTTAAAGAGATCATAAAACCCTAATTGAGTTGATTAATGAATTCAAACCCTAATTGAGGGTGCTTCCATGAGAAACCCTAATTGAGGGTGATTCCTTAAGAAACTCTAGTGCAATTTTGTGAGGAGAAACCCTAATAGATGATGAAGGTATGTGAAACCTTAAATTGGAGTTATAAAACATAAAGCCCTAATCCTGGGTAATATGATGATAAACTATAAACCTAATACTGGGTAATGGTATGAGAGAATCCCTAATGATAAAATAAGGGATAATACCTTATAAGGGTGAAATATCTCAAGTAGTTGATAATAGGCAACCTTATTGTAAGCAATGCCTTAACCTGAGATGAGTCCATATCATTGACGATAGTTGGACAATCCTAATGGGTGACCTATGCACTATATGATAAAGGTGATAGGTTAGTGGTTAAAAGTATTAAGAAGGAAATTCCTTAATACAAGATTAGTTGATAACTCAAGAAAGTTGGAAGTGATGAGAAAAGTGATACATCAAGACATGATAGATATCATACTTAGCATTTCAGGGTTGATATACCTTGATACACCTCAAATTCAATATACTTGGATAAGAAATACAAGAAGTGTGTAAACTCTTATAATAAAGATGTAATAAGTCTAATATACTTTGATAAGTGTTGGCTAACATGCCATGAGAAAGGGGTTAAGCCAAGATAATGAGTATGATGTAATCATACCATGCCAAGGATGAGAAATGAACTCATACCTTGTTTTGATAATCATTAATGATATATGATGAAAGTAATAAGTATGAGTGAATACTTGTGATATCAATAAATGCTCCCAGTGGAGTGGAACAATAACCTAGGGTTGGATTGATAATATGAACATGAAACTCTAAATAATGTGAAATGGGAGACCCTAACCCTAATTTTTGGTAAAAGGATGAAAAGTCCTATTTGATGGTAAACCCTAACCCTAGAAAGGGAATAGTGGTGTTACTATTGTATTGCATGATGTGATGAGAAATTTACCATGACTGATATCATGTGTACCAACCATGCAGATACCATGAGATGATGAGCATAGCCAGAATTGAGCTATGATGACATTTATTTAATAAAAAGCATTGATAGGCCTTATGTGCCATTATGTTGTTGTTGCTTAGTAAGAAGTAACAAAATGTGTATGGGCCTTATAAGCCATTATATCAATTGTTGCTTAGTGAGAGGAACAAGATGTGCAGTGGCCTTGTGAGCCATAGGAGATGCTTGTGTAACAAGTACCATGTATACCTTGGTCAAATGACCTGAAGGTAATAGTTACCTAAGAAGTGGTAAAAGTGACCAGTCATGAACTGAGGGTTTGTATACCCAGTTTTAGTAATCATGATGATGATGTTGTTGAAGAATGAGATTTTCCAAGTAATGAGATATGGGATAGGGATCCCAAATTCCCAATGTTTTAAAAAGTACTGATGAAAGTATCACATGTTTCTTTGTAGCAATTGTCATAATAATTCCTATTTTGAGAACTTGATTGTTGCTAAAAGAATATTATAATGTACTTAATAATCAAGTGAAATCATATCATGTAGAGCCCTGACCATAGATCCATCAGTGTCAGAATTTGCTGAATGGTTATACAGGTTGCTCCGCGGCATAACCTGGAGTTCACATATTTTTTAATATGTGGGGGTAATGGGCAAGAACTTATATCCTTACGTCCTGATGAGGAGATTGATGGAAGGTAAACATTAAACCTCTCAATCCTTCATTATATGTGTCGGGATGGATGTATCACGAATCTCCCGATGATTGGGATAGATGCGATACACATCTCCCAATAATACTTAATACCGGGTCGATGGAGGTATCTCTCGATCGCGAAGGGAGTGCAATTGACGCTGTAACTCTATAGCGAAGTTGCCAGTATACCCTGGAAAGCTATATAGCAGAGACACAAGATGTCTTGCATGTGGTCTCGCATTGACCGGGATGTGGGATGTCATGGGAATCTGGATCTTCCATTGACCTTGTATGGTACCAATTTTGACTTCGCAGTGTCAATTGGAGTATGAGCGGTATACCTCATCTCCTCAGGGCATAAGTGTGATTGTAAAATGCAATCAGCTGTTATAGGATGTTTGCTTAAGGATTGAATATGGAAATTCATTGGCTGATGTTACATATCTTTTATGCATCTCTAGTTGATAGATGTTAGTTATATCTCTTTCCATTTATTGCAAAGTAGATAGATGAATTATGACTCTACCATGGGTAGATGCAATATTCTACTTAGGAAAGGAGATTACTTTACTCTGTTCATACACTGATTTATCTTCTGTTAATTAAACAAGAATCCTCTGTTCAGTTTTAATTTAATAAACTGCAATATTAATGTTTTGGCAGAGAGTTATATCTCTCACTGGGGCAATTTTCAATTGTCTCACCCCCGTGGGAACCAAATTTTTAGGTGGACGCGGAAAAGAAATAAGAAACTCTACAGTAGAGAAGAACAACATCAGCAGGGACAAAGTGAGATCTCAGGTGGAGATACTGTCTGTCGAGTCATGTAGATAGTAGTCCTATGTGTCGTCTTTGTACTCTCAGGTCCTCGGAGTTTGTAGTTAGCTCTTTTAATGAATCGATATGAGATTTTGGCTTGATGCCTCGAGGTTTCATACTCCCTGTGTATAGTATGTTCAGGGCAGTTAATGTTTGTAACCCTAGAGAAGAGATGATAAAAGGCATGTACTTATGAACCAGGTTGTAAATGTATAACATTGGTTTCAGATCAATGAGATTTCCTGTGATTGGATCTCTTTGTAAAAAGTTTTTAATTTTTAGTGATTTTCAGTAATCTGTTGTTAGTGATTGTTTCCGCATGTGTTTATTGTTCGCTGGTTATCTTAATGATAGCGGATGCTTCAATTTAGTGGTATCAGAGCTCTAGGTTCGCTGAGTCTACAAAGACATAGGACTAAGGTAGTAGAGTCTGTTCTAGTGTCTTCCAGTGTATCTGATAGTGTCTTCTGCTCATATAGGAGAAGAAGAACTTGATGATGTCTGGATCACACACAGATAATGCTACTGAGAGCAGCACTGTTGCACCAAGAAGAGGTACAGGGGATCAGAGCAGAGAAGAACATATACCTGCACATCCCCAGTTTAACCTAGCCATAATAGAGAGCCCAGCTTTCCCTGCTCTGTTTGAGCAATTTAGGACAGCTATGATACATATAGTAGATCGTGCATTAGCAATGCAACCAAGACTACCAGCTCTCAATGATGAAGTTTTGAACTCTGATAGGATTCTTGCTCAACCTCATCATGTTGGAGCAATGAATAATGAGGGAAGGAATATGTTACAACCTAAAAATAGAGTTTGCTATAATTGCAGGAAGCCTAGACATATCAGAAAGTATTGTCCAAAAAAGAAAAATAAGGTGATGATTGAGAAAAGGCCTATCCAAACTCAGGAACAGAGGCCTAGTAGTTCTAAAAAGAAGAATTTTTTGGTACCATAGGTACAACCAGAGGCCTAGTAGTTCCAAAAAGAAGAAGTTTTTGGTACCATCGGTACAACCAGAGCCTAGTACACCAAGGCAATGGCTATCCAAAAAGGGTAAAGAACCTTCTAGACCACATCTAAAACCCAGAATTTGCTACCAATGTAGACAGGTAGGACATCTGGCAAGAAATTGCTCAGCCAGAAATGTTATGGTGAATCAACCTCTGAGGCAAAATCAGCATGAGGCAGTGAACCATCCACGAATCATGACAGGTTTGACAAAATAATGTCATTCCAATATGTCATTTTATGGTTTCCTGAGTTAATTTGAGAAAGTAATTGATTGAGCTTTCCTTGATTAGTCCTATGAGGACTTACATTTAGTACAGTAACAATATAAATGTGTACATGTTGAAGTACACTAAACTCTTTTGTTTTGAAAAGAAGGATTGTTGTTACTGTTTTTCCCTATTTGTTTCCCTATGGGAACTTAGGGAAGAAATGATGAGAACTAGAATTTGTATTCTATTCAGTATTCTTTTTAAAATACTTTATAACTGTTCCTACCTCTATGAAAAAGGATGATGTATAGAAGAGATGCCTGGATAAAATCCAGGAATGTTAAATCTTATGCTTGTGATAATGTGAAAAGCAAGGAATATGATAGTATACAAAGCGCATACTACTTAATCTCAGTATTTATATACCCTGGCCAGGTATATAACTATTGATGATAAAGTGAGTATGGAAACTCTTAGATTGTTATCTTTTTTATTACCCTGATCAAGTAGTCATTCTGAGACAATCTAATGCGTATCATGAAATTTGAAATATAATATGGATAAATGTGTCATATCCTAAGAATAAGAAAAAGAAATCTGAGATAATCTCAGATGAGTATGTGTGTATAAGGAAGTAAAAAGTATACTCCTCATAGGATAAGACTGAGAATTAGGGAGATGATCCCTGTCCAATAAAGCTTGCAAGTATAATAAAGATCTTTTCCCATAATGTGGAAATTTGGAAATGTGATGAGATCACAAGATGCTCATGAACATGTTAGATAATAAAAAAGAAAGGAATAATGATATGTGATCATCCTTATAAATTCCTATGCTGAGGGCAAGGAACCTGGGATGAGACAAAGAGTAAATGATTCATGAATAGTTGAAAAATTCATGAGATAATAAGAGGAATATGATTCCTTGTTTTCTTTCCTTTCAGGGACATGGCAATCAAGTGGGTCTTAGGACACTTGATGTGTATAAGATAAAATTGTTAATGTGATGGATACTTAGAAAAATATCAGTTTATCTTGAACTTTAGTTCCAAGGTAAAGGCATATGTAACAAGTAATGTCCCAAGATGAAAGGAAGATAAATATATGATGTGTTTTCAACACATGTGACAGATACCAAGGTAAGAGATCCTGGTATCTAAAGAAATACTAGATGATTTATGTTGGCTACTTGGAATGGTCAACCATGAAATCGGTTTAATAGTATGAACATCACAAGTTAGGGGTTTATGCTTTGCATAAGCATAACAAATGAAGATATCTTTAAGATAAGTTCTTAATTAATAAGTAACCTCTCCTTATGATAAGAGAATGTACAAAAAATAAGATAGTTAGCACAAGTAATAAGGAAATTTATTATTGTGTCACCTGATGAAATGGCACAATTGAGGTATGAAAAGACTTATAGTCCCAAATGGGTGACAGAACATAAATGTGATCTTGAAAATGAAATGCTGAATTAAGAAAGAAGCATGGGAGACTCCTCAGAAACAAGAATTTGTCACATGAAATTATTAAATAAGAAAAAGTGCCACTTAACACAGAGATAACTCTACATTGTCACACAATGAAAGGATAGTGGAATATGTGTCATGTGTATTTGATTCTATGAAAATGTTGTGTGGAACTTTGTGTTGAGAAAATCTTTATGATGTTTCCATAATAATGAGATGTTATGAGGAGACCAGATAGTATGATGAATGAATAATATCTATTTTTCTTTATCTGGGATTTTGGGGACAAAATCCTTGTTAGGGGTTTATAATTTGTAACAACCCTAACCTGGGTTATGTCTTAACCCTGGAAGTTTTACTTAAGCAAGATAATTGGATCCTTGATTTTATCTTGGGAAAAGTAATTAAGGCCCATGAGGAACTTATGTTTCAATTTTAGTCCTTTTTGAATAATGTTGAAACAATGTTTCTATTTGTTTGGGCTAAAGTGCAAATTACCCAAGTTGAGGGGTTAAATTACAAATTGTGCATGATAATATGTTCCTCATGTGTTGAAGCATCATGAGAATGCATATGACGTACATGTATGGCTTGGGAAAGCATGAATATTCTGAAAGAGCCTTTTGAGCAATGTATGTGCATTAAAACCTAGTTTTGGTGTAATGTGCAATTTACCCAAAACCTAGGGTTCAGTATGAAAATTATCACTTCAATAAGGTCCCTAATATTTCTTGGCATCATGTAGAGGAAATAAAATGAGAGGGGCATCTCATTTGAGTTACTTTGGAAGAGAAAGAATCTTGATATTAAAATAATCAAGATTTAAGCATAATTGGAACCCTAATTCAATTTAATGCAAAAATAAATAAAATAATTAAAGGGATTTAAACCAAAATTGAAATGGTTGAATTTGTGTATAAATGGACGTCCTTGTGCCTTGAAAAGTCACGAAAATATCTTAAGGAGGTGAAAATTCCACTCACCTTATTATATGAAAAAGAAATATCCACTCACTTATGGATATTAATATAAAAAGGGTTAAGGTGCTTAATTTGCTTTTCTTTAAATTGAAGATAATTGAGAAGAATATGAGGCAAGGAGTATAGCATAGTCCCTAAGGAAGGGAAGGGGTAAGTGGCAAGTATATGCAAGAGATATTTCCAATTTTCTCTCTCCTAATCGGATTTTTTAATAAAAATTGCATATAAGCTCATTTATCCATAGAGTAAAAGGGGAATTTCGAATTCACTTCCACCCCTTGTTTGCAAAAAGACCTTGGGAGCTTTGAAGGACCAAGAGTACGACTCCCAACCTGTTGGTAAGCTTCTTGATCATTTTTCATCTTGATTCCATGGTGGAAATCATAAATCAATGCATAAATTCTTCTCCTTTTCACTCCATCTTCAATCCTTGCCAACCTTTTCACTCCAAAGCTTGAGGACGAACCTTGGGGGAGTTGCAAAAGCTTCATCCACCATTGTTGATGAGAAGCAAGAAGCTTTGAAGCTCAATTGGAGGCGTGTTATATAATTTGAACCCCTTTACATTGTTATACATCCATTAATCTTGCAATTTCATTGATTCCTTCATCATCTTGATTAATTGTTGGTTGAAATTGGTAGATCCATGAAATCAGATGTACTAAGAACTTCAGGGACGAAGTTAGATTATAGTGACATCATCTTGGGCACATTTCCCAAGGAAATTCCATCTCACGCGGTTTCAACAAGTGCTCATGCGGTTTCAACCAAACCATTTGAGAACAAACGGTTTCACCAAACAGTTTGGAGTTAAATGGTTTCAAACCATTTGAGAAGGTTGACCAGGGTTGAAAGTTTGAGAAATCAGATTCTAATGATGTTGGTTGATGACCCATCAAATTTGATTAATTAATTCCAAAGGGATCATCATTTGAAGGCTAATCAATTAGCAAATCCCTAATCGAATTAAGTGCTGAAAATCAAGCTGATTATCTTAGATTTTTGGGTTGATTAGCCCAAAAGGTTTCAAAACCATTTGGGGATCACACAAACGATCTCAAGACCATTTGCGGGTCACCCCAGACCGTTTGGAGGCCTAGGGTTAAGTATGGTTGAGTAATTAAAGGTCCAGAGTTATCAAATTGAATTGCAATTAAATGCTGATTTGATAATCAACTAAATGACCATAACTCTTATGGAATTTCACAAATACCTAGGATATGATGGGAAAACGATCTCAAGACAGTTTCAAGGTCATACAAACGACCTCAAGACCGTTTGGGGTCAGGTTATATCAAAATTTGATGAATGAATCATTAGTTTCAATCAAATCAATTCCACAATGTTGAACATTGATAGTTCATCGATTTCAAAGCCCTAATTGAATATTTTTGCGTAGAAATCCTAGATCAATTGGGTTAAAAACCCTAATTGATGGCCTAATTGAAGGTTAATTCAATATTCTAGGTGCTGAAGAAATCAAGGATTCAATTGGCAATCGGTTACATTAATGAAACAATGAGTTGCTTGAGTGTTGAAGGGACTTTTTTGTCCATGCGGTTTTGAGAGGGTTTGGACCAAACGGTCTTAAGACCGTTTGAGTCCAAATGGTCTCAATACCATTTGGGTCCAAACGGTCTCAAGACCATTTGGTCCAAACGGTCTCAAACCGTTTGGAGACCCAAGTCCATGCGGTTTCAAGACACTTTGCCAAACGGTTTCAAAGGTACTTTGTCAAACGGTTTCAAGGCAATTTGCCCAAACAGTTTCAAACCATTTGAGTCAAATTAGTCAAATCCAATTGAGGTTCAACATGGTTAAACTATTTGGATATATTCTGCAATCGAAGGTCCAATGTGGTCAATCCAGTTGGATACCTAATGCAATTGAAAGTTCAATTGGTCAACCACTTGGACACCAATGTAATTGAAGGTTTAATGGGTCAATCCAAATGGATACCTCATGTAATTGAAAGTTCAATTGATCAAATAATTTGGACACCCAATGTACTTAGATGATTGATATCCTTAGTAATATTAATCCTTGATGCATAATGATGCAATACTTCAATACATCATGCTAAACTTAATTACATGTAACTGGATAAAGAATAGGCTCAATCCAATCAAGAATTGAGTAGTGGATATCCTGAGTTTGATGATAAAGAAAGATTCACACATGAATGATAATAATGTAGTAATCAAGTCTAACAAATTGAAAATGAAGTGATACACAATTAGGGTATGATCCTTTTTAAAGAGATCATAAAACCCTAATTGAGTTGATTGATGAATTCAAACCCTACTTGAGGGTGAATCCATGAGAAACCCTAATTGAGGGTGCTTCCATGAGAAAACCTAATTAAGGGTGAATCCATGAGAAACCCTAATTGAGGGTGAATCCATGATAAACCCTAATTGAGGGTGCTTCCATGAGAAACCCTAATTGAGGGTGAATCCATTAGAAACCCTAATTTAGGGTGCTTCCATGAGAAACCCTAATTGAGGGTGATTCCTTAAGAAACTCTAGTGCAATGTTGTGAGGAGAAACCCTAATTGAGGGTGAAGGTATGTGAAACCCTAAATTGGAGATATAAAACATAAAGCCCTAATCCTGGGTAATATGATGATAAACTATAAACCTAATACTGGGTAATGGTATGAGAGAATCTCTAATGATAAAATAAGGGATAATACCTTATAAGGGTGAAATATCGCAAGTAGTTGATAATAGGTAACCTTATTGTGAGCAATGCCTTAACCTGAGATGAGTCCATATCATTTAAGATAGTTGAACAATCCCAATGGGTGACCTATGCACTATATGATAAAGGTGACATGTTAGTGGTTAAAAGTATTAAGAAGGCAATTCCTTAATACAAGATTAGTTGATAAACTCAAGAAAGTTGGAAGTGATGAGAAAAGTGATACATCAAGACATGATAGATATGACACTTAGCATTTTAGGGTTGATATACCTTGATGTACCTCAAATCCAATATACTTGGATAAGAAACATATGAAGTTTGTAAACTATTACAATAAAGATGTAATGAGTCTAATATACTTTGATAAGTGTTGGCTAACATGCCATGAGAAAGGGGTTAAGCCAAGATAATGAGTATGATGTAATCATACCATGCCAAGGATGAGAGATGAACTCATACCTTGTTTTTATAATCATTAATGATATATGATTAAAGTAATAAGCATGAGTGAATACTTGTGATATCAATAAATGCTCCCAGAGGAAGGGAACAATAACTTAGGGTTGGATTGATAATATGAACATGAAACTCTAAATAATCTGAAATGGGAGACCCTAACACTAATTTTGGGTTAAAGGATGAAAAGTCCTATTTGATGGTAAACCCTAACCCTAGAAAGGGAATAGTGGTGTTACTATTGTATTGCATGATGTGATGAGAAATTTACCATGACTGATATCATGTGTACCAACCATGCAGATACCATGAGATGATGAGCATAGACATAATTGAGCTATGATGACATTTATTTAATAAAAAGCATTGATAGGCCTTATGTGCTATTATGTTGTTGTTGCTTAGTAAGAAGTAACAAAATGTGTATGGGCCTTATAAGCCATTATATCAATTGTTGCCTAGTGAGAGGAACAAGATGTGCAGTGGCCTTGTGACCCATAAGAGATGCTTGTGTAACAAGTACCATGTATACCTTGGTCAGATGACCTGAAGGTAATAGTTACCTAAGAAGTGGTAACAGTGATCAGTCATGAACTCAGGGTTTGAATACCCAGATTTAGTAATCATGATGATGATGTTGTTGAAGAATGAGATTTTCCAAGTAATGAGATATGGGACAGAGATCCCAATGTTTTCAAAAGTACTGATAAAAGTATCACATGTTTGTTTGTAGCAATTGTCATAATAATTGCTGTTTGAGAACTTGACTGTTGCTAAAAGAATATGATAATGTACTTAATAATCAAGTGAAATCATATCATGTAGAGCCCTGACCATAGATCCATCAGTGTCAGAATTTGCTGAATGGTGAAACAGGTTGCTCCGCGGGATAACCAGGAGTTCGCATATTTTTTAATATGTGGGGGTAATGGGCGAGAACTTATATCCTTACGTCCTGATGAGGAGATTAATGGAAGGTAAACATTAAACCTCTCAATCCTTCATTATATGTGTCGGGATGGATGTATCATGAATCTCCCAATGATTGGGATAGATGCGGTACACATCTCCCAATAATACTTAATGTCGCGTCGATGGAGGTATCTCTCGATCGCAAAGAGAGTACAGTTGACACTGTAACTCTATAGCAAAGTTACTAGTATACCCTGGAAAGCTATATAGCAGAGACACAAGATGTCCTGCATGTGGTCCTGCACTGACTGGGATGTGGGAGGTCATGAGAATCTGACTCTTCCATTGACCTTGTATGGTACTGATTTTGACTTCGCAGTGGTCGGTTGGAGTATGAGCGGTATACCTCATCTCCTCAGGGCATAAGTGTGATTGTAAAATGTAATCAGCCGTATAGCATGTTTGCTCAAGGATTTAAATATGAAAATTCATTGGCTGATGTTACATATCTTTTATGCATCTCTAGTTGATAGATGTTAGTTATATCTCTTTACATTTATTGCAAAGTAGATAGATGAATTATGACTCTGCCATGGGTAGATGCAATATTCTACTTAGGAATGGAGATTACTTTACTCTATCTATACAGTGATTTATCTGCTGTTAATTATACAAGAGTCCTGTGTTCAGTTTTAATTTAATAAACTGTAATAATAATGTTTTGGCGGAGAGTTATATCTCTCGCTAGGGCAATTTTCAATTGTCTCACCCCCGTGGGAACCACATTTTTAGGTGGACGTGGACAAGAAAGTAGAATCTCTACAGCAGAGAAAGAACAGCATCAGCAAGGACAGCGGTGAGATCTTAGGTGGAGATATTGTCTGTCGAGTCATGTAGATAGTAGTCCTATGTGTCGTCTCTGTACTCTGAGGTCCTCAGAGTTTGTAGTTAGTGCTTTTAATGAATCGATCTGAGATTTTGGCTTGATGCCTCAAGGTTTTATACTCCCTGTGTACAGAATGTTTAGGGCAGTCAATGTTTGTAACCCTCGAGAAGAGATGATACAAGGCATGTACTTATGAACCAGGTTGTAAATGTATTACATTGGTTCCTAATCAATGAGATTTCCTGTGATTGGATCTCTTTGTTAAAAGATTTTAACTTTTAGTGATTTTCAGTAATCCGTTTTTAGTGATTGTTTCCGCATGTGTTTATTGTTCATTGGTTATCTTAATGATAGTGGATGCTTCATTCTCTTCCTGGAGTTGATATCTACACCATGTCTAGTGGCTTGAGTAGACTATCGCCTCAATGTCACAAGAAAGCCGTCGGGGATCTTGGGGCTACTCTGTCAGTAGATTCGTAGCCATAACTTATCCTATGTGCAAGCGTTAGCAGGGTCAACTACAGGTTGGGCATCATAAGTAAACTGTAGATTCTCACCAAAAAAGGTGTCGGAGATGAAAAGAGGGGTCGAAGAACTAGTCAAGGTTTAGATGCAGGAGAACACGAGGCATCCATGGTGGGGCATTGCTGTTGGTGGTGAGGCAGGGTGTTGTTGTTGTAGGTTGCGCCGACATTGGAGGTGGTTGGGTTGGAGATGGCATGGCGATCTCTGGCTACTAGCAAGACCTAATACTGACTTGACAGTGCAACGGGACCAAAGGGAGGCGTAGGGGATCCCCATGGTCTGAGTATGGTGGTGGTGACAGCGGCGCTTAGCATATGGTGAGGAGGCGGGAACTGATGGCAAGGCATGTGGGGTGTTTGTAGGTTGATGGAGGCAGTGTTGACCTACTGTTGTATATGGTGTTATAGTGGAGGCATTCAGAGTAGGTGGAGGAGATCTAAGGGATGAGGTTGGCGCTGGCCATGTTGTTGAGGCGTCAATGGTTGCAGCTATAGATGGGTGACGTCGGGTGGTCGTGGCTAGTGGATCTGAAGACTCAACGACGGTGAGTTCATCTACAAATATGAGACACGGGTGATGTTGTTTTGTGTTTCCTCAGGGAGGAAGGAGCGACTCACATGGAGTATGAAGCATCCAGATTTGTAGGCATCGAGGTTGATCAAATAAGGGATAAAGGAGTACGGGTCTGTTACTTCCAATTTGTAGGTCACCATCACACAAAAGAAAGAGAAGGGGAAGGCAGTGGTGACGCATGAGGAGGAGACAGATATGCAATCTGGAGGGGATGCCAGGGTACTATAGTTGTTAGCGTTGGGTTAGTAGGGATCCGAGGTAGATGAAGAGGTCGATAGGATCCAAGTGGTGGCGGCATTGCAGGCTACCGTGATGACAGACGGGCGGCGGCGTTCCTTGCCGTCTTGGTTGTTGGGCGTGCAATGGTGGATGAAGAGGGCAACCTGTAGGTCAGCGACGGCTGGGTTTGAAACTCAAAGTTGCAGGCGACAGTCGTCGGGGCATGGGAGTCTAGTGGGCTAAAGGAGAAGAAACCACAGTTGTAGCATGAGGCTACGATTTGTAGAGGACTAGGGGCTGGTGGTCTGGTGGAGACAGTCGGGCAGGGATCGAGGCTTTATGTGGCGGTGCTATTAGGGTTGCAGGGGTGTTGATGATGTGAGGGGGTGAGGAGGAGGAGAACCAATTAGGATGCAGTCTGAATCCAGAACGTGTGGTCTACCGCACATTTCTTGTATGGCGACTGTCATTACTTGTAAGGGAACTTTGATGGCTGCCATTAGGGGATGGTAACTTCATGGAAGTTACAAGACCAGGGTTGCAGAAGGAGTGCAAAGAGAGGGATATTGCGTTACTCTAAAAACGTCAACTCCGTTGTTATGTTGGGGGAAAATACGAGGGTTCACATGAGCGGGAGAGGTGTAAGAAGAGAGTTATCTCTTTTAATAGGATATTAAGTTTATGCATAAAGTAATGATCACATTCCTATTAAATTCTAAAACCTTTAAATGAAAAGACCAACAGTTAAGAGATATTGACCATGGTTTAATTTCTATTTAGGTAACTTAAAACAATACTACTACCATCATTTTGTGTCCCTAACCTAATTGCCCCCGTAATTAATTCTAGTAATAATTTTTTGTTGTTGTTGTGATTAATGGTTCCCCTTAATTTCAAACGAATAGTTGTTAATTTAGAGCAATGGGTGGTGTTGAGATCAAATCAGGGTATATAGGCATAAAACATCAAATTGGAGTAAATGGATTCAAATATGACAAGTGATACTATTATGAGGGACTGTATTGCAAATATTTCTTAAGCAAGGATAATTGATAAACTTAGACACAAGGTAATTCGATTGAGGTTGTATCAAAGGTCATGATAATTTAAGTCAAAATAAGTAAGTGAAATTTGGATTCAAGGGAAATATTGTAAATGAATTCAACTTAGAGGAAAATAACTCAACATAAATATAATAGCTAAATTGAGTATGTTACAACACTACCACCCTTCAAAGAGATTTCATCCCCGAAATCCTATCCTTTTTGACAACTATATTCCTTTGAGAGTCAAATTTTCTATCATTCTACTCCTTTTTGCACAAATGTCATTCTAAATTAATGCACATGGTATTAATTCTCTTTCGAATAGCCTATGCCTTAGTTAGGGTGGCCAACCAGATCTCTTACTATACAATATTGTTACTAAATTGATTAGCGGTCTGATTACACTTGAAATGTATATCTCCCTCTAAGGTGAGGACATAGTGATGATAAGTCCAGATAAGAATTCGAACATCATGTTCTTATATGAATGCATGTAATTCAAATTAATAGGCATCAACTATTATTCTCACAAGTTTTTTTTTCTTGCTAGACTACAAAATGATTGACCAAACTATAATTACTATGGTCAACATTTTAAAAATATATATCATATCCTTTTTTTTCAATCCTATATTGGGTCACAATTTTAAGTAGGATGTTTTTTTTGTGTCGAATAACTCTTAGATATATTAAGGTTCCAAAATGAAAATCATCAAATGTGTTAGTGAATCTTACTCTTTAGGGTTTAGAATAAATATTTATTCTATATTCATATATGTGGTTACTAATATGTGTCAAAACCTAAATATAACATCATGGTACTGTACCAATTTATATACCTAGGATAGTAATATAAAATGTTCAGAAAGGCTCATTCCAGTTTTCCTCCACAATAGTTCAAGTAAATCTATTCCTAGGAGAGTTTAAAAGGTATTGAGATGAGCTAGATGAATTTATATACTAAAGTATATCACAACCTAGGCTCTTATTGTTCCCTACTTATAGTCTAAGTACATTATAGAAACTAGCCAATTATACTAGGATTTATCATCAACTAATTTTCTAAGTCATCACTACTGAATTTATGCACCTAACTAACTTGATTTCCATGAGACATGCATGAGTGTCGACCATTTATGGCTCTGATACCATGTTGTAAAGACCCGATCTTTACGATCAAATATTTACAAAATAACATAAAAAACATAAACAATCTTTATCACATTCTTGCTTGTACATCAGAGTCACGGAAGCTTACAAATAAAAATTCATTTCTATCGAGTCTTCAACGGAGGACTACCCAGTGCACATCTCTTCAAGCTCTTCCCTCTACCACCTACCCATGAGTCCCCAGAGGGAACGAAACCACACATGGACCCCATTGAAGGGAAAATAAAGGGTCAACGAAGCTGGTACTAAATTCTTATATCGAGCTATTTGTAAAATATAGATTCTAAGTATAAATCTGGGTAATATCAAATCTAGGTAAGGAACATTTTGTGGACTAAATTTGCCAAATCTAGAATAACAATATTTCAATGTTTGTATTTGAAGATCAAATTTCACAAGGATATTCAAAATAGTTCAAGATATCAAATTATCAAAATAATTGCAATAATCAACTTTTGAATATTAATGTTGAGCACTATCATATCATTTCCTTCAAGGGCAACAATGCCTTATGATCAATCATCTATGAAAGAACAACATTGAGCCTAATTACTATGTTAACCAGTCGACTGGGGGACAACTAATCCATTACACCTGTGTATAGGGTGGTGGGACGTACCCTACCTCAAGTGAGCCAAAGCTCTAAGGGGCCAAAGCCCAAAGGGACCAATGTCTGGGGAGTCAAAACTCCAACTAGATCATTTCAAGTGCTATTATAATATTCAATGCATTCAAATAGTAATAAATATAAGGTGGTGAACTTTCAAAGAGGTAGGAAAGGCTTAAATAAGTATAGGGTTCACCACTAAATAATGTACAAGGCATTCACGAGGGAAATGAACAACTCAATATAAGAATAGAGAATCTAGTACCTTAATTTATTCAAGTCTTCATAGGTTGAATAATCACCATGAATGGCTCCAAGAGCAAGAGATCTTCAAAGTGTTATACAATTTTGTTATCATTTGGCATGGAACCAATTACTTGTTCAATCTTTTCAATGTAGTGTTTCCTTTCCAAGTTAGGGTTGTATTTATCATATTTTTCTCTATGGTTATCAATATTAGATTCCCAACTAGGTTATATATATATCCAATATTACATACTTAGTTGTTTTATCATGTTATCTCTATGTTAGATCTAAAATATCATTATGTTTCTCATATATATATTACAACTACATTTAGTCATTAGGATCATGTATGTCTATTTACTAATATAACCCACTAGGGATATTTAGGGTTTAATTCCACATACCTCTATACATGCTACTCATATGCTAGTACTTTGATCTTAATTTATTATATGCATGGATGTAGTAATATATCCTAGGCATTACATAATTCCATATTGTTCCTTCATGATAAGATAACTAGTGGTTTCATTTATAACTAACAGAACACCAATATGCTCCTATATAAATAACTAGGTCTCAAACATGTGTATGAACATAATTACTAATATGTGAATGAAAAGATGAATAAGTTCCATGTAAAACCAAAATGTGTTATCATAGGAGTTATGAGAAAATATCAGGTTTTATAAAATTACATAGTTTCTCCTAAATATTATCCTCTATGTTTCAATTGGAATTTTGATCTAAGATGAAGTGATTCATAATTGCAAATATTATATCCAAGTGTAACTATTAGTATTCATAGTTTCAAGGGTTGGATTTATCACAAGGATAGATCACTCATAGTGGTCGAAATTACTACTTTATATCTTATTAGCTTATCAACACAGAATCATATATATATACAATGCTAGGTAATCCATAAGTTCAATTGTCTAATTTTTATTAGTTTATGCAATAGTTAGTTATATATTATTACTATAGGTATGTTTGTTAACCAATGCTTAGCTGAAGTGCAAACATATAAAAGCAATAGTATTAGATTTACCTATGAGAGGTAACTGATCTTGTCCTCCATTGAGTCATTGATGGGTCCATACTGCCATGCATGGACGTTCTCTTCCTGGAGTTGATATCTACACCATGTCTAGTGGCTTGAGCAGACTATCGCCTCAATGCCACAAGAAATCCATCGGGGATCTAGGGGCTGCTCTGTCAGTAGATTCGTAGCCATAACGTATCCTATGTGCAAGCGTTAGTAGGGTCAATTGTAGGTTGGGTATCACAAGTAAAGTGTAGATTCTCGCTGGGAAAGGTGCTAGAGATGAAAAGAGGGGTCGAAGAACTGGTCGAGGTTTGGATGCAGGAGAACACGAGGTGTCCATGGCTGGGCATTACTGTTGGTGGTGAGGCAGGGTGTTGCTGTTACAGGTTGCACCGACATTGCAGGTGGCAGGGTTGGAGACAACATGGTGATCTCTGGCTGCAGGTGAGACCTAATACTGACTTGACAGTGCAACAGGACCAGAGGGAGGTGTAGGGGCTCCCCATGGTCTGAGTATGGTGGTGGTGATAGCAGTGCTTGTCATATGGCGAAGAGGCGGGAACTGATGGCAAGGCATGTGGGGTGTCTGTAGGTTGATGGAGGCAGTGTTGACCTGCTGTTGTATATGGTATTTCAGTGGAGGAATTTTAGAGTAGGTAGAGGAGATCTGAGGGACGAGGTCGGTGGTGGCCATGCTACCGAGGCATCAATGGTTGCAGCTGTAGATGGGTGACGTCGGGTGGTCGTGGCTGGTGGATCTAAAGATTTAGCGACGGCGAGTTCATCTACAAATCTGAGACATGGGTGATGTTGTTTTGTGTTGCCTAAGGGAGGAAGGAGTGACACACATGGTGTATGAAGCAACCAGATTTGTAGGCATCGAGGTTGATCAAAGAAGGGATAAAGGAGTACGGGTCTGTTGCTTCAAATTTGTAGGTCACCATCACACAAAAGAAAGAGAAGGGGAAGGCAGTGGTGATGCATGAGGAGGAAACAGATATGCAATCTGGAGGGGATGCCAGGGTACTATAGGTGACAAAATTGGGTTAGTAGGGATCCGAGGTAGATGAAGAGGTCGATGGGATCCAAGTGTTGGCGGCATTGCAGGCTACTGTGATTACAGATGGGCGGCGGCATTCCTTTCTGTCTTGGTTGTTGGGCATGCAATGGTGGCTGAAGAGGGCAACACACAGGTCAGCGACAGTTGGGTTTGAAACTCAGAGTTGCAGGAGACAATCATCGGGGCATGGGACTCTAGTGGGCTAAAGGAGAAGAAACCACGGCTACAACATGAGGCTGCGATCTGGGGAGGACTAGGGGCTGGTGGCCTGGTGGAGACAGTCGGGCAGGGATAGAGGCTTTATGTGGTGGTGTTGCTAGGGTTGCGGGGGGTGTTGATGATGTGAGGGGGTGAGGAGGAGGATCACCAATTAGGATGAAGTCTCATCCAGAACGTCTAGTCTACCATGTGTTTCTTGTATGGAGACTACCGTTACTTGTAAGGGAACTTTGATGGCCGCCGTCAGGGGATGGTAACTTCATAGAAGTAACAAGACTAGGGTTGCGGAAGAGAGTGCAAAGAGAGGGATATTGTGTTACTCTAAAAACGACGACTCTGTTGTTATGTTGGAGGAAAACACGAGGGTTTGCATGAGAGGGAGAGGTGTAAGGAGAGAGTTATCTCTTTTAATAGGATAATAAGTTTATGCATATAGTAACGATCACATTCCTATTAAATTCTAAAACCTTTAAATGACAATGCCAATAGTTAAGAGATATTGACCATTGTTTAATTTCTATTTAGGTAAACTAAAACAATACTACTACCATCATTTTGTGTCCCTGACCTAATTTCTCCCATAATTAATTCTAGTAATAATTTTTTGTTGTTGATATGATTAATGGTTCCCCTTAATTCCAAATGAATAGTGGTTAATTTAGAGCAATGGGTGATTTTGAGATCAAATCAGGGTAATCAGACAAAAAAACATACTATTATGAGGGACTTTATTCCAAATATTTCTTATGCAAGGATAATTGATAAACTTAGACATAAGGGAATTCAATTGAGGTTGTATCAAAGGTCATGATACTTTAAGTCAAAATAAGTATGTGAAATTTGGATTGAAGGGCAATATTGTAAATGAATTCAACTTAGGGGAAAATAGCTCAACATAAATATAATAGCTAAATTGAGTATGTTACAAAAATAGTCAACAAACTCCAAGAGATTTAGTTTATCTTTTACTATTTTTAGGTTTTCTATATTTTGTATTTTTTGGGTTTGTGTGAGTTTTACAAAGTTTTAGTATTTGGTGGTGGAAAATTGGGATGTTCTAGAGTATGACTAAACATCAACTCTATGATCCCTAACACATTGGGGTGCCATTCCTCAAACGATCCTTTTTGTGTGTGTGTGTTGGAGGTGGGCAGGTCCTCCGAACAATGTGGTCATCTACACACCAGTTTAGGACTTTGTCCACATTCTGAATAGGGGGAATGAGGGACCATGGGTTTTATAGCTTTTGTATCAAAGATGTCTTTGATTCCCCATATGTAAAAAAGTGAATTCACCTCCTTACTAAAAATTCAAACAATAGAACCTCCAGTCCAAAGATGCTTCAAAGGTATGCTTGGAGTGGTGTAAAATTTTAAATCTTTATTAATGGTATTCAAAACAACCAAAGTGTACCAGCAGAATAATAACATGACTATATTAAATTTAACAAAGGGTTACAAACTTACATCATAAGGATCAATGTAGAGGAAATCTAAACCACCTAAAGATTGTCTCCAAGCTTTAACTTCTGAATCTAAGTCTAGGTCAACATGCCTTGTCATCCAAGTCCTCCACCTATGGTTGGAAGTATACCCCAACAAGAAGAGGAAAATTAAAAGACATCAGCAAAGGTTGGTATGTGCATACTAAAAAGCAAATTGAGCAATATAATAGGAATATAGGACAACAAGTATAAAAGGCTTCCCATAGAAAAGATAAGAACTACCCAAACGTGCATAAAAGGAAAGAATCACAAACATATGGTAAAAGGAATACTTACCATTAAAACAATAATAAAAGTGGTGCCACATAGGCACATATGAAATTAGGGCACATAACCCATAATCCATAAACATCATCTTGCATGTATGTGAGATAAGCATAGCCCTAGAACAATATAAATAACAGTGGCGGCCAAGCCTCATAAACTTGAAACCTAATAGAGAAAGGAATACGGACAATCTCCAAAATATATAAAAAATGGGCCAAGAATCACACATCTTGCCTTGGGTATGAGGCTCCTTTCCATCCCAAAAGAGCAGGAAATATCACATCTGCTCGGCAGGAAATAACACATCCGTCATAAACAAAAACCAATGCAATTACACTACTCTAGTGCTACTGAATCACATATCATGTTAAATGTAGAGGCAAGTAGAAAGTATAGTCAGATTATACCAACTAGTCACAACATAAGTGACCAACATATACATCCACCTCATAAGTGGGTAAATGACATCACATGTCAACAAATAATCATCCACATCATAGTGGGCACATATAATCAAATAATCCAACTTGCACCAAGGCATAAGAAAAGAATCAAGAGAATATCCAATATTAACACAAATAAAATAGTTCACAAGAACCATGATATCAAAAGATAAGAGCAATGTGTATAGGCTATGGTCCATAGGGCCAAGAGAAACAAGAAAGTAGGATAATTTCACAATAAGAATAATCGGGGATGCAAATGCACCTCAACGTCAGATTCTATATAATCCAAGATAGATCTAAATATCTAAGTTTAGGTCTCCAAAGACCTATTAAACACGTATGTAGATTTCATGTCAATTTCATATTCATTATTCAAACCCTAAAAACACCATTTTCTTTATATGTGAATTATTTTATCAAAACCATTCCATATTTTAGGTTACCTTTTTCTGAGTCCAAAACATATTTGATTATATTTTTCCAAATTATAAATATTTAGTTATGATTTTTATAAGTTAATTCCTAATTAATTAAATCCATTGAAATCACATGTTATTAAACATTGGATTTAGCCATCAAAACTGATATCATTAGATAGGTCCTATTTTATGATCTCAACAAGTATTTTTCCATATTTTTCTTACCAGTTGTTAATTTGTTATTAATTTTCAAAACTCAGCCAATCAGAAAATTACAAGTTAGCTAATCGTTTGCAATAGAGAAGAGAGAGATGGAGAGGGTTGTGGCCTAATCAGGGCTGGCCAACTCGGCAGACCTCTCATCTAGCTAAGCCAACCCAGACACAAAACAAAGGAGAAGAAAACCCTATAAAAAGACTATTTTACCCCCAATCGAAAAACAAAGCAAAGAAGGTAAATGAAGGGGTAAAGACAGGTTTATCAAGAAGGGATTCTTTCCCCAATCCTCCCCTCCCGTTATCTCCATGGCCGACAATGGGAGAACTAAGAAGCGAGGAACCACAACCAACAGATCCCAAAGAAGGACTATCGAGCCTGTAAGAAGACAATGAACATGGCGAGACCATACTTGAAGCCGGAAAACCAGAGGAAAGAAAAAGCATCTCAACCAATAGGAAAAGACAACCGGAGGTCGGAAATTTAAACTCAGTTGTAACAAAAACTAGCTGAAGGTGCGAGGAAGTTCACATAGGTGTAAGGGAGAAGACAGAAGGTTTACTAGTTTCAAAAGGCCATCGAAAGGCCCTGGAAATAAGGTCGGAGTCAACAAAAGCTCCAAGACTAGGGGAGGCCAACCTACTACAGCTCAGGTAAGGGGGAAACCTCCAACGTCTTCGCAGTTGACCCAGGATGGTCTAAAAGTAGGCTATTGAGCATAACAATTACCAACTCCAAGATCTGGTCTGAGAAGAAGACTAAGGAATCTGGAGGTCACTGGAGCAACGATGAGGTTCTGGAATTAATTGATGCCGGGAAGAAGTTGTGGTTGGGTAGAGGAAGCTTTGGGAGGTATTATATTTATAGGGAAAGGTGGAGAAGAGAAAATGAAACAGAGGCCGTGAAGGTGATTTGGGGGTTTATGATAGGGATGGTGGAAGATAAGGAAAGTTAGGATCCTTAGGTGCAGTTTCATCTCATGATCGCAAGTGAACAAAAATAAAAAAGAATGGTGGTGGAGGGAGGGATAACGATCCAAATGAAAATTATGCTACTATACATATCCGAGTCGGGCTCCTACCCGAGGTAGGAGACAACTCGGATGCCATTCAAAAATCCATCCAACGCTGAAGAACATAATCTGGATAAGCAAACCATGACAACGATGACATTAGGTGGAAATTCTATATAAGTCGTGACATTTAATACGATATGAAATCCGATTAAAACAAAAAATTCCCAATTAATGCCTTCTTTTCTCTATCTTCAATTAAGGATTCTACCATTATCCAAATTGAGTAAAAATTTGTACATGGATTAAATTCAACATGTAGATTATGACTGTGGAGTTAGATTTTCCTTTTGAAGACTATTAAAGCATTTATTATTCAAGACTTAGTTTCTCTCACCTCATGCATTAATGACATTAGGATTATCCAAATTAGATCAAACTTCATCCATAAGCTAACTTAGGTGTGTTCAACATGAATTTGCCTTTATTTCCATCTTTTGAAGTTATTTATCATATTATAGAGCAGTAATGCCTTTTATCAACTTTGTCTCTCGTAATCTTACCATATAATTGTAAGGTTGTCCAAATTAGATAAAAATTGACATGTAGGATTATTTTGATATGTAGATTATGAATCTAAGATTATTTTCCTCTTTTGGAGTCATTTATTATTTTATTTGATATTTTGGGGAAAACACACATCTTCTTTTCCAATTTGAATTAAATGAATTATTATTATGTAAATAATGAGAAACTTGACTCCCAAGGCAATTGGGACCCAAGGAACACAATTTTAAAATTAGATTTTACTTTTAGAAATTCTTTTTATGAGATAGGTCATATGGCCCATTAGAGCCACATTAGCTCATTATTTATCCAATTAAGTTATGTATGTTCATGTTACTTCTAACTGAATTATGTGACATATTAAATTACATTAAGGTGATACATTCATGCATCAGCTTATTGGGTACATCTCCTAAGCCTAACCTCAACCTTTTTTGGCTAAGTCCGAAAGGTCACACTTCTAGGGTAGGGTTCGAGATCCGGTATGTTACAACACTACACCCCTTAAAAGTATTTCATCCTCAAAATCTAATCATCCAAAGCTCAAACAACCAACTACTCTCCACCCCTTAAAAGGGTTCAAACTAATAAGTCAAACTGATCAACATTTAGGGTTACCCACATATCTTTTAGTTATGAATGTCTTATAGATTTATGTTATCAATGTATCCATCTAAAAGTCAGAACCAACTTAGGGTTGAGTTTTAGGTCCTTGTGTCTCTAACCTATCAACCCTACATGAGCAGCCACAAGTCATAGGGTATGTCAACTACACTTTTATATCAAACCTAGTCACAACTCCAAAGTCAAAACTAGGGTTAGATTCTACTCAAACTAGAGTTTCTCTTCATTGTGACTTAGTTCAAGAAAACTTCGGGAAAATCCATAGAATTTTTTTGTTTTGTACATATAGTATTATATGGAAAATAATTTGTTCTGAAAAACTTTTGCGATTGAAAAATGAAATTAGGGCCCACAATCAAAGTGCGAAGCCAAGTCACAATTTCCATAATAAGACCTCATAACATAGTCTCATCCTCAAATCAAACCTTATTGCATAATAAGATCATCATTGAACAAATCTAGGGTGCACATCTCACCTAGAGGCAACTATCTAAGTCAAGGGTTTAACTAGGGAGACAAAATTGAAATAGTCAGATTCCGACTACCATGGGCTCTGATACCATGTTGTAAAGAAGTGAAATCACCTCCTTACTAAGAATCTGAACAATAGAACCTCTATTCCAAACACACTTCAAAGGTATGCTTGGAGTAGTGTAAAATTTCCAAATCTTTATTAAAGGTATTCAAAACAACCAAAACATAGCAGCAGACTAATAACATGACTATATTCAATTTAATAAATGGTTACAAACTTACATCATAAGGATCCATGTAGAGGAAATCTAAACCACCTCAAGATTGTCTCCAAGCTTTAACTTCTAAATCTAAGTCCAGGTCAACATGCCTTGTCATCCAAGTCCTCCACCTAGGATTGGAAGCATACCCCATACAAGATTGGTATGTTATACCATCCTTCAATCATGTCATAGGCATCCTCATAGTCATCCAACATAACCCCATAATATTCATCCACGTCTTAGGAACATGTAGTCTCAAAATCATCTTCACTTGTCTAGTTGGGGAAGGTCCGTAGAGGATCATAACCAGTTTCATTAGATGATGCCTCGGTCTCTTCAAGTGTTGGGTCAGTAATTTCAACTAGCCAATGTGATCATCTTGGAAATATTTGATTCTTCGTCCAACTTTGGGATGCTCTTGGAACGACTTGTCAATTGTGGAGATAGGCATGACTTGGAAGGATGCTCGTGTCTTCAAATTGTTGGTTATTCTGGCCAATTTGGATGTCGTAACTATCTACATTGATGAGAGTGATTTCCTCGATGTT
This sequence comes from Alisma plantago-aquatica, assembly GCA_963693085.1. Classification (NCBI taxonomy): domain Eukaryota; kingdom Viridiplantae; phylum Streptophyta; class Magnoliopsida; order Alismatales; family Alismataceae; genus Alisma; species Alisma plantago-aquatica. The sequence goes on along the minus strand of OY856409.1, from coordinate 960,567,699 downwards.
GACTATGATCCTTGGGTAGTTTTCTTTGTTGTCTTCATTTGCCTCTTGAACACAGTAAGGCATTGTTACAAGGACTATGATCATGGTGATGTACATCTTCTTCAATTACAAATATGTTGCATGCAAAGTATGGAAGAAGACCCATATGATCAAGGCTGAGGTTGGGACAACCCGACAAGCTAAACGAGATTACTCAAAACTAAAACACTAATAAAATACTTATTAATCATTTTACTAAAAGGTGCAAAATTAAAATCAGATAAATTTTAGATTCCATAAGAAACATTTTACACATATGTCCAACCTCACAAACATCCATAACATTTTCTTTACACAAGTTTAGTGGCCTTAGTCACAACTTGTATACAAAAACTGTTGGTCATATAATTTCATTATTTATAATGCTCAAGACATACAAGTTCGAGTCAATATACATGATATACAAACTCCTTGCCCAAATCTAAGAGTGCAAGTATGACTATAGGACTCTATTGTAACAACTGACCTTCTGTCTCTATAGATCTTCAAACTGCGCCTCCTCATCACTCTGTGTCTAATGGCACTGTCAATCACCAAAAAGATGCGGTGACTCACATAGTGAGACCCATATCCCAACGAGAGATAGAACTCCAGTACCATCAATTGTTTACTAGAGTTTTCTTCTTTAAGTAGTAGAAGAAGATACTATTGTAGATGTGAAAGATTGATTAACTTACATATTGACATAACTAGTGCTACAAGTACTTTTGATTTCTCTTATCGCATTATAAATCATCTACAAATCAAAAGACACATAGTAGGGATCATCATCAAATGGGATCACCAAGTGACCCTGACAATTATTCTACTAGGTTGAATTACATATTTTATTAATCCCTAGGTAGTTTGAGGCGTATCACTCAAACTACTAGTTGACCACTATGAAGTCAAAATCAGACTTGTAGAACATCTAGGATGACTGGGACCCAAATATTTCTTCCTCTCAGTCAGTATGTAACAACCATAGTGTCATGTCAACCCAAATTTAAAAATAGCCTAGTTTGACCTGGGCACACAGGTCAAGGAACTACAAACTTGGGAATACGACCCTTAAATCTGATTAACAACTGCAAAAACTCTCAATTACTTCCACTTCTGAGACACAACCTAGAACTCTCTCCAAAATCCTTGGGATCAAGGTGACAGGTTGCAGCCACTTATACTCAATAATATATGACTCCTAGCTCCTTTTAGATGTGTCGTTTTACTATCCAGCAAAATCTGACTCTAGAATAGTTCTACGGTACTAGGGCACTATGTATTTAGGGTTATATTTGATTAATTAGGTCAACTGATTACATTTTAACTACATCAATCATGTTGCAAATGAACATGAAAAATGTTCTCACAAAAGTCATAGGGGTTTGCAACCTAAGAAAAATAAAACATATAAGACAATTTCATGCCACGCTAGGAATAAGTATGCATACACTCAAACTCATAAAGAAAGATTTGCTTTCAATACTATGATTTTGTCCAAGAATCATTATATCATCATAATAGTAATTTCAATTTCCATTATTCCATAAGATGTTCTACCAGCTACAAGGCATAACATGTAGGTCAAATAGCTTTACCTCTTGGGTTCCAAACATCACATACTTAGTATTTTGAGAATTCAACACTTATATTTCAAGATTTCAGACCTTTTATACCCAAGGAAGGATCAAGATACCATCAGATTATGATTGTGAAAATGAAGTAAAGCTTAAAGATTTGCATCATCATCATTTGTGATATAAAGTAGTACTAAAAAGACTATCTTTTTACCATTTTAAGAGTTTTAAAGTAAGATTAATGACATG